>OV656835.1:25336486-25711486 GCA_927399475.2 Acleris emargana
CAGCAACGGAAGTAAGTTTTGTATTTAAGAACCTGTACTATCATCACATCATATTACCGAGGAACATCCACGGCCTTGCAAAGGCCTTCTTGACGTTCGTAGCACACTGACATGGAACCGGAGCGAAACCGGAACACTGCATTGCGATAAAGTTCATTTGTTTATTAAAATATCTGGTTTCGGTCCTGCTCCGTGTCGGTTCCGTGGCCAGCGCGCGTCAGCCGTCCAGAACACTGTTATAGGAGGACTCGTGCCGCCCACATGCAGCGACCTTCTCGTAACCTTCACCTTGGGGCGGAGCCTACCTGCGCTACGTCTTCCGGTAATTAGTTACCATCCAACCATTGGGCGCCGTTTTAGTAGAAATTAATTGGTTTATTCATTAATTAAGCACAGAATTTAAGATTAAGCTGTACTTACAGGACAGGATTTGCAAATTTATATTTTATTTTTTCAGATCTATAGACCGCGTAACAAAATTATCTAAAAATATGATCATCAAAGTTATGAGCTTCTATCTCTCAAGTTTAGAAGCTAATAGAATATGCCAGTTTGAACAGGAACCACCATGAAATATTTAACATCTCCCGAGATAACGGCTACCTCTCCTTGCAGATCTCTTAAGCGGCCCGAGAGATTTGTAAGAAACCTAGCAAAGAACCATTCCGATTAACTATAGTAGCCCTCAACCAAAGTGACGCCCGGGGCAGTGGCGTGCCTGGGGTTTCAGAATAGGGCAAGCCGAGAGATATGTTGTATAGTTTTTACGGTTATTATGGATAAATTTATCTTGTTACCACATTACTGATCAATCTTCACTTCACTCTGCAGTTGTATAGGCATTTGCTTACGTGGACGAGCTCACCAAAGCTCCCTGAAGGCATGTTACCACTAGATATAATTTTACAGACATATAAGCAATTGCATACTTTCGGTGGCCTTGAAAAAAGCCGCTTCGTTTGTTTGAGAGAATAAAATAAAGGTTCAACTTCTTATTTTAACTTTGCTTGCCTAGGGAGAAAGCAATAAGTACTTACTTTAATTTCAATTACCTACCTAAAAATTACATACATATTACACAACATAGTTAAATTAAATTATTATTTGTATACTTCGAATGTGTTTTTCTAACTAATCTTTGAAAAACGCTACTATTGTTGTCAACACGCATGTTATGTTTTGTAATTTCCTCTGATAATTGGCGCGATAAAGATGTCTCAATTCGCTGTTTACCAAAATCACTAAAATAAATTACCGCGTTCATGTGTTTTTGAGAATTCATGTGTCTTTTAATGGCGGCAGCTAAATTATTTCAATCGTCATAACCAGATGTATTCCACACGTCTTTGTCGTTAGAAAAGAAAATACAACACCAGCAATATAACTTATTAGAGTGCGAACAACCAACAATCCAATGAGTTTTGTACACTGACCTGTTAAACTGTCTTTTGTGCGATTTACTACTCTGAGAAATACACAAGTCAGGCGTAGGTTTTGCCGAAGAAATAAGTAGGTACCTTTTTCTCTGCAAAGTTCAAACATTTTACCTTTCCGTCGACAAGCAAAGTTTGTGCACAATTTAAGTTATCACAGTCACACGGGACTACATCCTCCAATGTCAATCTAATTGAATCACAACTCACAACACCACAAACAAAATACTTATCAAAGTTTTAAACAAAACAATTCAACAAGTGAATAAAAGCATTTGTTAACAAATAGCAATGAAGTGATGTTAGCCGCTAACGCGGCTCAACGCGCGCTCCGCGCCTGCGCGAATTTCGCATTTTACTATGGACTCGTGTACAACTTCATACGCAAGCCGGGCTTAAAATCTCATACTATTTGCCATATTAACTTACGAACAGTCGTATTTGATCATAGGCCGTTTCGGTGGGTAAGACAGAGAGGCACCGGCTAATATGAAAGCCCGATTGCAAGCCAATACGTGCGAGCGAGATACGAGCTAGCCGCGTCATAGTTCGACTCGTTGCCGCACAGCGCTAAGCGCTGAGCGCCAAGCGGCGTAGTTCGAATCGTCGCTGCAAAGCGCTGAGCGCTAGAAGTGCTGCGGAGGTGGCGGCGGTGCGCGGTCAAATTTAGTACTAATGTTGCATGTAATTTGATTTGAAGAATTTAGTGAGAGCGCGCGGCGCGCGAATACAATACGTGGATTTTATGAATAGTTATTTTTGTCAGGCAAGCCCGGCTTTTGGGCTTATATGGCAGTACCGCCACTGGACCGGGGCCATAAAACCCTTGAGCTCGCGTTATCAGTTATCCATTGTGTTGCTTTGTTGGCTTTTATGGCCTCATTCGTCTCTTCGTTTGAGGGCTACTGTAGTTTATATTTCTGAAAACATACCGCGTCTGACTCCGTTCGTCCCGTTTGTAAGCTACGATATCACAGACGGACACGTTATACCTGAAATAATATAACACTCCCCTTTCTCCGACGCCGGTTATGGTAGTTTATGCAACAGTTGTTAAGAGAGGTCATAAAAGATGAGTGGCGTGTGCTACCATGTGGGCCGCGGGCGAACATCGTAAAGGAAGACGCTACGGGTGTTTTTTGACTTATAGGCCGGGTAATTAGATCGAAAAATAGACCAACCTAGCATGAATTAAAAACATATTTTTTTTCATAAAATGTTAACAGTACAGATAGGGGCGTGGGTCGTTCTTCTTTTTTACCGACAATAGCCTGTCTCTCATCTTATTAAGCGTCTCATTAGAGTATGGATAATTATGTTTTTCGTGTTTAATATACGTCCATACTTTTATTTATGTAAGAGTACCAAATAATTGTGCTCTTTCTTTAACCCACGTTTTTTTTAATAATACGGTTTTCCGTAGAATGCCGTTACAGAATGATCATCTAATACTTGGTCTCGGCTGAAAACGGCCACTCTGTCACAGTGTTTCTGGTAAACCATATTAAAATAGTAGTTTATGCAACAGTTGTATAAGAGAGGTCAAAAAAGACGAGTGGTGTGGTTACGATGTGAGCCGCAGGCGAACATCGTAAAGCAAGACGCCACGAGTATTTTTTGACTTAGTTATACACCGTTGCATACAATACTTTTTCTACGACTAGGTTTCAAATAAAATGCAAAATTAAAAATATACCTAGGTTAGAATACGAACGAACGAAGCACAGAACAACAAACGAGCGAGAAACATTCGAAAACAACAAAATATGTGTCTATGGTTAACTTTGTTTTTAAATTGATGTGCACTTGCCAGGTTTCATATTTTTTTTTAAAGTTGCACAATCGATTTAACTTGTGAAATAGGGACTAAAAAACACCTAATGATTTGAGAAATGAATTCTTTTACCTGATTGGTCGATTTTAATATAGCTGCGTTCTGGTTGGTTGATACCAAATAAAATGTTTTTTTTAAAGAGTTAAATTAGTAAAAGAGTTTACATACCCAAAAGAACCTAACGTTCCGATTGACAGTCAATGTGTATTGTGATTGGTGGTTTAATTTGGTGAAGTATTTTGATTGGTCAAATTAACCTAGGTGTAAGCTTTGGCAGCTAGGCATATCGTTTTGGCTCAAAAAAGCACAAGTGCTGTTAAGGGGAATAGACTAAATAGACTTTTCTACGGAATGTTCTGCGGACATATTATCTATATTCTTATATTAGTGTTCGTGACTATATAAATGACAGATAAAAGTACAGGAGTAGGAAAATAATAAATAGTTATTTGTTCAACAAGAGAGCAAAGTTGGTTTTTGCTGCGAGTGATTTTGAATCCCGAGTAAGCGAAGGATTCTATTATTGAATCACGAGCGTAGCGAGTGGTTCTTGGTTAGAATCCTGAGCGTAGCGAGGGATTCAAAGATACGAGACGTAAAAAACTTTGGTCTCGTGTGAGACATACAACTTTTCACCTCAGCAGCGAGAACAACACAGCGTGAAGCTGGTAGGGCCAACGCAGGTCTTCCGTTGTGACCATTTGGTGAATACACGACTAAATAACGACACGATCGCATATGCATCAATCACAAGCATTTTTGCAAAATACTAATAAAATAAAAAGTGGAAAAAATAAACATGAAACAGATTTTATTTATCAGCTGGGTTCACGGGTCTCAATCAGAGATAAATTTAAAGAAATTAATATTCTTACTGTCGCGTCGCAGTATATCTTTGAAAATATCATGTATATTCGCAAACACATACATGAATTTAGGCATAACCGTGACGTTCACAAGCTCAACACGCGAAATAAGGATAAACTCGTAGTCCCAGGTCACCGTCTTCGTAAAGTAAGCACATCATTCGTGGGGAACTGTATACGCTTCTACAATAAGATACCTACCGATATTGTCAATATGCCATTCACTAAATTTAAGTCTCGCATTAAGCGCTGCTTGCTGGGTAAGGCATATTATACTATAAATGACTTCGTAGATGATTAAGACGCTTTTAAGTAACTAGTATGAGCTATTACTGAAATTGTGGTTAATTTTAAGCATTTTGAGTAGAAATATATCTAATATGTGAGCACTGAGCAGCGCTTATTGTTAAATGCCTTTAAGCCAATGATGTAGACATTTAAGTTTACCTAATGTATCCTTTTTTGTTAGTATTTTTTTTTTATTATTGGTTCTTGTGCACAAGACACTTAAGAAATGAGAACACATTGTGATGTTTCTCGCCGGACAGTTCCCTTTTTTATTGATATATTTTGTCCGGCAGCATGGGCATGTCATGCTCACTCTAAGGTCTTTGCTTACGGCGGTGTCGTTGATCGGGTCGCCACCTTCCCGAACACATGGTTGAGGGAGGCGATGGCTGAGATACGCGTCATACTCGTGAACGGGTGCTGTCTGTGGGGTCCGGTCTGTTCACGCTTGCAAGGACCTGTTATTCAGTTAATTATTTTAATTATCGTTCCTGACGTAGAGACCTCGTCATGTTGTTCTCCTAGACATTAGGTATTTTATTTGTATTTTATTGTCTTTACATTTGTAATGATTTTATTTGTGTTAGTTTTAAAAATAATTATTTATTACTTTATTACCTTGTAATGTAATTTAGATACTTTTAAGTATTATTGTATTTAAACATTGAAAAAAAAAATTACCTTCTGCTGGAGTTTCTTGCGGCGCTTCTTCTCCGCAATGATGGTCTTGTCCGAAGCGCTAGTAGATTCACTCCATGTTACCGACGTGTAAAAGAGCCCTCATGTGGCCAATTTACTGAATAAATATTTTGTATTTGTATTTGTATTTGATAAAACCTGTCACTCAACTTGATAATGCCGTAGTGCAAACACAACTTTATACAGCTTTATGTAGTCTGTGGCGTGGCTTTAAAAAAACCTAACTAGGCCTTGTCTATGGCTATTGGCTACAATAATCCCGCTATTTTTGAAATGCGTTCTGAAACTGCCCCTGCGGTTTATGTCACGAAATTAAAGATTGTTAAAACGAAAACAAAATTATGTAGATACATGATAAACTTCTTATTTTTCATTAATTTTGTCCTCAAAACATTAAATAAAAAAAATGATTGTACCTACTGTATAAAATAATTATAATAAACAAATTTCAAACTTTAACAGATAGTTTTATTTGCAATTTTACGGTTATGTGTGCATCCGAACGTGCGTTTCTTTTTGGGCCTACTATGTGTGGAATTTGAAAATCGAACTTCGAATCAAGTTGTTTCTATCTCTCGCTTTTTTCCTATCGAAGTGAAAGTGACAGAACAAAGTGAAGTTCAATTTTTTCGAATGTTGTGAGTAGCCCCAGCACTGCTCACGGCATTTAAAACAAATAATTAAAAAGCTACTTTGCCTCTCGCTCGCAGCAAAATTGAATTTTGCTCACTGTTTTTAAGCAGCAAAACCTGCTTGTTTGAGCTGCTGAGGTGAAAATATGAATGCAGGACAGGAAGCATTAATTAGTTTTAATAAAGAATAAATGCAACTTTTTTTGAAATCTAACACTGAAACCATAGTTATTGATAGTTCAAAAATCTAAAAAACCGATAATCGACGGTTTATTGTCGGTAAAAAAGAAGAACGACCCGGGTGCATTAAGTTGTATCCTGCGAAAAGTTCACCCCGCGCATGCGTTTTTTTCAAAGAAATTGTGTTTATTAATTTTGCATGATAGAGAATAATATTAACGGGCATATTTGTAAGAAGTATTTGTAGAAGAGATTAAGTATTACCAGTAGGTCAGTAAATTAAACATGTGTTGTACTTCAAGCAAAAAGATTATCAGGAAAAAAAATATGCCAAGTTGATTTTATTTCATATATTTAATTAATATAAAGTAAATTTAACTGATTTTACTTTGCATTTCAGAGATATCAAAAAATCTCAAATAGTGGTTCAGGCAAAAATGTAAATGTCTGGAAAATATGCCAGAAAAATATTTAACTGATGTCAGGAAAACATTTAAGCCCGGAACGAAATTTCTCAGAATTAAACAGATAGGTATGAGGTTGTTTAATAGTTTAATTTAGTAAAACAAACTATTTGCATTAATGTGTTTAATTTTCTTGTAAATAAATAATATAAAGCCTCTAAATGAAAGTTAAACTAAATTTAACTCTGTTACATTTTTGCCGGAACCGGTATTAAAAAAACGGTATCCTATTATCTCGCCTCATTCGTTTTTCGTTTAATTCTAATTTCGTCTCATTCTGTATTCGTCTTTATCTTGTTCGCTCACTCACTATCTTATTTGGTCAAATTCTGCAACTTGCCTACCGTAGATTGGGGCTATTTAAAAACCATGGGGCTATTTGAAAATTTGAAAATAAAACATTTGATAGTTTATAATTTTGTTTTTTACTGGTATACAATTTTAATTTTATCGTCTGGCAACACTTCAGTTAAAAAAATAGTACGGGACGAAATTTTGACGTTATAAGTCAATCGCGAGTGCCTCAAAACTAATTTTGAAAAAAATCGCCAAAAGTGTGCTTATTTATGTGTGGCCTACTTTTGGTGAGTTACGGGAAGTTTTTGGAGGTAAGTGGAGTATGAGATTCGTCACTTATGATACGTTTTCTTGTGATTCTAATTATATTTACCGGTGTTTTCTAACCTGTTTCGATCGTCATGCGTGTTTGATTTTATGAAATGGGGCTATTTAAAACCGTTTTGGGGTTATTTGGAACTGAATTCCAAATAGCCCCCTTCCAGGCTGATATCAGTATTGCTAATATTATAGGTGGTGTATCAAATAACCCCAAATGCAATTTTCGAGTATTTAAGGGTAAGTTCTATTTTCTTGTTTCAGTTGCACCATGGTGCGTACATATATAAGAAAATACACAAACACTAGAAACGGAAATGCATATCTACCGTACCAAAACTACGACCTTGAAAAGCTTCAAGAAGCAATTAATTGTGTAAAAGATGGGAGAATGAATTTAACTCAGGCAGCGAATACATACGGTATTCCTAAAAGTACGTTGAGTAGGAAAACTCGAAATATCAATTGTACACAAGCAAGTGCTGGCCATCCGACACTATTTACACCCGAAGAAGAGAACATCTTCCATAAATTCATATTATTAGTAGGAGAATGGGGGTTTCCTTTTGAAACAACAGATCTTCGTGTTTTCGCTCAGAAATACCTCAATAAAATTGGCAAGAATATATACGGGCTTGAAGATAATTTGCCCGGTGTCGATTGGGCTCGTAATTTTCTTAAACGACATAGTACTCTACTTTCGAACCGCAAATCTGCGAATATCTCCACAGATCGAGCCAAGACAACATGCCAGGACATAGATGATTTTTTTGAAAATTACATGAGAACTGTTGAGGGGGTTGCTGCAGACTGTATCATAAATTATGATGAAACAAACCTTACTGACGATCCTGGTAATAAAAAATACATATATAGAAGAGGGTGCAAGTATCCAGAGCGTATTATTAATAATTCTAAAACATCGATTTCGCTAATGTTTAGTGGCACTGCATCTGGCCAACTTTTGCCAATATATGTGGTGTATAAATCTGAAAATTTGTGGGATACTTGGATGGAGGCTGGCCCAGAAGGGACGAGATATAATAGATCCAAAAGTGGATGGTTCGATTCTGTCTGCTTTGAAGACTGGTTTAATACAGTTATAGTCCCATACGTTCGCAATAAGCCGGGTCGAAAAGTATTAATCGGTGACAATTTGTCATCTCACTTTTCAGAAAGTGTTCTGAGAACTTGTGAAGAACTCAATATTTCATTTGTGTGTTTGCCCCCCAAAACTACTCATTTACTTCAACCCCTCGACGTTGCATTTTTTGCTCCTTTAAAGGCTTACTGGAAAGATGTTCTCACTAAGTGGAAACTTACTGAGGGAAGAAAACACAAAACATTAGTCAAGAGTGCATTTCCCAAGCTATTGTGTAAACTTAAAAGCAAGCTCATTGAAAAAGAAGCCGAATCCAATAATTTGAAGGCTGGATTCAACAAATCTGGATTGTACCCAATTGATCCTAATCGTCCTAAATCAAGACTACCCCAATCTGAGACTACTAGGTTCGAAGCAGAAATTGAGGATGCTGCATCTTCAGCTGTAACTAATATTTTAATCGAAATAAGAAACCCTGCAGTCGCAGAAGAGGGAACGAGACGAAAAAAGAGATTTATTGTTGAACCAGGTAAGAGCGTAACTGTAGAAGATTTAACCAAACATCAGAATGAAAAAATAACAATTTCAAAGAGGAAGAAAACATCAAATGTAAAAACGCCAATTTCTAAAACCTCACGAAAGAAAACATCAAAATCTTCAAAGTCCAAGCCAGACCAAACGCAGTTACTGCCAAACCAGACAGAGTCGTTGCCAGACCAGACGCAGTTGATAGCAAACCCATATATTGACCCCATGCCTGGCACCTCTGGATTAACTAACATATTTAATACAGAAAGAGACATGTCCGATGAAGAAGAAGTTTATGCCCCTGTTTCCATGCCGATGTCGTTATTGGGACCAATAGAGGGTAAAGGGAAAGGTGTGGGGAAAAAATCGAAAGCTAAAATAATTGAAATACCTTTAAATGAAGAACAACCTAAAAAAATAAGATCTAAAAAGAAGAAACAGATAAGAAAATCAAAGGATTCATCTATTAGCGTTTCAGACTGCGATATTATGAGTTTACACAATGATTCTGACTGTGTCAGCTACGATGAATTTGATTTTGTCTTTGGGTCAAATTTAGAAACTAAAACTAAGACTGCAAATAAGACTGATTTAGATAAAGCAAATGAAGAGACTGACTTAGTCCCGAATGCCAAACACTTAATCGTGAGTGAAATAGCTAATACTAATGTAGACTACGGACATCATCATGAAGACGAGATGGTCATAAGTCAGGACCATTCACATGCCGTTTGCGATGAAATGACAAATACCACAGAAGACTTAGAACGGAACCATGAATATGATTTGGTTATTAGTCAGGGCACTTTATATACTGAGGGTGATAACGTTATAGTGCGATATTTCACTAAAAAAACTTGGACGTATTATGTTGGAACTGTTCTAGAAATTAATGAAGAAATTAGCGGACCATATAAATACACCATAGTTTTCTTCAAAACTGTAAAAAAGCCTTGTTTAGCATTTCGTAAGACAAGATTGATTGATCGTGATATTGTTGACAGTTTGTCTATAGTAAAACGAATTGTTTTAAAAAAATCTTCAGATAAACGAAATGACTTCCTTTTAGCTGAGGAGTGTGATACAGTGTTTTTTAAATAAGTGTTAATGTGTACCTACTATTATGATATGACAATCTGATTATGCCAAGCATATCATTGAGTAGCGGCTGTGTTTTCGGGTCTCAAAGTAATATTTTACAAGTAGCCGTATTATATAAAGATAATGTTAAACAATTTTATAGATATATCTTTAATATTACGGTCGTCGCTTAGAATACCAAATAGTATTAACGGTAATATTTAACATGACAGCTAGCTAGCCATAATATGTATTACCTTCATGATTACTTAAGTCTGAGGCTATTGAATACTATTTTGCAATTGTCACTTGAAAATGTTTATTTAGAAGAGTATTTTGTGTTGTTTTTGAGATCTTGAGGAGATTTTTGTATGATATATTTTGTTTGAACCTATGACGTGCCATAATTAAGTGTTAAGAGTCAATGTTAACTATTCAATATGTTTTCGTAAACACGAGCTTTGATAATGTTTAATAATTGTAGTTACAACGTTTATTTTCTGAAGATTTTTTGTTAATTTAAGTAGGTACTTTTAAAGTATTCATTGTTATTATTTTCACAATTTTAACTAAAGTTGAGACTGTTTTCGTAAAGATGAGACCTGATTATGTATAGGTAGGGATTACAGTTGTAATGTTTGTTTTTGAAAATGTTGATTAGGTTAAGTAATTTAAAGTACTTACATTTATTATTCGTTGATGTTCTCACAATATCCACTACTTCTATTATTCTATGAAACCGGCCATATTTGTATGAACCATTAATAAAAAAAGGTGTCGCGTCATTTTATATTTTATTCACTTCCCCTTAAATTGTTCCAAATATATCCCACATACTTCACTAAAGCTTTAAAGGAATCACTATACCAATTCCAAATATCCCCAAATTTAGAACCACCATATTTTTATAAAAGTCTTAAGTATGAAAGTAATCCTTTGGCACTGTTAATATGGACACAGCCATTTGAAAATGTATTGTTCCGATTATCGCCTGAAGAAACTAATTGAAACAACGCCAGAAACTTTTAAAAATTCATTATTTTGTGTCAATTCCTAATAACCCCTTTGTTGCGATATTTGGAACGGTACTTTTGTTTAAGGATATCTCTGGAATTTCAATAAATATACGGTTAACATATACAGAGATGGGAAGTCACCGGTAAGCTGTGTTACGAGTAATCATTAAAGTACAACTATCTGTAGTTACTTCGTTTTTATAACAGTTTTTCATAAAATTTTGTACCAAATAGCCCCAATCTACGGTATATCTTAATACATCTTATTAGGTTCTCGTCACGGTCTTCCTTGGACTCATTCGTCGTTCTTCCCTTTTTGATTTTTGTCTCATTTACTTATTTGCTAAAATTATTTCGTTACTAAAAACTAAAGATATACTGCGAATGATACTAAAAACGAGGGAGACAAACAAATAATAAGTCCAAGGAAGACCGTGACGAAAAACGAATAAGACTTGTTAAGAGAGAGACAAGCTACAGAATTTGACTCAATAAGATAATGTCGGATAGCGAACAAGACGAATAAAGAATGAGTGACGAATACAGATTGAGACGAAATAAGACTTAAACGACAAGCGAATGAGGCGAGATAATTTTGTCTGATAGAGTTTTAATATACAAATTTTAATTTTATGTTTAAAAATCACTGTTAATATTTTTGCTAAAAGTACAATTCAAAATAATTGATATTTTTTTAATTTCCATTGTTGGTTTTGTTTAATTCGGCAACAATATATTGATTCTACCAATTATTTATACATTATAACTTATAACTAGAATTGTCCTGGTAACAATTTTGCCTGGAATTTTATTCACAAAAACGCGATTTTGTTATTTTTACCTTGTTCCGGTCATGGAAAATGTTTAATTTTTTCATATTATTTGGAGAGATAAGTTGAAATACATGATTCCAGAAAAAAGCGCTTAGATTTTAGATTTTTTGCAAGATTAAAAGCTAAAAGCTCCCCTAATATTAGTTATACAGATGTAGTGCATAATTGTTTTCCTTCGTATTTTCACGGAAACGTACGAACGTGTCTTGCTATTTCAGTCGGTCACAGTACAAAAGTACTGAGATTGACTGAAGAAGAATGACAGATACGAACGTTTCCGACAAAATACGAAGGAAAACAAACTACATCTGTACACCGTTGCATAAAATACTTTTTCTACGATGAAACCCATTTTTACCAGCTCTACAGATTTCCAATTCTACAGAATCCCAGCTCGACAGATTCCCAATTCTACAGATTCCCAGCTCTACAGATTCCCAATTCTACAGAATCCCAGCTCTACAGTTTCCCAATTCTACAGATACCCAGCTCTACAGATTCCCAATTCTACAGAATTCCAGCTCTACAGTTTCCCAATTCTACAGAATCCCAATTCTACAGATTCCCAATTCTACAGATTCCCAATTCTACGGATTAGAAATAGGTAAGTACAGGTTTTTCAGCATAATTCGATAGATCGCCATAAATTCGGCTTTTTTTTCTACTACAAAATAAAGAACGAACTGAGAACCTCCTCCTTTTTTTGAAGTCGTTTAAAAATCAAGCTTATTTAATATAAGAATTATAAGATTAAATGAAAATATAAGATTCCTATATGCCCTTCTGCTATAAACTGAGCTGGTAGTAAAGCCAACTGTTTGGTCGTCCACTGGTTCCTCTTATTGCAGGAACAAGGGTGGACAGATCTCGAGGTCTTGTAGATAAAGGCAGCCAGGTCTCTTCAATAAGGTGTGGTCTCCAGTCAAATAAATAGCGTTTAATCGTATCTTTACTCTCGATTACAATAAAATTGACAGTGGCGAATAAGCAATATAATTAAATTAGGTTTAACTCTTAGGACGACAAGTAATGCGTGTGTCTCATGAGTTCAATGTACCGCTTCCTCTCTTTAAAAAACTAACGACCTTAACCGTCAAAAGGAACGTCACATACGGCGCTCGATGCGCCCCCGTGCGGCCATCTTCTTCACGTGTGACAGTTGCCGCCGCGACGCGTAGAGATGGCGTTTGAGGTCGTGTGTTTGTTGGGCGTAAACATGCCCCCGGCCTTGGGAACACCAGCTTTCCAAAAACTAATAATTAAGCGTCTTCTAACTGCACTGGGAGCGGGCAGATCTTAGAGAAGGCTCGTTTTACAAGCCCTGACGAAGTTTTGACGTCCGCTACTCGAGAAACTCCATCCACTCCAGTGTGTACAGCAGCTACCCTGCCCAAACGCCATTTAAGAGGCGGCAGGTTGTCCTCTTTGATAAGGACCATCGAATTTAGTGTAATGTCTTGCTGTTTGGTCTGCCATTTTGTTCTGGTTTGCAATTCGGAAATGTATTCTTTTGACCACCTTTGCCAGAAATGCTGTCTCATCTGTTCTACCCTCTGGTAACGGGGCAGACGGCTGGTCGGTGTGGCCTTGAGGTCATCGCATGCTGGCACTGTTAATGGCCGGCCGATGAAGAAATGCGCTGGTGTTAGCGGAAGAAAGTCGGTCGGATCTGCGGATAAAGGGGATATGGGACGGGAGTTCAGGACGGCTTCAATTTGTGCTAACACTGTGCTGAACTCCTCGTACGTTAGATTGGCATTTCCCATTACGCGCCTTAAATGAAATTTGCAAGATTTTACTCCCGCCTCCCAGAGGCCGCCAAAATGAGGTGCATACGGCGGTATAAACTTAAACACTATATTTTCATTAGCCAGACGGTCGATAATAGTACGCGAATTATTTTGCAAGAATACAGCAAAATCGTTCATTGCGCCCACAAAATTCTTAGCATTGTCGGAATAAATTTCGAGTGGTTTACCGCGACGTGAAATGAACCTTTTCAATGCGAGTAAGTAAGCTTCTGTTGACAAACAAGTTACAGCCTCTAAGTGTATGTTGCGAGTACTGAAACATATAAATAACGCGATATAACATTTTTCAAGTTTCGCACCCCTGCCCTTGCGGTTTAAAATATACAGCGGGCCCGCATAGTCAACGCCACAATGTATGAAAGGGAATCCAGGTTCAAGCCTTTCAAGCGGTAAATTACCCATTATAGGTGTCAGAGTCTTTCCCTTTATACGCGTGCAGGTGACGCATCGATGCACCGTCGCCCGCGCTAGCTCCCGGCCGCGCAGCGGCCACCAGCTGTCTCGGATAGTACTTAGTAGCAGCTGAGCGCCCGCGTGCAGCAGACGCGTGTGCTCACTACGGAACAATAACCGAGTGAAGTAATGCTTACCACATAGTAATATCGGATGCTTTTTATTAAAATCGAAGAGATTTGAATTGCTAATACGACCGTTAACTCTCAAAAGTTTGTCGTGATCCAAGAACAAAGCAAGGCCCGAAAGATTACGTTTAAATTTAAAAGATTTATTCTCGAGTAAATTTCTATATTCGGCAGGAAACGATTCCATTTGAGCCGTGCGAATTAGGTACTTATGCGCACAATTTATTTCTTCAACGGATAGCGGATCGGTTTTGCGCTTACTTTTACTTGTTCGACTATTATGTATGAAACGTAGCACAAACGCACATGCCCGCCCTAACCGATTAAAATTGGAAAATCTGGAAATGTCTACGAGGCTCCTTGACGCACATCCTACCATATTGATACTAGTATTTGTATTCGTTTTAAGCTCGAGCAACGAGTCCGTTAAATTCGTACAGTCAGCGGCGTCGTTTGCCTCGGGCCGACCGCTTAAGTAGTGCGCAGCCAAGTTCGCTGGACCGTGCCACCACAAGTTAGAACTTTTAAGCACTTCGAGATTTAGCCCGCGTGACAACATATCAGCTGGGTTGTCCTTAGAGCTAGTATGGAACCATTTGGCGTCATTTGTCAGATCAGTAATTTCTACGACGCGATTTTGCACAAATGTTTTTAATAGATTAGGTGCCGTCTTTAACCAACCCAGTACGATGGTTGAGTCGGTCCAAAATATAACGCTAGTAAACTCAAGTCTGAGGGATTTAACAATCCTATCGTATAACCTAGCACCAACGAGGGCTCCGAGAAGCTCGAGACGGGGAATGCTCACCGGTTTCAATGGTGCGACCTTGCTCTTAGCGCACAACAATTGAACATTTACACTTTGCGAACCCTCGTCGTAAGCACGAATATAGGCACACGATCCAAATGCCTGCAAAGACGCGTCGCAAAACATGTGTAATTCAAGACGTGCAGAATGTGAAATATTACTTATAGCATGACGCGGAACCCGTAAATCGGACAAGCATTCCAGGGTTGTAACGAACTGCTTAAAACTCGTAGCTACTTCAACGGGAACTGGATCGTCCCAACCCAATTTACACAACCACAGCTTCTGGAGTAAAATTTTTGCGACTATTATTGCAGGTGACAAGAGCCCTAATGGGTCATAGATTTGCGAGATTATTGATAAAATTATACGTTTACTAATGAACTTTACATCATGCTCGAGCTTAGTCGTAAAATGCAGCTCGTCCGAGCCATATAGCCAACCCAAGCCTAAGGTCTTACATTGACAATGTTCTCCCAAGCTCAACTGCTTGGAGGAACCTTTTAGACCTGTAGCAGAGAAAATGTCCGCGTTCGACACCCATTTTCGCAATGGTAAGCAAGCCGTGCCCAAAACAGCCGTGACCTTGGCGCATGTGTCACGCAAGCAATGTGGTGACGAGTCACCGGTGATCAGATCGTCTACGTAAAAATCCTCATCGATAACTCGAGCCACGTGACTGTCGTCGCATTCTTTGGCTAGCTGCTTTAAGCACCGAATGCTTAAGTATGGTGCCGACGCTGTGCCATACGTCACCGTGTTAAGTCGGTACAGCCCGAGTGTCTCCGACGGACACTCTCTCCAGAGTATACACTGCAAATTGCGTTGGTCTGATTGTACTAAGATTTGCCGGTACATCTTTTCCACGTCGGCGCAAGCGACATATCGGTACTGCCTAAATCGCAAGAGTATTGTGAACAAATCATTTTGAAGTTTCGGCCCGATATGCTGAATATCGTTGAGTGACTTGCCCGACGTAGATGGGCTACTAGCATCGAAAACAACACGTAATTTTGTGGTTGTACTATGCTCCCTAAAAACCCCATGGTGCGGCAGAACAAAGTTCGGCAAGGTTAGACTCGACACACGGGTCATGTGACCCAAGTTTAGGTACTCGCGCATGAATTGACAGTAAAGTTTTTTGTAGTCGGGGAGCCGCTCTAATTTACGTTCAAGCGCGTAAAATCTTGTTTCCGCTAACCTATACGTATCGCCTAAAGAGTCAGCTGATTCCTTTAACGGGATTCGAACCGTGTACCGTCCGTCAGCGCCGCGCTGTGTTGTTTTGACAAACAACTCTTCACAAATGTTCTCCTCGGGGGTACGATAGTTTTCATCCTTAGGTACTTCCTCTAGCTCCCAGAAGCGTCGCAATTGATCATCAACCGACTGAGTAAAGTTGCACTGTGCCTGTCTTGTACACAGGCCCATTTGGTTGTGAATAGGACCGGAAATAATCCAGCCTAGTTTTGTGTTTTGCATATAAGGCCCTTTGAATAACCGTAACTTCCCGTCACATAATAACTCCCAAAATTTATCAGCACCTATCAGTAAATCAACGTCCGATGAACTATAAAAATCAGGATTTGCTAATTGCATGTCCTTTGGAATATGCAAACAATCCCTGCTCACTCCCGTCGACGGTAACTCTGAAGTAATACTTGGCAGAACAAAACATCTCAAATGCGTACTGTAGTCCTTTACTTTAGATTTTAAATGTATTTTGCATGATTGTGTCGACTGCGTTACAGATTGACCTACGCCAGTTATTCGAAGAGTGGACTGTATCATTTTAATCTGTAATTTCTGGCATAAACTATCTGTTATAAAACAATGTTGACTCCCGTTATCCAAAAGCGCAACTACAGTATGATAATTATTATATCTATCGGCAATTTCTACTTGAGCGGTTGATAAGAGAACCGGTTCCAGCGCAAGTAGATGCTCACCCGGGACGTCGTCACTGCGGCCAGCCACAGTGCACGCGACGGAGCTCCCCGGATTGGGAGTGTTTTGTTCTGATTCGTTATAAGGCGCAGTCAATGTAGTGGGAATGTGCTTGTTAACAGCTGGTTGTGGATGACGCGTAATTAGCGCCGCCACCGACGATGATGTCTCGTTATTATCGTCGCAATCGGTGTGTAGCAGCGAATTGTGTTTACGGTTGCATTGCCTACACGGCCCGAAATAACAATTATTAGCCGTGTGACCTAACCTCAAACAGTTACGACATAGCTGGTTTTCGTCTACGAAACTAATCTTATCCCAGACGGGTAAATTAATAAAAGTAGAACAAGTATAAAGCGCGTGGTTAGCCTTGCAAAATGGACAAATGCGTGTAATTCGTTTGGGTTCGAATTTCTTTATTTTGTGCTGAGATACGACATAGCTATGTGTTATTTCGCTATTAGCGGTTGTTTTATTCGCGTCAGTAGATTTTGCATGGTTGTGTTTAATCATTTCCAGCATACCCGCGCGGTTGGACAGGAATTTAAGTAACACGTCCAGTTTTAACTTGGGTACTGAGTCTCCGTGTTCGTTATTATGAATGGTAGACTTATGTTGCTCCCACTCTCGTTCCGTTGTTGGATCAAGTCTGGACACTACAATATAAATCAACAGAGTGTCCCACGCCTCAGTAGGTTCTCCTAGCGTTTTTAAAGCACGTAGGTTCTTTAATACCGAGTCGACAAGTTTGTGTATTTGTGAAGAAGATTCTTTAGTAAGTGACTGAAGTGAAAACAAAGATTTAACGTGGTTGTGAACGAGAAGATTATTATTGTTATACCTGTGCAGTAATAATTCCCATGCAATCTGATAGTTAACAGCGGACAGTTCAATGGATTTTATAACCTGCAACGCGTTGCCTGTCAGGGACGATCGAAGGTAATGAAATTTTTGTATATCTCCTATCTCACGAGAGTTGTGAATAATCGACACGTATATATCCCTGAATTCCAACCATTTGTCAAACGAACCGTCAAAGGTAGGAAGTGCGATTGTTGGAAGCTTAACTGGGCAGGAACTACTTTTAGTGCACTTAGAGTCTGTATCAGATTCGTCTAGGTTAAGTACGCATTCAGCTGTGGCCATACTTCTATAATAATCATTTTCAAACGTTTCGCGGTACTCTAACTGTTTCAACAACGTATCCGAATCTGCAAGCGTCTCTAACTCGGATTGAATTGTATTAAACTCTTCGTAGAGACCCTTTGCTGTTTGCATACGTAACTTATACTCGGATTTTTGAACTTTTGTCAACTGGACTTTATCCAAAGTGGTCACGAACTTGGAAAACAAAGTTAACCTGCCCTTTACAGTACCCCTACACTGATTTAACTCGCGAATTCTATCACCGTCTGGCAAATTTAAATGAAGCGGTGACTTATTACCGATACTCGTCATTTTGGTGGTTTTTAGATTAAGGAGTACTCACGTGTCTAGAAGTGTAAGCGTAGCTGCTCTGTCAACGTTATGAACCCGTGACGAGCACTAGTAAAGCAAAATAACACACAGCACAGAGTTAGCACAACGAAGCCACGTAGAGATTTAAAAAAGGTATTGACGACCCGACCGTCTTATTGGGGATTCCACGTAGATCCACTCCGGCTCTGAAGGTCCAATGTTTGGTCGTCCACTGGTTCCTCTTATTGCAGGAACAAGGGTGGACAGATCTCGAGGTCTTGTAGATAAAGGCAGCCAGGTCTCTTCAATAAGGTGTGGTCTCCAGTCAAATAAATAGCGTTTAATCGTATCTTTACTCTCGATTACAATAAAATTGACAGTGGCGAATAAGCAATATAATTAAATTAGGTTTAACTCTTAGGACGACAAGTAATGCGTGTGTCTCATGAGTTCAATGTACCGCTTCCTCTCTTTAAAAAACTAACGACCTTAACCGTCAAAAGGAACGTCACATACGGCGCTCGATGCGCCCCCGTGCGGCCATCTTCTTCACGTGTGACAGTTGCCGCCGCGACGCGTAGAGATGGCGTTTGAGGTCGTGTGTTTGTTGGGCGTAAACACCAACATACAATAAAATCGAATAATTTTTTTCTCTTCTGCTGTATTATCTATTGACAGTTCTCTAGCTTTTGCCCATATAGACTTCTGAAAATGATAGTAGCAGCCGCTAACTTTCACAGTTGGGTATACCATTTTAATTGCGTTAATGGCAGCTACTTCAAAATCGCATTTCAGATTTTGTACAGACAATCCCAAATTTTCTTTTAAAACGGTGAAAAACCTCAAATATGTCGTTTGAGTTTTGTCTGGAAGCAATGCATATAGTAATGGAATGACTCTAATCTCCGTTTCATTTTCCTCAAAATTGGCATGCAAACTATAAACTTGATAAAACGGCTTGGGAGTGACATTAAATGTGCCGTCGCAAAAAAAAGAGTTGATGGTTTTAATGTTCTCGACGGCCACATCAGTAGCGAAAATTATTATCTTGTCGGTTTTAGTTCCATCGTAAATTAAAAAATTATCTGCCAAAACTTTAGGTATTTCTATGTCTTCAATATTTATAAATTTTGATTTAGATTCATCAAGGCTACGGTATCTTGCTCGATATAAAACACTTTTGCAAGCCGAATACTCTGGAGTATTAAGGTTACTGTTACTACATTCAGGCGTTTGCAGATTGATTTATTAATTCGTTTTCAAAAATCTGCTGCACCGGAGCCATACATTCATAAACCGACTTTTTACAATTTTGCATAAACATTTCATTTTTCCGTTGTTGATCCTCAAATGCATCCGAAAAACACGAGTGCACTCGTTTACGAAGTATTTTGTTGTCTGTAGTCAAGGTCACAGATGCACTGCATTCGCTTGTCTTATAGCATCGCCAATTTGTTGTTCCGGATTTATTTTTTACACTAAAGTAGTATTTGTTTGGTCCAATAATTAACACCTTATTACCTCTTTCACTATTTACAAAAAGTAATTCTTCGTTTTCATCCATATTAATAGAGTTCCAGAAAAATATCCGAATATTACCTATGTAAACTATTAGTTATAGGTCTTGTAGTATCGTCTTGTGTCAACAAAGTGGCATTAGATTGAAATATCGACAGTACTCGAGATAAAATACGATAACCAGCCAGTAATTAGTCATCAATTATTCTACAGAAATAGTTTTAACTCCCTAGAAAAAGAACGCATTTATAAAGTATGGGGTGTACTAGGTGTCCCAGTGTTTGCTTTTCACTTTGTATGGAAAAAACAACTTTAGGTTAGGTTAGGTTAGGTTAGATTACTTAAAAAAATTACTGGGGAAAAAATCGGGCAAATAGGTTTAAAAACTTCGCTGATTCGTAATGCTTCTAAATATGTAAGATACCACTGAAAAACTTATGAAATAAAACATGAAATTAATGATTTTTTGAGACATGGACATAAGGGAAAATTACAAAAATTCTGATTTAAATGATTAATATTTCCGAAACTAGCAAAAATCTTTGAACATACATAGGAGTCAAATCGATAGCTTTTTAGCTGCTCTATCAGCCCTAGGCGGGTTGACGTCAGTTTCTGGGACACCCTGTATAATGTCGACCGCTCTACATTACTGAAGTTTTTCATCTATACCTACACTATTAAATGCTACTCGAGCTGGGAATCTGTAGAATTGGGAATCCGTAGAATTGGGATTCTGTAGAATTGGGAATCTGTAGAATTGGGAATCTGTAGAATTGGGAATCTGTAGATTTGGGAATCTGTAGAATTGAGAATCTGTAGAATTGGGAATCTGTAGAGCTGGGAATCTGTAGAATTGGTAAACTGTAGAGCTGGGATTCTGTAGAATTGGGAATCTGTAGAGCTGGGAATCTGTAGAATTGGGAATCTGTCGAGCTGGGATTCTGTAGAATTGGGAATCTGTAATAGAAATCTGTAGAGTTGGGATCAATTAAAAAAAAACGAAATAACGAAGCACAGAACAACAAACGAGCGGGAACCATGAAAATGACAAAAAAAAAACTAAAGTTGGCAGTGATGGACATATTTTATATAAAAATTTTAAACAACCGCTATGAATTATGGGGTTTGTTGTTGGTAAAAAAATATTTTGTTGGAAAGTTTGAGTTTAGCGCTTAATACTTTAACCTAGGTTTAGTAAGCTTTGGCAGCTAGGCGTGTAGTTTTGACTCAAAAAAGCACAAGTGCTGTTATGGGGCATAGACTTGATAGACTTTTCTACGGATTATTCTGCGGACATATTATGTATGTTCTTATATTCGTTTATAGTGACTATATAAATGACAGATAAAAGGAAGGTAGTAGGAAAAAACTGTAAATAAGTTTTCATACATAATACTTGACTAGGAAATTGTAAAAGTTAGACAAGCTCTCATTTATATAGAATAGCCCTTACGAACAAAAGAAAACACCCATTTTAACAAGACAAATGTAAGTAACGCACGGAGCTCTCTTCTCGCCTCGAGAATCAAATCAAAGACAATAAGCGTTGAGTCTCTGAGATATACAGGAAGATTGGTAATTTAATTGGCATTTGTATAAAATGGTTTTGTAATGCCCTGTCCGAAAACCAGCACGTTATTAGTGAACTCATTATTTATAATATTTGTATCGTTTTTAAATTCTGATTAAAATTACTTGATTTTCTAAAATGAAATTTATTACTCTCGAATATGGCGAATGATAAATTAGTAATAATAGTACATTATTGGCTAGGCGCGGAAAGTAAGGGATATCCTGGCAAAGTGATTAGCAGGCCGAGCAATAGTGAGGCCTGCTAAAATACGAGCCAGGACAATATGGACATGGAAGGAAAGTGTTTCCGTTCTTGTGTTTCAATCGGAAAACCGTTATTTCCGAGCATGTTTAAGAAAAACATTTTCAGTTAGGTTAGGTTCTGCTCACTAACACCGTGGGCGGGGACCTCTCGCTGCCGAGCCTAGTCAACATCATGCTCGGCAGCCGAAGGGGATGGAGGGCGGTAACCTCCTTCTGCGAATCAGTCATCTCGCAGAAGGAGGAAGCGGAGCGGGCTAGAGAGACCAGCGCTCTCGCTGACCCGCTCCGCAGACGACGGAGGGGAAGGGCAAGGCGGCGCTATGCGCACCTCCTTCCCCCACCGTAACAGTGCGCCGGCCGAAGGGGTCAGGGGACCCCTTAGTTCACCGGGGCGCACCGGAAGTCTGAGGGTGCCTTAATAAACCAAGCCACCCTCCCGGAGTCATTGGCGTCGAGGTGCCACAGCCGAATGTGCTTGTTCGTGATCGCTTGGCACCTCCCTGAAGGACGCAGATGGTTTACCGCTGGGTTTTTAGTGGGTATTCCGGCCGTTCTCGGTTGGTGAGTCCCACATAACCATCCCAGGTCCCCCTGGACCTGGGTGGTATGCGTTAACATATTTCCTAAAGGAGGAAAAAAAAAAAAAAAGGTTAGTTTAGGTTCCCCCCCTACTGTGCTGCCACCTTGCCGTGGTGGGGGGCTTGCGTGTCTCAGTGATCCTCGAGGCTATACCGGACAGGGCTACCCATATCGGAAAGGCTCGGGGTGAGGGACCAGACTAAGAGCGGCACTGGGGAGGTGACGGGATTCGGGAAGGGTCAGTTGCGAGTGCCTTTGTGCTTGCCGCTTCTGGCCCGGAACATTTCGCGCTGTCACCTGGGGGGGTTTGGTGACGGGAGGCTTTTCGTTTTGAAAAGCCTTCTCGTCATCCTTGGGTGGTGGCGACAGAGGTCGTTGGAAGGGGTGGTCTCGTGTGCCTTCGAGGCCGTTTCCACCCCGGACAGCTTCCTTCTGTCGCCATTTTGGAGTTTGGTGGCTGGGGTAGCTTGAAGGGTCAGTTGCGAGTGCCTTCGTGCTTGCCGCTTCTGTTCCCGGAAAGCTTAACCAGTCACCTGGAGGGGGCTTTGGCAGAGGTGGTTGAAAAGGGCGGTTTTCGCCCTGAGAGCGGCTGACATCCAAACCATCTTTGTATTACAGAAGCGGGCTGTACGTGCTATTTACCAATTGGGGTCTCGTGTTTCGCTGAGGGATAAATTTAAAGAAATTAATATTCTTACAGTCGCGTCTCAATATTTCTTTGAGAATATCATGTATGTACGCAAAAACATACATGAGTTTAGGCATAACCGCGACGTTCATAATTTAAATACTAGAAATAGGGATAAGCTCGAACTTCCAGGTCACCGTCTCCGTAAGGTAAGCACTTCGTTTGCGGGGAACTGTATACGTTTTTACAACAAGATACCATCTGATATCGTCAATATGCCGTTCAATAAATTTAAGTCTCACATCAAGCGCTGCTTGTTGGGTAGGGCATATTACAATATAAATGACTTCATTGGTGACCAAGATGTATTTTAGTAGTGTCAATGTGACATAGCCTTCAAGCCAATTGTGCATTCAAGCACTGACTCAGTCAGTCGACTGTCATTTACTATTTGTATCTTGTATCTTTTCTAGTCTTGTGTGTACAAGAAGTTTTTAAATGAGAACACACTGTGATGTTTCTCGCCGGACAGCTGTTTCCCATAATATTACTCTTATTGTCCGGCAGCTTGAGCATGTCATGCTCGCTCAGGGGTCTTTGCTTACGGCGGCGTCGTTGATCAGGTCGCCACTTTCCCGATCACATGGTTGAGAGAGGCGATGGCTGAGATACGCGTCATACTCGTGAACGGGTGCTGTTTGTGGGGTCCGGTCTGTTCACGTTTGCAAAGACTTTTTGTTCAATTTATTATCCTAGTTATATGGCTTTTGACGTAGAGACCTCGTCGTGTTGTTCTCATAGTCATTATTTTATTTTATGTTAATGTTTATTGACCTTACATTTGTAATAATTTTATTTTTGCTAGTTTTAAGAATTTATTGTTTATTACTTTATTACCTTACTATTACTTAATGTAACTTACTTTTAAGTAGGTATATTATGTTTTTTATGATTGAAAAAATGACCTCCTGCTGGAGTTTCTTGCGGCGCTTCTTCTCCGCAATGATGGTCTTGTCCGAAGCGCTGGTAGTTTCACCGCAGGCAG
Organism: Acleris emargana; assembly: GCA_927399475.2. Taxonomy (NCBI): domain Eukaryota; kingdom Metazoa; phylum Arthropoda; class Insecta; order Lepidoptera; family Tortricidae; genus Acleris; species Acleris emargana. Next base: position 25,360,271 of record OV656835.1, read on the forward strand.
ACCGTTGAAGGGAAGGCGAACTCAGTGGACTTCGGTCTGCTGCTCGCCCGAACTTCTTGTAGAGCCAGTGGGTTCGGGTCCCACATTGCACGGCTTTACCGGTCTGGGGTGACGATCGTGGGCTGTTCACAGTCGACACCTCCTTAGGCGGAGATTGGGGGGCTCTTCGGAGCAAGCCGGGAGGCGTGTCAGTGGCATAAGCTTAGGCAGGAACCGCGGCGCCTCACCACCGGCAGGGTTTAAACGCCGGAGTGGTTTTAAACGGTAGTTCGTTCGTACGAGAGTCCGTTATACCTCCCATTGCACCGCCTTCCCCAGGCAGGGAGGATGCGTAAATGCATTTCCACATCGACAGCAAAAAAAAAAAAAAAGGTTAGGTTATGTTAGGTTAGGTTAGTGCATGGATTGTATTGATTATATTACTAATCACCTGTACATAAATAGTGAACTAGTGTAATGAATGATGAGGTCTAGTTACAAATGTTCCGTTGTCGTTGTGCAGGTCGCTGGTGAGCGCCCAGATGGGCGGCGCGAGGTGCATGGCGCAGGGCGGCAGCGCGCCGGTCGGCAGCGCGCCCGCCGCGCCCAGCGACACGCTGCCCGACCAGTCGCCGCCCACTTTGTCCACGCGGAACTGCACAACACCCCACACGTTAGCCTTGCGACACTCGACACCTCGTCTACGGTGCACGTTCCCGCCCACCCACGGTACACTAATAAATATACTTCGCTTGGCATATCTTCCGAATAGTAGAGGTCACGTGATTGGACACGTACTACATCATATCCGGCTGCCAAAAGTTTCCAAATTATGAAATCGGGGTAATTTATTTATTATAGTTTGTAGAGGTAAATAATAATAATTCAAACGAACACCCACTAAATTTAATTCTTAGTTTCAAAGTAAATATTACAATTTCGATTTTAATGTTGGAAATTCCGATTTTTGACAAGGCCTAAATAATATGAGTCCATCATTAAAAAAAAAACGAAAACCCTACAGCAATAAAAAAACAACTAAAAGTTTAAAACAAGCTCTCTAATCTATAGAAATTTCATGATAGTTGATATTTATATCAATTTAAATTTGGTTTTAATATCATAATGTCAGCCGAAAGACGTCCACTGCTGGACATAGGCCTCCCCCAAGGCTCGCCACTCAGACCGGTCTTGTGCTTTTCGCATCCACCGCGTTCCCGCGATCTAATATACCTTTAATATACCTTTGTTTATTTTAGTGTTGTACTTATTTGGCTATTCGTTGTAATTAATTATTTCTCAATGGCTCACTGGTTAACTGGAAGAGATCCCTTAATGAGATAAGTTCGCCTTTGTACATCCCTACTATATCTTTGTCTATTTTATAATTGTTATTTAACCAACGACGCAAAAAAGAGGGGTGTTATAAGTTTGACGTGTAAGTGTGTGTGTGTCAAACACACTCAGATACATAAGTAGACATAGAGACACACGTTATAAACTTTTAATATCCCTCTTTTTTACAATAAAGTCTTGTATAATGTTATGTACCATGCAATGTTTTTTTGTTCGGTACCTCGTTAGCAAATAATACTATTTATACTATTATATACACATAACTAGATTATTGAAAAAGGTGTTCCAGGCGGTGAACCAGCTAGTCCAATAGTACATTACTGAAGAGACCGGGCAAATGGCTGTTGCGGGACAAGTAGAGTAATCGTGGCCGAGACGCGGTTGATGCCCCGCTATGTACGACTCCCGCAACCGCTCTTGCCGGCTGAGGCTTGTATTAGTGCTTTTCTCTAACAATGCGAGAAAATAAAACACAATTGTTAATATATTAAACACAGTCCCAAAATTTCCTTTAAAATAGAACAGAAACAGGGCGAATACGATTGAGTTTGACACTGAATTAAGCATTAAATAAAATCACACATTTAAACTTAATAAATACAATTTGAATAAAATATAGTTTAAACTATAACATTTATTACGCGTTTATGTTATTTCGGCAATTTATTTTGTTTATGAGCACAATTTCTATTAAAAAAAAAGTCAAGCTATTTGATGCACTTCTAAATACGCTGTGAACGCTGTTTCATAATGTTTAACATTTTAGTCTATGACATTTAAAAAGTAAGATATACAAGGAAGAATTTAGATTGCACGTGTGTTTGGCTGTTCGGAGTAAGTTATCCTAGAATAAACATGGCTTTAAAAAGTAAAACACCAGGTACGTAATTTAATTTGTATACATATTCGCGGCCGCTGCCGTTGGTAAATAATAACTTTTTATTTTTTATTTTGCCTGGACCTGGAGCTCAGGAACAGTAAGGTTAACATTTCTCAGCACGTGGGAGAAAATATTATTTTTTGTCCCCACCTGCAATACCTTTTCCCCGCCCGCCCGCGCGGGTTTTCGCGCGGTTCGGACAGCGGACGAACGAATTTTCCAAGCTATCAATGCCTACCTATCAATGCGTACGTATTAAAGCCGACCGACAAAAAAATATAAATACGTTTTTTTCTTAAAAAAACACGATGTCGTATGTCGATGTTCAATACATCCGTGCTTGATGTCTATACCAAGAAACCGCTAAATTTGATAACGTTAACGGTATCAGAATTGACTATTTTTCAAAAAGTTGTCCACTTTGAGAATTTTTTATTGTCCACTCATGAAAAGCGTTAATATGAATTAAATATGAATCTTCTTTTCAGAAATTGTATTACACATTGTTGTGCGGGTCAATCGTGTTTCTTAAAAAACGTTTATACTCATAGAAGTATTAAAACAAATATAAAAAACGAATTCGGTTTGGCCAGTAAAGTAGCCCCCATATAAAAATATATATGTCCCCACCCTGCCCAAAGGATAATAAGTCTTCGTGAAACCTATATTTTCAAATACTTAGAAAGGGACTTGCTCTTATCTACAGTTATATAATATGTGACACTATTTAAAATCACACTTGAGCTTTTTTATGCCTTTTCTGTTATTTAAAAGTCAAAAACATTAAATGACCCACAATTTGATAAAAAATTTCGTGACACATTTCTTGACGCTATTTCTACCAACGGAACAGTGTCCCAAGGTAGAAATTTGTATTTTGCGGATGGCACCCCGATTGGATTCCATAGACAATGAGACAATAGTGCCACCATTTGGTTTTAGTTGTCATTTGAGCAAAACAGTCGGAGCGTTCGAAGTGAAAGTGATATAAAAAATATTTCCTGACGTGTTTCGACTCAAAAAGTAAGTAATCATTATAATCAAATATATACAAAACTTTGTGTTAAAGGTGATAAATACTCAGGAAGCTTTTGTTGTTGGATCTAATAGATACTTTCGATGTAGTTACAAAAATATGACTGCGTGCCTGATTTTCCTGACAAGATTTCGTGACATTTTCCTGACGTCAAGAAATTTTGGATGTTTCATGCAGGAGGTAGGGTTGCATAGTAAAATTTAGTATATTTTTGAACCGACTTCAAAAAAAAGAAGAAGGTTATACGTTTCACTGTTTGTATTTTTTATTTTATTTTTTATGTATGTTCACTGACTTCACCGGTCCGCCTAAAGCAAAGGGGGTGCAATATAAGGACTTGGAAAATTTGACCAATTTATTGTTGCCGTTTTCATGATTATTTTGATTGAATCTTGGAGAAAATTCAAATATAAGTATATTTTTTAGATAAACTTTTCTTTAAAATCAAAAATAAATCCAAATAAATGAATCCAATCGGGGTTGCCATCCGCAAAATACAAATTTCTACCTTGGGACACTGTTCCGTTGGTAGAAATAGCGTCAAGAATATTAACGCTTTTCATGAGTGGACAATAAAAAATCTCAAAGTGGACAACTTTTTGAAAAATAGTCATAAAACAAAATGTGTTTAATTTTGCGTTACTTGATTTCCATAGCTCTTTGGTATAACATCATCCTTAGTATTGATAATTTCCTGACGTTTCTTAACAAACTGATTTCTTGACGATTTCATGACGGGACACTTTTTTGAAAACACGTCAATTATCTCCTATAGTTTAACCGAAGCGGGAAATCAGTTCTATGATATTGATAAGCATTGTTATTTTATTACCACCATGGTTACGGTCATTCCGGATGTGTCTTAGCATTAGTTGAACACTTGACATCCTAATTTGTGTATATTTACTAGTTAAAAATGTTGTAATAACAAATTAAAATGACTTATATTAAAAACAAATTAATTTCGAAAAGATGGTTATTAATATTATTTATCGACGTGTTATTTGGTTACCATGGTTACGCTCAATGTGGAATATGAGGATATCAACAATGGCGCATGGCATTCCATTTTTATAATAAATTGTCAGAACTGTTTTAATTACTATTGAAAATCTTGTTACCACATTACTGATCAATCTTCACGTCACTCTGCAGTTGTATAGGCATTTGCTTACGTGGACGAGCTCACCAAAGCACCCTGAAGGCATGTTACCACTAGATATAATTTTACAGACATATCAGCAATTGCATACTTTCGGTGGCCTTGAAAAAAGCCGCTTGGTTTGTATGAGAGAATAAAATAAAGGTTCAACTTCTTATTTTAACTTTGCTTGCCTAGGGAGAAAGCAATAAGTACTTACTTTTATTTCAATTACCTATCTAAAAATTACATACATATTACACAACATAGTTAAATTAAATTATTATTTGTATACATCGAATGTGTTTTTCTAAAACGCCATCGTACCTATTTTGAAAGTAGCGACACAAGCTCTAAAAAATTACCCTTATTCAATGAAGTTTTAGACTCATTGTGACCTCTGAAGGGAAGTTCTTGTTGTGCTAAATGACAAACAACATCGACTAATCTTTGAAAAACGCTACTATTGTTATCAACACGCATGTTGTTTTGTAATTTCCTTTGATAATTGGCGCGATAAAGATGTCTCAATTCGCTGTTTACCAAAATCACTAAAAGAAATTACCGCGTTCATGTGTTTTCGAGAATTCATGTGTCTTTTAATGGCGCCAGCTTAATTATTTAAATCGTCATAACCAGATGTATTCCACACGTTTTTGTCGTTAGAAAAGAAAATACAACACCAGCAATATAACTTATTAGAGTGCGAACAACCAACAATCCAATGAGTTTTGTACACTGACCTGTTAAACTGTCTTTTGTGCGATTTACTACTCTGAGAAATACACAAGTCAGGCGTAGGTTTTGCCGAAGAAATAAGTACCTTTTTCTCTGCAAAGTCTAAACATTATACCTTTCCGTCGACAAGCAAAGTTTGTGCACAATTTAAAATATCACAGTCACACGGGACTTCCTCCATTGTCAATCTAATTGAATCACAACTCACAACACCACAAAAAAAAACTTATTATTGCACTGACCGCGCCGCGCCGCTCAACGCCTAAACAAACTATTCAACAAGTGAATAAAAGCATTTGTCAACAAATAGCAATGAAGTGAAGTTGACCGCTAACGCGGCTCAACGCGCGCTCCGCGCCTGCGCGAAGCGAATTTCGCATTTACTATGGACTCGTGTACAAATTCATACGCAGGCATGGCTTAAACTCTCATACTATTTGCCATATTAATACACGAACAGTCGTATTTGGGCATATGCCGTTTCGGTGGGTAAGACAGTGAATATGAAAGCCCGATTGCAAGCCAATACGTGCGAGCGAGATACGAGCTAGCCGCGTCATGAATAGTTCGACTGGTTGCCGCACAGCGCTGAGCGCTGTGCTGCGTAGGTGGCGGCCGGCGGTGCTCGGTAAAATTTAGTAGGTACTACTGTTGCATGTAATTTGATTTGAAGAATTTAGTGAGAGCGCGCGGCGCGCGAAGGTGAAATACCTATCTAATACATTACGTGGATTTAATGAATAGTTATTTTTGTAAGGCAAGGCAAGCTCGGCTTTTGGGCTTATATGGCAGTACCGCCACTGTATGCAACGGTAGATAGTTAGCTATAAATACTCCGCTGTCGCTCGCGCCCTAACCTCGTACCTTTAGAAGCAATATTAGGTACCAGTTACAATAATAACTAATTGTTGATATTTTCTTATTATTATTTTTAAAGCCCTTGTTTTAGTAGGTAATTAATTGGGATACAGCCACTTTTAAGGATGTATGCAAATTTCAAAACCATTTCGAGGAATAGGCTTCTCGAATCGATCCCTGCATAGCTGCAGTTAGATTAAAAAAATATAATACAAATAATTAATTATATTAAAATTAAGAAATGTGTGAAATGAAGGCATTTGAATTGCGCTATACCAACCACTTTAATGGTTTTACATAAAACATATAAATCTCTCCAATATTTCATTTTATAAGTACAATTTAGATATATAGCTGACACCTACGTTTGAAGACATCTGTTGTCATGTCAAATTGATTTGTTTACAAATTGACTGTTATTCTTATGATGAAATTAATATATTAATGAGACCATTTCTATTTTGAGTTATGTGTGATGAATGTTAATCATTTGTGTCGTGAATTTTTTCAAGAGGTTCAGAACGACGGCATCAACATGTTTGAAAATATATTATATTTATATAACAATAACATTTTTAATCGTGAAATGCTTCAAACAAGATCCTTAGAAAAGCCTATTCTTTCGAATATAAATGTAAAAGCAAGCAGTTACAGTTTTTGGTGTATTCCAATTGGGTACATATACTTTTTTTTTACGTATTTTTACACATTTTTTTTTAGTAAAAACCATATTATTAGAACAATTGAGATGTCAGTTGATCCTGCACACCGTCACTGGCGTTGTTGGTTGTCGGCGAGCGACCGTGGGCGGGTTGTTACGCTGTTGGTGGAATTCTGATTCCGTCAACGATATCTACATTAGCGGTTTATAGTTCGCGAGTAGAAAAAATCCCTTCGGCCGCCGACGAAACCATGCTACGTAACCGGTTACGTGAGAAGAATTGTTTTTCTTGCTACGAAACCAGTTACGTACAAAGAGGTTTTTTTCTTCCTACGAAACTGGTTACGTACGATCACCTACGAAACCAATGCTACGTAACCAGTTACGTGGGAAGAATTTTTTTTCTTGCTACGAAACCTGTTTGTGACACATCTTTGCATTTGTGGAAAAGGGGACAAAAACATTTTTATTGTTATTATTATTTTTCTTATTAGTCACTCTATTTTGATATACTGATAGCTGAAGGCCCAGGGAAGGACATAGGCTACTTATATTTCGCTATTCCGTTGAGAACCACGATAAACGCAGCCAGTAGAAGCATATTGAAAATAAAAACTTCTTTCCACGAAACCAGTTAATTAACTTAATTAAATTAAATATATTTTTAATATAGTTTTAACTGAAAATTATGTACTGCGTGTGAATGTAATAAATCTATTTTATCATTTCAAGTTGACACTTGAATAGATACATAAGTGTCAGATAAATTACGTTTTTATAACAGATATTATAATCAGTCAGTCGGACGAACTAATCCGTCACTGGGTCAACTGTTAGAAGTTTTGAGCAAAGAAACAAAAGTTGTATATATTTTCAAAAGTAAAGCTCACAGATAGAAATCTGAGAATTACATGGAGATCCACAATGAAATTAAAAATTCACTCGATGACTTGAACGCGGGCAAAATCACTGTCGGACATTGTTTAGAAATTATTTGTCCTTATTTGTTTCATTTATAATTTTAAATAACGTACACGGTATGTAACTTTCAATGAAGTTAGCAGTTATTATGAGTTTAGTTTTAGCAGTGGTAAATATTGGTTTATATGAATAAAAGTAAATTTAATTTAACGCTGTTTTCATATTTCCCACTTTTATATTCGTGTCACGGTTAATCAATGTCACGTGGACAAGACATTTATTGCTGAATTTCAAATTAAATCGGCGTAGAAACTACTTACTTATTTTCAGACCCCTAGCCAATAGCAATGCCTGTGTTAAAAAAATACAAAAATGTTTTTGTCCCTTTTCCACAAATGCAAAGATGTGTCACAAACAGGTTTCGTAGCAAGAAAAAAAATTCTTCCCACGTAACTGGTTACGTAGCATTGGTTTCGTAGGCGATCGTACGTAACCAGTTTCGTAGGAAGAAAAAAACCTCTTTGTACGTAACTGGTTTGGTAGCAAGAAAAACAATTCTTCTCACGTAACCGGTTACGTAGCATGGTTTCGTTGGCGGCCGAAGGGGAAAAAATATAGGCAGAATCGCATCAACATTCGTATTTGGGCAACTTTAATCTAGTTAGCTCTAACAGCACAGTGATATTTAACATGATTTTAAAGATAATAAGGTACAAAGCACGAGAAATATAAGCAGTGCAGCCAGTTTGTTATAAATAATCTAGTTGCAGTAATCAGTAAGTTGCATTTCGTTGATTTACACCACGGAAATCGTTACGATCGCATTGGAAAAAAATATTTTTTATTGGAATCGTTGCGTAAAACATAAAAAAGACAATCAAACTGCGAAATAGCTACGCGGCAGCGTGTAGTATCTTGTGTAGTATCAACATAGATATTTGTTCTGTGACATAGGTCACTCGTGTGGGATCAACGATAACATTATAAGATCACGATTAGATAAAACATTATTTTTATTAAAATTAACATAAATTTGATAGTTCGCTAGGGTGTATGGATATTTTAAATCGCATTTCTTAATAAAATATGAAAATATCGTAAAAGAGATTACCAAAAGTGAAATTAAAATTAAAATCGGCCCTGAATAACGGATGATACAAGGATTTTACTGCTAATTAGACAGCGATAAGACAAAGTGATCCGATACGCCGCCGTGCGACGTCATGTAACCGGTCGGTCATATAAACTCCATGTTAAATTAAGTTTTGCTGGAAAGAAATAGGAACAAATCTTCGTTGGATTATAAATTGGTTATTTTTATAGCTATTCAAAAAATGTTTTTTTTTGAGACGCTTTTAGCACGATTTTCCAAAAAAAAAACGTCTGCCATATTTTGAAGGGGACAAGGTAAGACACAATAACCGCTAACTCACATATACGAAAATTCATTTTATTTCTACAGCGCTTAAAGGCATAATTATTGTTTACAATCCACGACAGCGCGCCTCGCTCCTTAAATTACCGATGCACTATACCGTCCATGTATAAAATTAAGTAGTGGAGCGCGCAGGCGTTTATTGAATACACAATAAATACTACTCGTAGCTTGAAATCACGCAAACAGCAAACAGAATGTGAAAGCAACAAGCGCGTACACGAGCAACCGTCAGGTACAGTACTCCCAGCCTCCTCTCAGCCCTCGGCCGGTGGCGCTGGGGTCGCGCCTGCACACGCGACTGAGAGTCTATTAGTCACTCGTGTTTCGCTATTAGAAACTGGAAGGACGGTACGTAGGTATGTGCTATGTTATTACCTCGCAGCTTACAAACATTTAAATGGATTTAAAAAATAACGGTATCATTCAATTTGCCTTGACGGGCCAGATGTTCGAGCAGTTGAAGTAAAGAAGTAAGCAAGGCTGTCATTATTTTAAAGTAATTTTATTGAAAATATTCTGATAAGAAGGGCATCAAATGAAAGGCCTCAACAAGCGGATATTATATAAATATAACGGTAACTTGGCGCAGGCAGTCGGGTCTTAACCTTTTGAACGCACTCTCTCACTTGTCACTCACACGCCAAACATGTTTGCTATGCTACGCAAATTACAACTTAATCCATACGAAACAAAGTCTCTTTTAATCTCTAACTTGTGTCGCGGTGGCGTCAGTGGGACGACTTTCAGTTGTCGGCCAGAGCCGACTGTGGCGTTCAAAAGGTTAACGTTAAGTTATGATAGGTAGTAAAAAGGTACATTTCGGAAATTGTTAGGTCTATAAACGATTCTAGTTCTTTTAATCGCAGCAAATTAAGTCTTCTCTTAAAATAAAGGAAATGCTAAAAATAAAAACCCAGTCGAAAATCTCGCGATTATTTTACAAGTTTGCGCTTACGTTGGAACTTAGATCAAACAATATTAAGACGAAATGAAATGTGGTTGCTTTTTTTCTTAGTTTTATTAAGATTTTAGTGTAACAAATATCATTCAACAACAATGTCTAATTAACTAACGATATGTAAATCGGTACAAGAGAAGCCCCTCCGTCTCCATCCCGCACTCTTTTCTGTCCCTTTATTAATCAGCAATAAGGCAGTAATAGTACATTATTGCCTAGGCAGTGAAGCAGGCACTTGCGGGCCGAGAATTGGTTTAAACGGACGAGCTTGCGAGTAAAATAAAAAATATTATGAAATAGCCAAAAGCACCTTCAAACTAACAATTAAATTAATTTAACAAATACCTAGAATGGACTGGCCTAGTCGCTACGCGACCAAAGCCAATTTATCTCAATTAAGTTTTTTTTTTAAACCTAGGACAATACGCGCATAGCGAACAGTCAAATTCATGAGAATGTTTCGAATGCAATAAATCGACCACGTTCTGCTGAGCATGGCTGATGGTTGTGGTCTAATGGCGGCACTTCACTTGGTAGTTTTTCTCAAATACGGGTCTTATATATGTTACTTTTGACATACCCAGCGAAATATATGCAACGATAATGTTTGACAAATAACAGCCAAGTGTGGTGACTCCATTACACGTATTGATTTCGCTTTACGTTATATTCTTGTTCACTTGTTTATTGCCATCAAAATTATATTATCATATCATCAGATCAGCCTCGCCACTATTTGAATATTAACACACAGCCTTGTCCTGGGTAAATTTGGTCAATGTAATAAAATACATGCGTAGCCCTTTACATAAATTATTTAAACACACACACAGCGCCAAATATTAATAATCTATCATTTCAGCTGTTCGCATTGCTATTGTGCAATATTAAATTATGGGGACGGTGGGCGCATCTTCGAAAACATAATAATTATAAATATTATAATAAATATGTAAGTACAGTTAAAAATCACTAACGCCTAGCATTATTCAGTATCAGTATACGCTATAAGGCTAGTTATCTATAGATGATAAAGAAATACAATTCACTCACGGACAAATAAATTACATCATCTTACAAACCACTTTTAAGCAAATTCATGCAATTTATATGTCAGTCAGCGTACATAGTTTTAAAAGTCAAAGGCAGTGTTACTAAATCATCTAAAAAAATGTGTTAGAAATTGAGATTTAGTAATCTATTCATTTGTTTAACTTTTAAGTTATAAATAATTGTTATAAGTTAGTTATAAAAAAAATATAACATACCCTGAAATTATGTCCCCTACGTAGTGGCTGACTCACTATAGCAATCCCGTCTTTGTAACCTGAAGTCCGCATTGCGACCGTATCTGCGACAAATGACACCCTATTTTAAAAAACAATCACCACTCATACAACATCGCGCACTACGAGGTGTGACTAATGGGACGCATTTATAAAGTGGTCCCGAGCCGAGAGCCCGTTTCGAGATACGTGGAACTACATGTAGTCACGCAAAACTCTCATTCCTGACGCGTCCTGGGACGGGTATCTTACTCGAGCCCCGTTTATTAATGCGAACCTAAGGTTTGAAAGATTTTTAGGGTTCCCTACCCAAAGGGTTTCAACGGGACCCTATAATTAAGCCTCCGCTCTCCGTCTTTCTGTCTGTCAGCGGGCTGTATTTCATAAACTGAAATAGTTAGTAGACACCTAAATTTTTCACAGGGTACGGTTTATTATAGACGCTATGCAGGGGTCGAACTTTTCATGCCGATGACGACAAAATGACGAAATTTTACACACAGGGTGCTCCGTTTTAATTTGGCAGGTGTTTAGGTATGTATTAACTGGTACAAATCAAAAAGCGGTAAAATGATTAGAGTTAAATACAGCTTAATCGCAATTGAAATTCGGATCACGGCACCATCATATTTTTTTTCACCATTACTAAAAATGGCAAATGTAGACAATTTTCTTTTATGAATGTCAATGCCATAATGAGGGTTTCCGCGCATCAGTTTTTTCACTAGATGGCGCCTGTGAAATGAGGTCTTTTTGACAGTTGATGTTAAAATATATGCCTAGAAGAAGACCAAACTAGTGACAATTTACTTTTTCACTTGATATATACACATTTCAAATATATTGGTACAAAATTATTTTTATTTATATTTTTTACGTATTATCAACTCTCAAAAAGACCTTACTTCCCAGAGGCGCCATCTAGTGAAAAAACTGATGCGCAGAAACCACCATTGTATTTATAACTATTTCATCATATACTGTCCTTCCCAATGTCAGTATCGTTAAACTCAGAAAGTTAAATAAGGGTTGATAAGGACACATACCGCAGTGCATGTGCACATGAGAACTTAAAAATTTCAACCTTTCAATACAAGTCTTTCATTTTTAATCAGCCTGTATACAAATTGACGTCATCGGCATGAAAAGTTCGAACCCTGCTGACAACAAACATACATACATACATACATTAAATCACGCCTGTTTCCCAGAGGGGTAGGCAGAGACCACTTCTTTCCACTTGCTACGATCTTGACAAATTTCTTTCGCTTCTTCAACATTCATACATCGAGTCATGCACGCACGTCGGTTTCGGGTACTTAAGATTCTGCCCTTTTCCAGTATTTCTCCGATTTGATTCGAAAAAGTACGCCTAGGGCGGCCCCTTCCGACCCTTCCACTCACTTTCGATCTGTATATCTCTTTCGTCAATCTTCTTTCATCCATCCTTTCCAAATGACCGAACCATCGAAGCATGCCCTTTTCAATCTTAGTCACTACATCTTCTTTTATTCCACATTTCTCTCTGATTTTTTCATTTCTTACTCTATCAATCAGTTTCACACCACACATACTACGCAAAGAGCGCATTTCAACTGCATTTACACGACTTACATGCTTGTCCTGCCACACCCAACATTCACTACCATACATCAGGGTAGGTGCCAGCACTCCATTGTGAACAGCCAGCCGGGCTTTTTGTGAAACACCCTGTCTGCTTACAAAGGAGTACAGGGCCCCATTAATTTGATTGCCCGCATTCACCCTCCTCTCGATATCCTTCTCACACTTACCATCTCTTGTAAACATACTTCCCAGGTACACAAATTCGCTCACTTGTTCTACTAATTCACCATTTATATTTATCACGCACTCAGTCATCTCCTCATCCTTCTCTATCACCATGACCTTGGTCTTGGTAACATTTACTTTCATCCCCTTTTGCTTAAATCCCTCATTCATCACTGTCACCATCTCCTGCAACTCAAGTACCGATGGGGCAAGTATAACTTGATCATCGGCATATAAGAGGCATTTGATTAGCAACTCTTGCACACGCAAACCCTTATCATACCCTTTCAAATCCCACATACAACTGTCCATGAATAGATTGAACAGCCATGGTGAGGCAACACAGCCCTGTCTAACACCTTTAGAGATATTAAACCAGGCCGAGTATGCGCCATTGATTCTGACACAGGCTTTGGAACCCTCATAAAGGGACCTCAAAGCCTGCACCAGGTTGCTGCTCACTCCATACATAGACAGCACCGTCCACAACTCCTTTCTATCTACCCTATCATAGGCCTTTTCCAGGTCCACAAAAGCACAGAAAACCTTTTGGTTCACCGCCAAGAACTTTTCTGTGATGGACCGTAGTGAAAAGACCTGATCCGTACATCCCATTCCCTTTCGAAATCCCGCTTGTACATCCCAGATTTTGTCATTCGTAACATTCAATACCCTTTCAATTAAAATCTTCGCATATACTTTGCCGACAACACTAAGGAGGCTGATACCGCGGTAGTTTTTGCAGTCTTGCTGTGATCCCTTTCCTTTATACAGAGGGACGATAACGGCCTTGACCCAATCTTCCGGGACTCGGCCGCTACTCCAACATGCATTGAAAAGACGGTACAACAGACTACCCACCACGCCATCTCCTCTCCTCAGCATTTCTATCGACACTCTATCACAACCTGCTGACTTTCCCGCTTTCATACTTTTTAAAGCCTTCATTATTTCACTCATACTAATCACACTTTCATCTTCGCTACTTGCATCTTTACTCATGCTTTCTGGCTCACGACAAATATCTTCGCATTCAAACAAGCTTTCAAAATAAGTTTTCCATCTATCAAGCATTTTTTCTTCCTCACATATTAAGTCTCCAGACTCATCCCTCACCGCGTTTAATTTAGTTTTCTCCGATTTCCCCCGAGCCGAATTAATCAAGCTCCAAAAGAGTTTAATATTCGACTGGAAGTTGTCAGAGAAACTCCTGTCATACTTTTCATTCAGTAAATCTTTCTTTCTAGCCACAACGTCTTTCACTCTTTTCTTTGATCTATTATACTCTTTTTTCTTTCTGTCGCTTAGATCTTGTCCTGGATCTACAGCTACAAAATCCAACCAACACTCTTTCTTCTCTTTCACTACATCATCTACCTCTCTATCCCACCATTCCGGTCGTTCATTCTTGCGTTTCCTTCTTTTTACTACACCACATACTTCAGTGGCCGATTTGACCATTCCATTCTTCATAATCTCCCATACATTATTTACATTATTCTCAACTTCACTGTCTTTCATCTTATTAACACATTCAAAACAATCTTTCGGCTTTCTTACGTACTCATCTTGTATAACTTCGTCATTCAGTTTCTCTACTTTTATCCTCTCTAACGCAGTGGTAGGTACGGGAACACGATGGCGCCAACGTGTGAACAGACCCCTTACTCGTGTTACCACTAAGTAGTGATCTGAACCTACGCTAACTCCTCGAAATGCTCTGGTATCTACAACTTTGTTACGCAACCGTTCATCCACAATCATCAAGTCTATCATAGACTTCTCATTCTGCCGTCTCCACGTATACTGATGAATCTCTTTGTGATCAAACAAAGTGTTTGTCACGCAGAGATTCTTGGCCAAACATACATTGAGAAGACATTTGCCATTCTCGTTCACTCGCTCATCACCATACTTACCCAGTACCGATTCAAAACCATCCCTTTGCACGCCTGTCCAACCATTAAAATCGCCTAACAAAATAATCCTCTCATTCTCCTTGCATTTTGTTGAAACCTCATGCAAACTTTCCCAAAACTCCTCCCTTTCTTTTTTCGATTTATTCGTATCTGGGGCATAAGCCCCAATTACGAATAAACGGGTGAGACCTACCTTGAGTCTCACCCAGAGAAGTCTTGGGCTCACACATTCATGCTCTTGCATACATTCAGCCATTCGCTCTGTGAGTACGATGCCAACTCCCTGACGACCGTGCTCGGATACCGGAACTCCGGACCACAAAGCCGTCAAGGTTCCGTGTGTGGACGTACTCACCCCTTTTTTCTTCGTCTCAGTCACACAAAGAACATCCAGCTTTCTCTCTTTCATCATCATACATACCTCATCTAATTTATGTTCCATCCCTCCACAAACATTCATCGTAGCAAGGCGGCTTTCAGCGGCCCGCTTTTTGCCAACCCCCCTGCGAACACGGCGTGACACGTGGCAAACGGCATCGCCGCCGTTCCGATCCCCGGAGGAATCCGAACATACGTGCACTATTTTGCCCCCCCCAGAGTACGAAGGGCTGCCCAGGCTAGGCCTGGGGAGGGATTCTCTGGCATTGCCAGTACCCTCCTGGGGTATAAACCTTTTAAATCGTGCTCGCATGGTCCATTATGCAGGGTCGGGTTTGAATTCGGAGTTTTCCTTCTCCTAGATAGGTAGCAGCCCAATGCTGACGACGCCTATCCCGCCGGGTTTGAATTCGGAGTTTTCCTTCTCCTAGATAGGTAGCAGCCCAATGCTAACGACGCCTATCCCGCCGGGTTTGAATTCGGAGTTTTCCTTCTCCTAGATAGGTAGCAGCCCAATGCTAACGACGCCTATCCCGCCGGAGGAGATTTTACCAGTATAATAATCCCTTAATCCCTTAATCGCCTTCTACGATACCCACGGGAGGATAAGGGGTGGTGCTATTCTACTCTACCGGCACCACACGGCACGGCACGACAACAAACAATGGAAGTAAAATCAAGGTAAAACATAATGGGGTTTCTCATACAAGAAATGAGTTTTTTTCGGCGAGGTTTTACATCGATTTGTCAAGATGGTGTACATAGCACAAACGAGGGTGTTGGTCAGCCAGTAGTTACCCGAGCTGCAGAGCCGGATGTTCTTCCCGTGCACATAGTGGAAGGTGTACGGCAGCGGGTTGCGTCGCCGCCGCGCCTCCGCGCCCACCACCGACGCCGTCGCCGACGTCGCCTCCGCGGGCGCCGACCACGACGAGTCAGTCGCGCACAGCCCCGACAAGTCTACGTTGTAGTTCATAATATCATTCGTATGATTCGAGTGCTCACTAAACTCCATTTCAGGGATCACTTCAATCTGAGTCTCCACGGACTCGTTGGAGGAGTTGTTATGGGTGGACTGAACTGCGCTTATGTTGCTTGCATTTTTAGCCTCACTCATCGGCGGTTGCAGTTTGATGCACTCATCGTTCGGGATAGTGTGTTGTGGCATCACTGAGCCTGCGTTGGCTGCTTTTGAGACTGCTTGGATTTTAGACACGTGGCCGAATATCTCCATGACCACGTAAACTTTCTGTCCAAAACAAAATGTTTCAATTATTACATATGTGACCTACCAGCGGCCCGCCAGCGGCTTCGCCCCGCTGCAAATTTCTGACTTTCCCGGTGGAATTTTCAATATACAGTGTGTCTCTGACCTTGGGGCTTTAAATTCAACGATCGATTCTACTCGCTAAACTGAACTACTTTTGTTCTGCAACATGAAAAAATAACTTAAATTTAGATAACTAATTGATGTTAAAGTCTAATTGTAAAATCAGTGTATTACATACTGGCCATGTAATCACTATCTCATGGTACGGGGGCGACATTACCTTGGTACGAGGGCTAAAGGAAAATGGAGAATTGAATCGCGTACATTGAAAATTAGATTTAACTTGTATGATAAAAAATAAATTTAAACTGAACATATTTTTAACAACTTACAGAACAAAAAAAGTTTAGTTTCAGGAGTAGAAATGATCTATGCATTTAAAGCCCCAAGGTCAGAGGCACCCTGTATATTAATATACATACATACATACGTACATAAACTCACGCCTCTGTTCTCAGAGTGGGGTAGGCAGAGCTAAATGATTACCAACAACTCAAAAAACTCGTTGATAATTCTGTAACCACATTTTGCACAATCAGGCTCATCGCCTAACAGCCTAGAAGCCTCTATTCCTTTAATATATTAATATAATGGAATCTATATTCAATTATAGCAAAGAACTGCAAATTACTAGGATATGAAAATAAACGTTTTCTCCCACATGCTCGGAAATGTTATTAGTATTTTTTGAATGTCTGTGCTGATTGGAGAGCTTCGCAGGCTATTTTCTTTTCAATTTTATCCTAAGGTACCTTAAGATACTTGCTATAATATGTATTAAAATATTATATCTACGTATTTGAACTCTGTTAACTAGTGCGGAATATATATCGTAAGATGCATTGCCATAATATATATTTTGGCAAATTAATATACAGGGTATTTTTTTAATAAGTGCTCAATTTTTTATATTTACTTCGCCATTGTTATTTTTACTAAGACACACAGTAACACAGTGTACAAAAATACAAAAAAAATGTTTCTTGACTAGTTTTTTTCACTTAATGGGTTAGTTGAATCAGGAGTAGGTCACTGTTTGGCTCCGTCATCGAAGCCAAACGGTTTGTGGCGAGTGTTAAATGTGTTTTATGAATGAGGATATTTGTGGTGCAAAGACACCGTCAAGGGATGTTACAAGAGGCGTGAACGTTGGGTGACGCATCTCACCGATATCTGAGTATTTCCTTTTCTTTTAATCAGCGGATTTAAGAACTGAGCACAGGGCGATGTATTATTGATAGACGTTAGTGACTTACATCAGGAACATTTTTGAAGGCGACCTCTAGCAATTCTGAGTTGTAGTAGACCAGCACGCGGCCGTCGAGCGTCTTCTTGAGCCCGACGCGGTCGCCGGGGCGCAGCCAGTCGAACGACGGGATGAACGCGCGGAGCTCCTGCTCCTTGTCGTTGCAGCGAGAGTACTTCATGTATTTACCTGAACATGTTAATTACTTTTTAGTGAATCTGTTTTGTAATACTGCGACCATACTAGCAGGTTTTCAGCAGGTCCTGCATTTTCAAAATGCTGTATTGTTTAGTCGTTACATGCAAAAACAGGAAATAAACCGAAAACTACACTCGTCGTCAAAAAAATCGCACCTTTTGAAATTTTGACTTTAAGCGAATAAAGCTCTTAACTTATTTATTGTACCCTACCAATATTAGTATCATTTGAAAGCACAGTTAATAAACTTTAAAAACGCGAATCGTTCTTTTTCGTAAAAACAATGATCACGACACGTTAGGGTCTTTAAAAAAGTGATGAAAAACTCATTAGAGGACTCACTACTTGTGCCACCCTGAACACGAATAAAAGGGGGGTAAAAATGAATTATGGGTAATTTGCTATCGAGACTTCACAGAAGTCACACCTGAACAGCTCCAGTAAGAGAAAACTGAAAAATGGATACCATGGCAGAAGAAGCAGCTCAAGTGGTAGCACTACTGCAATCAGGACTACGGCAGGTTGATGTTGCTCGACAACTCAACATAAGCCGTTTCCGGGTGAAACGAGTATCCCACCGGTTCCAGGAGACTGGAGGCTACATCAGGAAGCATGGATCTGGGAGACGACGTTGCACTTCCGACAGAGACGACCGCTATATTGTGTCGACGTGTTTGCGTAACCGATTCTCCAACGCTGTTGAGGTGCAACAGCAGCTCCGAACAGCTCGGAGGACGACGGTGAGCGTCTCCACAGTAAGAAGAAGGCTGCGAGAGAAGAAAATCCTGCCTCGTAGGGCTGCTACGGGCCCCAAACTGACAGAAGAAATCGTCAGCTACGGAGGAGGATCCTGCATCCAGGGCAAAACCGACCTTGTGTGCGTCTCCCGCACTGGAGGTGGACGTGGCCAGGGGTCCCTGACTGCATATCGATACATCACAGAGATCCTGGAGGACCACGTGGTCCCGTATGCTGGTTTTGTCGGGCCTGAATTCACATTCATGCACGACAACGCCCGCTCTCATACGAAGTTGATTGTTCGGGACTACCTGGATCAGGTTGGGATCCCCGTGATGCAGTGGCCAGCGAGAAGTCCTGACCTGAACCCCATAGAGCAACTTTGGGATGATCTGAAACGCCGGGTGCGGTCTCGTGATACTGCCCCTGCCACCATTGAACAGCTTCGGGACGCCGTCGTCGAGGAGTGGAGTGACATTCCTCAAGAACGCATCGTGACGTTGGTGAGGTCAATGAAGGATTGCATGGAGGCTGTAATTAGGGCTAGGGGCTTAGGGCCTCCGTAACACTAGGTTTTAAGTTTAGTTTTAAGAATTTGTTTTACTGTATTTTTTAATTTTGTTATGTTTTTAGATTGTGTAATTTTGGCGTAAATAAATGTTTTTCCTCTTTTCATGAAAAACGATTTTTTTTTAAGCTTCGTAATCATTACCACATTTTTATTAATTAAAGGATTTAATAACCTTTAAAATGAGGCCCTACACTCATACCTTATCTTAGATTAAATAGGGTTTATAGCTGCTTGAAGTCAACATACCAAAAGGTGCGATTTTTTTGACGCCGAGTGTATAAGCACGATGGACTCATATACTACACCTTTGTAGTCTAAAAATAAGTACTCATTTTATGCTTATTAATTTGTAAATAAAAACAAAATTTTGATCAATATTTCAGTGCCAAATTATTGTCCTGGTACTGACTGATAAATCGATCCAACTAAGATGTATTTTGTATACTTTGCATATGCGTTGTACCTCGACGGTTTAGTAATGCAAACAAATTATGTCGCGTTAGACGACAGCGCAATGTATGAAACTGGTATCGCTATACACTACCGCGTGATTCTTCTTGGTACGGCCGCTTCTGTTGGTTGCGAAATAGAAAGCCCGTGTGTACGGTGCATCAGCTCTTAAGTGAGCGTGAAGTACGTTTAAGCTAATCACAGCACTATTGGGCTTTTTGCCGTAGGCTCTCCGGCCACACCCATAGTATTGTTGTTATACGGTCCAATGTGTGTGTGAGAGCGACGGTGGGAGAAACTTGGAGACACTGGAACTCATTGAATATGAAGTAGGACCGATTTCTTCTACTTCTATGCTGTAACTCAACCGGTTTTGACAGAACATCTGAGTCTACATCCGGCTTAGCAATAACTAACCCACTTATACCCTGTCGAGTCAGATACAGTACTCCGAGCACGAACTTTTACCTTCCATCGAGTAAGTAACGTTAACGTCTTGTCATTGAGGAAATGTGTAAATCAGTAAATGTGTTTACAACTGATGTGTATGGCGATATCAGCGCCCTCTAGTATTTATTTAGTACTTAAATTTGATAGTGAATTGACATTGACGTTGACTTTCGATTCCTCATCGAGTAGTAAAGGCGAAGTGTAGGTAAAACGTAAAAAAAGACTACGGTAGTATTAGTCAAATAAGATGAAATTTCACTAGTCTGGAAATAACTCTCTAAGAGAGTACTAATAAAAAGCTATTGAAAAAATAATAATATCGTATTCATTTGATATGCTTTAAATTCGCACTCCATAAAAAAAGGCATTCTTCTTGGGATTCGCTGCGATTACTTTTGACAAACTTCCCGCTATTTTTTATTTATTTTTTAAAGAGACAACCTTAACTTGGCCAGATGTACAATCTATAAAATGGGGGAAAATAAAAAAACATGTTCCATAATTGGCCCAGGGGTGCAAAGTGAACTGAGCTTTTTAATATATTTTTTAATTTTATTTGTTTGCACGCACCGACTGAATAATCCTGAAGCCGCAATCTTTGACTAACCAATAACTTAAGTTTCATCGCACACCTTTTTAATTAAATTACGTTAAATACCAAAGAGGTCTATAAAAGTGGCTAAACTTGCGCCCGATTGTTTTACATGCTCCAAAATTACGGTTACTTTACAGTTTATACTTAAATTTAAAGGCCTTTCGTACATAATAGAAACGGTGCAAACCGAAGGAAACCATCTAGTCGGGCCCTCTAACGAATCCAAAAAAAAAACACGATTACAGAACTTACTTCCATATTTTTTGCTAATTTAACTATACTATAGGTTTAGAACACTTTTTAAAATAGTAAAGGCGATTGGAAAACGTGAGGAATGATTGAAGTACAGCATGTACGATAACGAAATTAGAAAATCAGTATAATGTACACGTTAGATGTGCGTTTGGTGAGTTACCATCTATGTAAGCGGTGTAGTGCGGCAAGAGGGCGATCGTGGGCGGCAGGCTGCGGTTCACGTGCACGTTCAGTATGTTGATATCCGTCACGCCCATACGAAAACTGCCCGCGAATCCGGACTTGCACTCCACTATCTTCACCTGAAATAATACGCATATATTTTTTTCTTCAGAATACACTTCTAAGCAAGGTTCAATATTTACAACATTTCACGGATAAATTTCGGCGAATTCGTTTTTATGATTATTATTTACCGGTTCATAAGTTGTCACTGAGATTTATTATGAATTTAAAAAAAATAAGGATAAGTAGGTACGGTACGATCATTTCAACTTTGACACTCGGGACATCTCGGTTTTAATCGTAAAGGTTAGTGTTTTCACATAGAGTATATAAAATCCTAGAATTTAATCACATAAAATATTTAAACCTATTTAGTATAAATCTCAACCTAAGTACTTTCATAATATTCTTAGTCTACTTGCGCACTATAAACCGCTAACAATGAAATCGTTAATGGTGTCAGAATACCACCTATAGTGTAACCGGAACGTGGAAACAATTCTATAATTGGGATATAATCTTTTTTGTTGCACTGAAATTCTCCACTCTGTCACGATCGTAATTTTTTCTTTGAGTAGCAATGTTTTTTAACTATTTATTTTATTTTTATTTGAATTCTATGTCAAACAAAATAAAATATTACTTCATACAAAAACAACTCTCACATTTTCCGGGGACAAATTTCAATGCAACGAAAACTATTTTAACCCAAATAGCGTTGTCATGGTAATAAGAGTTCTATAATAATTATTATAGCATTGTTATTACCACGGTTACGATCATTCCGGATATCAGTCTTGGCGTTTAGTGAACACTTGACATCCTAATTTGTATAATAAACCGTTAAAAATATTTTAGGGTGTTTTCACTAAAAAGTGTACCCAATTAAGGACTGAAATTAAGGAACTTTAACTTAGTCAGTTTTGTGACGAAAATTAGCCATACATTGCGGCCGTCAATATATAGCTAATTTTCGTCACAAAACTGACAGAGTTAAAGTTCCTTAATTTCAGTCCTTAATTGGGTACACTTTTTAGTGAAAACGCCCTTTAACACTAATTAAAATTACGTATATTAAAAACAAAATTAATTTTGAGACTAATTATGTGTTCAGAATTTCATTTTTAATAAAAGTTTCTAAAAATTAAATAGATGATAGCCATCGATTTGTTATTTGGTTACCATGATTACGTTCAATATGGATATCAACAAAATGGTGTTTCGTTTAGAATTCCAACTTTTATGATAAAATGTCAGAACTGTTTTAATACTTAAGTATTTAAAATTTGCATGATACGAGTATTTGTAAACCTTTAGCAATAAAATTCACAAACTATTAACGCCAATCGTAATAATGAAAATGACTTTGCTGACAACTTGATAGATAATTTGTTAGCAGAAAAATCTAGTAAAGTATAAGTACAAGAAAAGTTAGCGATTTTTTATTTTTATCACAATCATTTAATTAAAGCTTGTAGAAAAAGTTATGTATACAACGGTACATAATTAGCTCTTAAGGTACTCGTGACTGTAATTAGAGCGCGAGCTGGCACCTCGGCACCTTAGGAAGCATCATTATGTACCAGTTACATAAATAACTATAATATTCAAATGTACCATAAGCACCTATTTACGACCTACTAGCCTCAGCCCGCGACTTTGTCCACGTAGATTCAGATTATCGTTATTCCGTTAGGTACATTTATATTTTCCGGGATGAAAGTAGCCTATTTGTTAATCCAGGGCAGGGCAGAGCTATCTCCATTTCCAACGAAATCCACCCAGCCGTTTCAGCATGAAGGAGTAACAAACTAACATGCGACGGGATAGCTTATAAATCATAGGAATTTGCTAGGAATTAAATTGACTGTAGAAAGAAAGTGGAAAGAAGTGGTCTCTGCCTACCCCTCTGGGAAACAGGCGTGATTTAATGTATGTATGTAAATTGACTGTAATTTACTAATTTAATATTGTGTTTTTAGTAATGCGATGTAATAATTAAATCAAGCAACACATATATGTGATTCATAGGTCTGCTGTTAAAAAAATGGCATTGAGACAGGCGATCTGTATTACTGTTTTAGACTGTTAAGTACACACGAAAATTGCCGATTGTCAAAGTCTAATTAATCGTACTGTACATCAATCAAAACCTTATTATATATAATAAAAGAAACGTTATTTGTATTCTTTACTATTTCAATAATGTGATGTACGAACTTTAAGCATTCCCATTCGGGGCAGGAAAGCATGGGTCAAAACACGCACGACAACGATACTGATAACGACTACAACTTTTGAAAGAGTTCTCGTATCGAGTCGTAATTTGCGTAACATATTGACCAGACTTCAATCTTTAATTTCTGATACAAATTTATTCCAACCAACTAAAGATCCGCTTATACACCGATCAATCTTCAAGTCTCATTAAATAAGCCTTAAGATTTCTCATCAATTTGCAACCAAAAGATAACAGAAAGATAATAATAATGCACATACCCAAGATGAGAGGCTTCACAATATTAAACAAAAAAGTTTCTTGGTTAACATAGACTACACTTAAAAGCGTTTTAAAAAAGAGTTTTTTTTTCAGAAAACTCGTGCGTATTTCAATCGGTGCCGGCCGCGAATGTTAAAAGATCGTAGGTACCGGATATTGCGGCGACTATGTGGAATGATTATTAGTTCCTAAAATTTTCATTAATTAAGCTTTTAATTTTTATATATTTTGAAATTAAAAACTAAACAGAAGTTAGTTTTGTTCGACTAAACCTTTGTGACAGACCTTAGGGACCGACAAGGTTATATAAAAAAGGTTCTCGTACCACACCTCAAAGTGTACTACGTATTTGTGTGTGTGTGGGGTTCGGCTCAGGAGGACCAAGTTGTATTTTGCCCTGGTAAGCAAAATGCTTCCGTTGTAAAATGACTAATGTCGGGTTCCTATATTCGAACTGCGGACAGATAAGGTTTACTTCGGGTTGAAATTTGACATTGAACAATATAAAATTTGTGCGGTTTGGTTATAGGGACCGGACATAAGTAGGCAAAATGACTTGTTTGTATAATTACTTAATTCGATGTCATAATAATTTCCGAAGAGAACAACACTTCTACGCGGACTGAGCGGACGCACCACATCATACTTTTATAGAACTGGTGGAAAATCAAGTACCTATCACCTTTAAATTCAACTACCCCGGAGTTGCATTGCAAGCGTATACATTTTAATTTCATTTAATGTAATGAGATTCTGGGAGACCTATAACCTAACACACGAAGTAATATGTTTCACCTCGAAGATCTCGCCGACGGCGAGGTGCGCGGAGCTGAACACGAGCGCCGCCATGGGGTCTGAGGAGAGGCGCCGCGCGAACGCGTAGTCATGCATCAGGCAGATGTTGTCGCCACAGTACTCCGAGAAACTCCTGCACACACGAGACGCAAACTGTACCACTAGCGCGACTTCATTTATTTAATGATTGTAACAACGTAGGGTTAAACCCCCGGTTCTGGGAATACAAACTACCTCTTATGGTATCAGATCATTACTAAACTAGTTGCTTGAAATTAAGTCGATGGTGCCTATCCCTAATGAATGGGATTGTCTACCCCAAAGTACCTGGAACCCGGACGTTGTTCGAGTTGAAACAAAGTTTCAATCAGAAGTTTCAACAAGATTTGATCAGAAGGATTTATAGATCTTAAAAACTCTTGTTCCGGTATTTAGTATTAATTAAAATCGTAAAATCTTTTATATAGGTATACACATACCAGCTTAGTTAACTTAAAGTCTAGGATTCCAGTCTGTACTTTTGACTTTTTATAAGTTCAAAACCCATATCTTCCTATGGTATCGCGGTTAAAATCACAGGGTCGAATTTCGGATACCAACTGTTTCATTTCTCCAAATTAAACATTTAAAAAAATTAACGTGTTTAGGAAAAAATATCTAACTTATGAACATTGTCTAATAAAACAAGGTCTTCTCTGCCGAAAGGGACACTTTCTATTGTCAGACAAAGCCTTCGATTTTCAAAATGAAAACGATTGTAATTGCGAGTGCGTTAGACAATACGCCCTCTGATTCTACAGGCAACACCAGATCAAACTGGCCGGTTACAAATCTGTCTATTTGACGTTTCTCGTCATAGAACCTATAGGAATATCATATTCCGCTCTCGCCAGGTATAATACGCTTACGATGCGCCAATGATTTTCAAACTGACGCGGTAAAAGTTGTAGGACATTTTATTGTAAAATGTAAAATGGTTAAACGCTCTATTAAAAGCTGTAAGAGCAAAAACACAGTCGTTTTCTATACTTTTCCACCAAAAGAATCGCTTGCCGAGGAGTGGTTGCGCTATTGCGGGCGCAAAACCTCGGTTAAATATGGCAAGTAGCATTATTTGTCTGTGTACCTAAATGTCATCATTGGAAAAGTCATAACGAAATCATTATTATACAATACAATACAATAGTACATTATTGCCTAGGCAGTGAAGCATGCAATTGCGGGGCGAGTATCGGTTTAAACGGACGAGCTTGCGAGTGTCAGCGAAGGTGTCACATTAAAATATTATGAACATTATACACTCTCAAAACATTAACGACGCGATGTAAGCACATCGGACCCGGACCACATCTAGTTGTATTTTCTAGGTTGTTGCTTATTGCGTCTCTATTGTAACTAGTTAGAAAGGGGGATACAAATGACAAACATGTCACGGACAATTCGTACTAGCTGTCTTGCTGGCGTTACTGCCCCGGGGATCAGCTATACAGTGGCGTACAAACTAATAACGTAATAACCACATACCATATAGGCGCTGCAAACGCGCTCAATATTATGGAAACCGAGCGTGTCAATTTTTATATGCCTACTATAGGCGTTTTATATGCCT
The DNA here is from genome assembly GCA_927399475.2 of Acleris emargana. NCBI lineage: Eukaryota > Metazoa > Arthropoda > Insecta > Lepidoptera > Tortricidae > Acleris > Acleris emargana. The sequence goes on from OV656835.1 coordinate 25,386,573, forward strand.
ACTACGACGTCACGTAAGCAATTTACGGCCAAACCCTATAATCAATCCGCGGACAGATAGGCTTACTTCGGATTAAAATTTGACACATTTTGTATGGGCAAATGTCAAATTTTAACCCGAGGTAAGCCTTATCTATCCTCGGATTGAATATAGGGTTCGGCCGTTAGTGATGTCCAATACTACCGCCGCGTTAAAACGATTCAAAGGCGCCGCCGACCGACTAGTACTCAGTAGGCCTCTGCGGTGAGAGGACGCACGCAGCCCGCCGCAGTACGCTCTGTTTACGTTCTGCATTTTACTTCAAAATTCAAGTAAGTAACCTTTCTACGCTGGGATCCATCAATGGATTTAAACATAATATGAAGTCTACAAAGATCCATTAATGGATTCTATTCTATCTATGGATTTATCTTTTTATATACCAGCATCCATCAATGGATTTTAGTATATTACAAGGTCCACGAGTAAGCATCAAATTTATGGATTCAAGTTCATGAAACGTTTAACAAAATCCATTTTTGGATACTTATATACATAGTGCCGTATGTACTATAGTAGCCCTCAACCAAAGTGATGACCGGGGCCATACAACGTTGTATGGCCCCGGTCGTCACTTTGGTTGAGGGCTACTATAAGATCCATTGAAGGACAAAGTGTAATTAAGAGTGCAAAAGAATTTATTAATGGATCCCAGCGCATTCAAAGGTGTAAGCGTGTCCACATGGATTTTGAGTATACATTGAAGCCCACTCTACTCCATTAATAGATTTGAATCTACAAAGAGTCCACTTGACCGCTAAATGTATTCCATCAGTGGATCCTAGTAGAGAGAGGGGATAATCCCAGGCGAAGTAAATTATTGTATCATGTTTATAAATTACCGGACAAATGAAACAATTGGGAAACAAACTTCGGACTTGAGAAAGGATTCAATAGCATCGCAGAGCCAGAACGAATTCGTATAAAGGTTTCATTAAATTAGTTAGGCCAATAAAATGTATCCGCCTCGTTGACAGCGATACGGTCGCGTTTATTACTGCGCATAGATGTGGTTAAAGCAAAAGTCACTCTCGCACATACACACTTTCCTGTTTCATCCTCAATTAGCCACAACGATAAATCAACTCACTGCTGAGGTCGCAAACACGTCGAAGATTTTAAAAGATACCTTTGGTTATTACGTTGTAGAACTAAAATATTACAAATGTAAAAGCTTGAGCACGTGTTTAGATATTGGTTTGTCAATTACTCGGTAAGCGGCTACACGTGTTTTTAAGTAACACAGACCTTAGAACTCTTACTAACAGAAAGGAATAAAGGAGATCGTACAAACGAAACTAGCACACACTCACTCGAAACTGAAATATAAATATTTTAACGCCATTAATAATGATGGTGAATGGTGATGAATTTATATTGCAAATTTAATTTTAGTAAGAAGCTTGAAATAAAAATCTATCAGCCACTTACCAGTATGGCGGTGGGGGCGACAACAAAGCCCTAGAATTGCTCATCAAGGAATTATCGGAGTTAGCGCATCCGTTATAGTTGAAAGCTCTCTCCTCATTTTGCAAAATTGTAACCTGTAATAAGTTAAGACAACTCTAGGTAATAATTTCCCACATTTATTTCGGAAGTAAAACATTTTTTTAGTTAACTACATTTGGTCATTCATTACTCATAAGATTCCATAGGGTCGCAGTGAATCTGACAGGACCACACCAATAAGATAAGGTAAGACAAGATAGTAGTGAATTAGTATGCTCTTAGATCCATCAGTTTTTAACAGACTCCAAAAAAGGAGGAGGTTCTATGTTCGACTGTAAGTAAATGTATATTGTAACTAAAACAAGCCACTTCACTTAAATCTTTGTCGACTGCGAAACAATTGAAAAAATATATTTCTTTGTTTGAAATGGTAGGTAGTCGTAGAATTGAATAGCCCCCTAAAACCTAAAACCTGTAAAGTTTAAACGGTTCATATTTTCGATCCTGGAACCCGCGCTCCATCTTTCATTTCCGCGTTGCACGATTGCGTCAACTTTAAGTAATTATTGACACAATGGTGAAACGCTTTTAAGTAAGACGTGCAATGAGCCACGTTTTGTGGATTGTAACCACTAGTGAGCCGTGTACCTGCGTGCACTGTCCGTAGAGGTCGACAACGGCGTAGATGTTGAGGTGCGGCACGTACCAAGCCTTGCCCATGTCCATACCGTCGAGGTAGTAATGCAGGCTGCGGTCCGCGTGCCACATCATACCTAGCACCAGAACAAGCCATATCAACCTATACGCCGTTTTTTTAGCATAGGAAAAAACGCCACGTAACTAAAAGGTCTTTTAAAACGGTCGTTTCGCAATAGAAAAATGCTTTATCACCAGCGAGGCCAAACACAGAACTGAGTGTTACTAAATAAGTATATAAAGTGTAACATAAGAGTTAGAATTAGGGTGTACGACGAACCGACGCGGCTGCCGACGGAGAGCGTGTCGAGGTCGAGCGGGTAGCCGCTGCGCACGCATTCGCCGTCCTTCATCATAGCCGCGCCACTCAAGATGTACGTGTCCCAGCTGAGGTCCGTGGCCGTGCCCGCGATCGCGCCCACCCCGCCGTTGGTCTCCAGGTCGTCCGGCCGGATCGCAGTAACGCCTGAAAACAAACTCTTTCTAAATGCCGTAGTGGTCCTGAAAAAAGTAGCAGCAATATGGATTTTTTTCTATTTTTCGGTAGTTTTTAGGAGTAATAGTAATCTGTAAATACTATTGAATTAAATAAAAAATATCAATCGTAAAAATTGACGGGCGATTTCAAGTTTTTGCCTTTTAAACTACATCTCACCTAAAACTTTCTGGACAGTCTTCTGAGAGAATTTATGAGGTGTTTGTCATCATAAACATGGTTATTTTCTTTAAGTTTGATGAACTACTTAATACCTTAGTAAATTGTTCTTTTGATCAATAAACTTGACTTCACTTTGAGGTAGTTACATGGAATTTCAACATTTGTGTATTTGCCATTTTAACAGAAATTTGTCTCCCATAGAAAAACCTCTGTCAGAGGTAAGATTGGAGAGACTTCCTTACTACCCAAAGTAAAATCCAGTTTATTGGTATAACTTATTCATAAGATGATATTCCTAAAAGCATAAAACAAGTTGTGAAAATGGAAATTCAATTGTGGCATTGTAGAAAACGGCAAGCTAATTGTCAAATTGTGTTGTCCAAAAAGTTATCTAGTGCAGGTACTCATAATAAATATTGAGAAAATTCAAAGAATCTCATACATTTCAATATTATTGTATTTTTATTTGACAGTATGATATCTACAAATTACTAAAAAAAACTGTTTCATAATTATAAAAAGTAAAAATAAATATACCAGATCATTGCTAATTTTTTACTCCTTACAGTAATCAATCACATTTCTAACACGTGCAATTTTAAGAGAAATAATTGCCCGTCAACTCTAATTTGGTGTAATAGAATGACCACGTACTGCTGAGGGCGAATTATCGCTCTAAAAATTGCCTGTGTAAGTGACCTTTTTGTAAAGTATGAAAAACAGATTTCGGGTTTGGATGGTTTTGATTTTTGGAAGACCAACTACGTCATTATAATTTTGCAGATCGCTCGTTGACCTACAACGAGTACACGGCCGGTCTAAGGTAGTGGTCGCGGATAGCCTGCGCAAGGTTCATCTGTAACGAACATATTATTTCTCCCTTCTGCTAAATGACCTACCCGAGGCTGTACACAGTGGCAAGACCTTCATGTAAGTGGATGAAGTTGTGATCATTCTCAGTGCTGTGACCTACATACGTAAAGTATATAAATCCTTTGTTGGTCAGGGCATTCATTTCCATAATAAATTACCTGACGTAGTTTCAAAGTTACCCTTTCCAGCACTTAAAAATTACTTGGAAATGTCGTTAATGTCTAAACGTCAACTGTCTTTACGTCACGTGTGCGACCAATTACCGTCCTATTGCTCTTGCGAACATACTAGCCAGGCTATTGGAAAGGGTGCTTCATCAGCTCGCTGCGCCTTTTCTACATAGTGCCGACAGCCAGTTTGGTTTTAAAAGTAATGTCTCGACTACTTCGGCTATCTATGCATTTAAACAGATTGTGGGGTACTACAAATCTAGAAAAACCTCCGTATATGCCTGCTTCCTGGACTTGAGCAAAGCCTTCGACAGAGTCGATCACCAATTCCTTTGGAGAAAATTACAAGCACGGAGAACGCCGATACCAATTATCAAAGTGCTGGAAAGGTGGTACTCTCAACAAAGCAACGTGGTAAGATGGAAAGGAACTACCTCAGCTGCTACTGGCCTGAACTGCGGCGTAAGACAGGGAGGTAGCATGTCACCAGCATTGTTTAATGTGTACATGGATGGCCTGTCACAGGCTCTAACGGAAACTGGGGTAGGCTGCTCCATTAATGGTACAATGGCAAACCACTTGTCGTATGCGGACGATATGGTCCTGCTTGCCCCTTCGGTGGCGGGTATGCGGGAATTATTAGCCGAATGCGAAAGATACGCTTACCAGCACAATATGACATATAATCCCGAGAAGTCAGAGTATATGGTCATGGAGGCTGCCAACACGCCGTCACATATACCTCCGCTACTAATAAATGGCAAACAGTTGCGTCGAGTACACGAGGTGAAGTATCTCGGGCACATTCTACTGTCAAGTTTAAAAGACCACAAAGACATTGAGAGACAGAGGCGAGCTATTGCCGTGCGGGCGAATATGCTAGCCAGAAGGTTCGCCAAGTGCAGCGAAGGTGTCAGAAGGCAGCTGTTTATAAGCTTCTGCACTAGCGTCTACACAGTGGAATTGTGGTCACATTTCACCTGCGCCGCGGCGAGGGATATGCGCGTACAGTACAACGACGCATGGCGCGCCATGTTCCGGCTGCCGCGCTGGTGCAGCGCTAGCGCCATGTTCGCGGAGGGGCGCGCGCCAGGCTGGCCCGCGTTACTGCGCGCGAGGAGCGCTACCGCCAGAAGGGCTATCTACGCCTCCTCCAACACTCTGCTTTCGGTGGTAAGGGAGTGGGACGCGAGTCCGCTTCACGAGCGTTGGAGGGGCTACCATAAGCCTGTCATCGCGGGATCCGGGTGACCCGTGGCGCCGCCCACGCTGCAAGCACTTTCTTTAGTTTAATTATGACATTATTGTATTTTTCTTTTCTTTTCTTTTGTGCTCTTTATGGAACCTGTTTTCCGGAATAAAACTATTTCATTTCATTTCATTTCATTTCATTTCATTTCATTCATTAAAGCGTATTATAGGATCGAGGACTATCTAATAGATAAAAATGCTCGGCCTAAACCCGAAACTTAATAATAAAAAAACAAATTCAAAAGCTTTATCTTGTCTAGGGGGACACCGTTGACGTAGGAAAACATATCAATGTTATGTGGTCGTCTTGCACCGTCCTATATACACATAAGTAGATGTTCTTGTTTCCTTTTCTCCCTCTATCTCCTTCGTAAGATTTTGGTGTGTTTTCCTGCGGAAACTACGCAGGTTATTTGATATATTTTTTAATTCAATATTTATAGATTTATATAAGTAGTACCATTGTAATATACAGGGTGCCTCTGACCTTGGGGCTTTAAATGCATAGATCAATTCTACTCCTGAAACTAAACTTCTTTTGTTCTGTAAGTTGTTAAAAATATGTTCAGTTTAAATTTATTTTTTATCATACAAGTTAAATCTAATTTTCAATGTACGCGATCCAATTCTCCATTTTCCTTTAGCCCCCGTACCAAGGTAATGTCGCCCCCGTACCATGAGATAGTGATTACATGGCCAGTATGTAATACACTGATTTTACAATTAGACTTTAACATCAATTAGTTATCTAAATTTAAGTTATTTTTTCATGTTGCAGAACAAAAGTAGTTCAGTTTAGCGAGTAGAATCGATCGTTGAAATTAAAGCCCCAAGGTCAGAGACACACTGTATATAATAAAAATGAATCGCTAAATGTGTTGCTAAGCGCGAAACTCGAGAACGGCTGAACCGATTTGGCTGATTTCTTTTTTGTTGTGTTTGTCAATGTCAGGACAAGGTTTTTATGAAAGAAAATAATTGAAAAATCCACCGGGATAGTAAGGAATTTGCAGCGGGGCGAAGCCGCTGGCTGGCCGCTAGTCTATATAATAAAAATGAATCGCTAAATGTGTTTCTAAGCGCAAAACTCGAGAACGGCTGAATCGATTTGGCTGATTTCTTTTTGGTTGTGTTTTTCAATGTCAGGACAAGGTTTTTATGAAAGAAAATAATTGTAAAATCCACCGGGAAAGTCAGGAATTGGCAGCGGGGCGAAGCCGCTGGCGGGCGGCTAGTATTAAATATATTTAAAAAAATGACTGACTGGTGAGTTTCTTGCGGCGTTTCTTCTCAGCAGTGGAACTCCTGTTGTGAAGCGCTGGTAGATTCTTGACGTATAAAAGTGCCCCTGCGGCCTACTTAATGAATAAATGTCTTTATCTTTATCTGAGGTGTAGAGCGTTACCGATCTCAAGGCTGCCGATCCAGCAGTCGACCATCTTGTCGATGCGCAGCTCGAACATGTCGCACTCGCGCAGCGGCCGCGCGCTGAACAGCACTGCGTCATTGAACTCGGAGTAAACGGCGGCGCGCGACGCCGTGAGCCGCCCGCGGCCCAGCCGCGCGTTGCGCCCGTGCAGCCGGTGGAAGCACATCTCCCTGCAACGAGGCAATCGATAGTACATTACTGCAGACACCGGGGAAAAGGCCGTTGCGGGATAGTGGTTGTTTTTCCACGCACTCCAAGCTATAGCTATACATGGAATAACTAGACTCGAATTAGAAGAGCGAAAGATGATCGAATGTATAACACGGCAATAAAATAACAATTAAAATAAAATATAAGCGTAATTTTTATCTGGGACAAGCTTTACAAAGGGTTTTTTAGTATATATTTTTTGTTAGGGCACTTACGGATATACAGTAGCATTGGACTCCGTGGACAGAGGCGACTCCGGCGAGCACACGGGCGGCGGCGTGTAAGCCTCGACGATGGTCGCCTGCGCCACCCGCCCATACAAATCTGCGCGGGGCAACAATACCTTATTTAAGTCATTAACGACGCGAGTCTTCGTGAACTCGTGCGAGCACGAGCGATGCCGCGCGAACCATCGCAAGCACACGCCAACCACTGCGGTTATTCGTGTCAACGTTGCAAAGTTTAGTTATGCACCAATACGGTTCAATTCTGCACCTGCACTGTCTTTTATATAGCCAAACCAGAAAAATAAAAAACGTCGACATATTGCGGAAATTATATGAACTGCAATATTGTAATCCACGAAACAGATTAAAAAAGTATTAGTGGCGACCCCATTACAGGATTTTTTATTCTTCTGATCAGGCTATGCAAATTTACCAATGTAAATTGCCGCCCCAACTCGTCTCATTTCGCGTTGCCTGTGGGGCGTACGTCAGAAGAAAAACGTGCACTATATCTCCACTAGTTTTGGTTCAGGTTCACTTATCAAGTTTGTAATGACCCCGCGAGAAGACATTACCAGGATAAAATGGAGACTACGGATATAACACTCGAAATATGTAGCCGTCTATCTGGTTAAGAGTATTCATTAAAAACCCCAACAAAAACGCAAAAAAAAATATATTTTTTAAATGGGACGTAGGAGGTCATTCAAACTGAAGTCGGATTTTGGTTTAAAATATTGTAAGCCTACTTCCGTTATTTTAGCGTTCAAGAAAGCGGTTTATTAGATTTTTTAAACTTTTTAGTGAACAGAATAAGCCGTTATGTAGTCCCACTTCGTTGATATGAAACTTTAAGACATTTCAAGCTTGCAAGCAACGCCGCGGGAAAGGCATAGTAATATTTAAACAATGAAATGTTCTTCGTGATAGTCGCTGAACTATCTTAATCGAGATATCTTATCGCCACCCTTGAAATAGGTACACTGTGGTATTCATCAACAGTTTCACTTCAACAAATGATGCTTTCTGAACGAAAATGCTGTATCTTGTTACTAAAAATACTGAAATTGCTATATGTATGCCTATAATATTTGAGGAGTTCCCTCAATTCCTCATAGATCCCCATCATCAGATTGCAATTTGGGGACAATGGGTCCACCTCGGAAGTATACGCTATCAAACGAAAAAAGAATTTTTGAAATCGGACCATAATTGACGGAGAAAATACCGTGGAGCACGCTGGTGCAGGACAGACTGCCACTGGAGGAAGAGGATCGGCTGCTGAATCCTAGTGTCAGGCGATGGGGATAATGGGGGCCAGGGAGGGCGCCGAAAGCGGAATAGCAGACAACTGACCCAGACTGACGAAAGACCCTCGTCTGGACCTCTAACGAAGCGACCAAACCGTAGTGACTCACTGACGGGCCTACGTGCCACCGCAAGGGAAGCACGGGAGTTCGAGGCAAACTGCCGGGAAGACGGTGTACCGATGGATGAGTCGCTATGGGCCAAAGTCAGGAGAATTGTGAGCCAGTTCATCAATACAATCAGGTGTCACAGGAGACCATAAAGAGTCAGGGCGTTCGCGGGAAGCCGCTACAGTTCGCAATGTCGGGATTGGGTTCAGAAGGGTTTTTCCTTGTGACTCCATCCACCGCAGAAGCGAGGGAGTGGCTCCTTGAGAACCTGGGGGAACCGCTGGAGCACAAGCTGCGGGCCCGGGTGCACGACAAAAAGAGCGTTAACATCTGGAATTCTGACCCGCCAGAGAAACTACTGTTGGCCTTTGCACAAGGACTATCTTGTAAATACCTGTACGAGTACTTTGTTTAATTGTTAATGTACAATAAAAATATTACATACATACATAAATTAGGTTAAAAATTTATGACATCTTGATGGTGTTGTGATCGTGTGATACATGTTTAGTCGTAATGTTGGATCGTCTTAAAGAATACTGGCCAAACGTGATAACTGGGGGGTGGGGGGCCATTCAAGTATCACGTAGTTAAGTAATTTTCACTCCCCCCCCTAAGCCTAACCTAACCTAACTTTTGCTGATAAGGGAAGGGGTCCCTTATCAGCAAAAGTTAGGAAAGCAATAAGCTTACGTAAACATTTTAATATTTTTTTCATATCTGTTCTCGTTCTTCTTTGAGAATCATGAGCAGCAGTTGATATTATCAAGTCTATCCATACATACATACCTTAACGCCTGTAATCCCAAAGTGGGCTAGGCAGAGCTACAGAATTACAACATTACATACTTAAAAAGAATTTAATGCTAATTTAATATTTATTTAAGCATCATGGTACCTACTTAAATATTATATTATACAGGAATCCATAAAAAGTACATAGGTACATACATACATACATACATACCTTCATGCCTGTTATCCCAGAATCGGGTAGGCAGAGCTACAGTATTACCTACAACTTTAAAAATCTTGTTGATAATTCAGTACCACATTTTTCACAAATAGGCTAAGATGTTTACCAGTGTATTAGTGGCAGGTTTCAAGCCCATCACCTAACAGTACAAGCCTATATTCCCTTGGTCGCCTCTTACGACATCCATGGGAAGACATGGAGTGGCACTATTGTAACCCGGCACCCACACGGAAAAAGTAAATAATTATAATTATACTACCTATGGCCTCTAGATTGTAAGAGACTAAGGCTCAGAACCGTCCCGTGCGTTACGAAAAATATGATATTGCAAATTAATTGGAAAACTATTTGACAGTAAGAAGTCGCACGAAGGTCCCAGGATAGCTCGAAATAACTTATACTATTTATACTTATTACTTATATGTGCACTAATCAAAAATATCCTTACACTACTCTGATATTTTGCAAGGTATTGCATTACGATACAATTTAAAATATCAAAATAATTTAGGTGTATTTTCACAGAGCACTGAATCGTCACCGCGCGCCTCTACTAGAGACGGCTGTGAAGACAATATTCGTGCTTCGCAGTTGCGCTGAGCGCAATTGATGGAGGTAAAGGCCGTCAGTGTCTATTTGGACGTTGTAGAGTGCACATGATCAAAAAAGCGATATTATGCCTCATTGTGCTGTGATATGGTGTAATACCCAAAGTAAAAACGTGAATAAACAAAATTCTGGCGTATCATATCACAATTAAATATTTAAAATCAATTTTTGGTTATTTGAAAAATGCGATTTGAGGTTATCTTGGAACACAAAACCTCCTCTTTTTTTTCTTCTTAACACAAAACCTCCACTGCGCCGTAAGCAGTCTCACCAGCCAGTGACGCCAGTAAATGCATTAGTGAAGTGTAGCGGTGTATGGAGTCATATCGATAGAGTGCATCGATGTCCATAAAGTATCAATGCATTTTTATTCCATTTAAAATTGTTAATTTAATATTAATTTTCCTTTACTAAGTGTTCCTTTTAGGTTTCCTAATGATGCTTACATTAAAGATAAATGGATATTAGCGACGGGAAAGTTAAACTGGTGTCCTCAGAAACATTGTACGATTTGCTCAGACCATTTCGAGGCTGGAAGTACCACGAAAAGGAGTACCAGAACATAGCTATCTAATGATGCTATTCCAACAATGAAACTCCATCCTGTTTTTAACGAGGTAAAACTTTCACAAACTGATTCATTTCATAAACATAATTTGGTAAACTGCTTTTTTCCGGAACTGAAAATATTTCAGGATTTTTTTTCAGGACTATCGTGTCAAAACGCTTTAGGTTGGTTAGTTTCATAGAAATCCTGAAATATGTACAGTTTCGGAAAGAAAAGCGGTTTGCTAAATGAGGTATGTGAAATCAATCAGTTTATAAATATGTGGACATCAGACTGAACTACCTTACAAAAAAACGCAACTCCAATTTATTAATATTAATACGAAGTTATGGTAAAAAGTTTCAAGTTCAAGTTTTCAATTAATCTTGATTTTAATAAACAACCCCAATAAAATGATTTCTATTATTTTGGCACATAGTTGGTAATGCATGCCTAAAGGTATTATGAATAATTTTGAATATTGCCGAAATATTGTTTTTAAAATAGTCATGTGTCCGATTTTGGCACATTAAAATATCGATAAAAATATCGACCTCACACCGCAGCACTCTTAGGCACTTGTGACTTTCTTCTGGCGCACAGATGGTTGACATCTAAGACAATACGGATACATCATTTAAGTAGTAGTGCGTGTACTAGTGTGAGTAAACGGTGACGCCCACTGACACTCTGTACTCTAGTAGGGGCACGGTTCTGTGCTCTGTGTGTATTTTAGATGCCCCGACCTTTTTATTTGTACCTGTATTCATTTGAGGTTACACACAGAATGGGCGGGTCAAATGCTCGCAAGCCTTAGCCAACAAAGGAGTAATTTCATATATTCACCAATAACACCAAACACATGTTCCGGTATATTGAAAGCGGCCGGGCCCTGGTCCACGCTGTTCACAAAAAAATGCAGGATACCCATGTCTTTGCGCATCACCCCCACGGTGTCTCCTTCCTAGTGATAAAGGCAACCTTTATAACAACTGCGTTTATATTATACTTCAGAGAATAACATTGAATGAAATACGAGGATCCCTTACCACCAGTCTGTTCAGGTTTCTAACATATTGCGGGATTATGATGGTTCCGTCCCGTATAATATCTTCTCCGGTCATGGCCCAAGTGCCGGATCTAAAATAACATTTTCGATTTAAAATAACTTTATGTAAACAAATATTTTAGTAGGTACCTAGTAAACGTACTAAGCTCTCGACGCCGCCGGTAGTACCTACTTTAGCAATATCAACGACATAAGTATATTGCTAAGATTTATCACGGATCGACAACTTACTTTGCATTGCTCATTTTAAAAGGAAACTGTAAATCGTTAGAGGATTGCTGCGTGACTCCAATTTCAATGCTTCCGGCCCACTTCGGGATAACAAGGTCAAGTCGCACTTGAAACAGTTCATTCGTTCTCAGTGTGCGGCTGGTCATTACTATCCCGTTGTTGAAGTATTCGAAAGCACTGGAAAACAAATACATTCGAATAAAATCACGAAATCGTCAATCTCATTTCTTTATTATTATGTGGTAGATGTAGATACCAAGTATCATTGATTGTTTAGGTATTCATGTTTGATTAATATTCATTCTCGTGAAAATCTTTTATGCTGGGAGTAGGCGGACTATAACATATTTTTATACTACATAGCGAATCAAATGTTCTTCTAAGACCCTAAAGCCCTATAGCCAGACAATGAACCAAACTTCATTAAAAATAACGTTATTTTTTTAAAACCACCATAATTATTTCCCCTCGGTGTACCGTATAACTAAGTTTCTACAATTAATAGAAATAAAAATCCTGGTACTGATATTTGTAGATGTGTACTGAGTACTATTACTATGAGTACGAGGGCTGCCTTTTAAGTTCTGTCGTTTGTTAAACTCCGGTAATTATTAAAAAACAAAATAGTATCACCTTAAAATATTTCAATTTAAATTCGAAAACAAAAGAATGTCTCGATTTGGGCCGAATCGTTTTAGTACAGCGCACAGTGTGAAATTTGACCCCAAAATCGGACATCCTTGTTTTGTCCGAGGGTAGGACAGCGGTTATTATTTTGAATGCGTGACGAAACTCCTGCGCGCCAAACTTCCTTAGTTTAAAAATTACGGAACTTCGAATTTCCTTTTATTTTATTTCCGGTTAAATTAAAAAGGCATAAATACTCTGAATAAGTAAGCGAAAAAAATTGAAGCATAAAGTATCGAACAAAAGCATTAAAAATACACATATTAACACTTCTTTCTATTAGGATTTGTTACGGGACACATAAAAAATAGCGTTTTCCTTAGTTTTGTTTTTTTTTTTTTTATGTAACCCTACAGAATTAGAATCTTATTTATGGATACATAAAAAGCCTTGAATTTCCTTTTTAATGTGTTAATATATTGAATTATAATTGCATGGCACTTAAAAGGTAATCTAGGGTGACGGCACCAATGATGGACACTTTTAGCTGACAGGCACCAGTAATGGACACTTCAGTCTTAAATCAAATTTCATACGGTCCTAAATTGATTGTTGCAAAACAAATGAATAACCCTTATCTTCTGTAAAATAAGAATCAAGTGTCCATTATTGGTGCCTTGTCCATTACTGGTTCCGTCACCCTACTTCGAAATTTTACATTAGGGCTGTCACAAAAAGTACCTGTTATATTGTTTGTATTTAATTGGACAGGTATATAAAAGAATTGAGACTATGTTGTTGAAATATCTTTATTACACGTAATAATTAGGTATCAAAAAATACCAGTTAAGAAATATAAAAACTTGCGATTTCCCCAAACTTCGCTACTCGCTTATATCATTATATTGAAAATATACAAGTGTCCTGTTTTCTCGTTTCTGTAGGAATGGCACAAAAACCTTTTGTTAGCAAGCGTAGTACTAAATTCTACTTATAAAATTTCTTACCTTACAAATGTTACAGCCTTGTTACTGTCACATGAAACTTTTTTCTTAAAGGCACATGAAACTTTTTTATATTTTTTATATGTACCTTAGTTACGACAGTTGTTGATTATGTCAAGTGTCACTTAAAATATCGGTACAAGATTTCGTATACGAACGTGCCTTTTTAAAACTCATACACGTTGGACAAACTGGAGGCTTCATGGAGCCGTCAAAGAGCCCTGAATCTACGCTGCCTCAAAAGGAACTGACCCGACCTGTTGGGGAATGTTCGACTGAGCTCAGATCAACAGACTCCATGCGAGGAGGGCATGAAGGCGCCAAACCTCATGCTGGTCAGCTACTGGAAACTGGAACTTCTTACTCTCCCGGAGTATGCGCGAAAAAACAAGGAGAGGACGCAGATATCATAAACAAGACTTACACACGACTTGATATTTATAAATTACTGGTAGAAGAGAGCAAAAAACAAGGCCGTAATTACAGACCCTGTGACATGCCTAAAAACCGAAGATTGGACATAGTTTTAAGTGCCATTGGCCATCGGTTACGTTTACTTTCTGAAGCAGATAAGGAAACATTGGCAAATTCCGTGAAATGGTTTATAAGCAAGACGGAAAGTAAATTCAAAAATTGCAAAAGCAATTTCCTTTATTTTCAAAATAAAAACAAAGAATGGCTTAGCAAAGTTTTTTTGGATGATATTCCTGAGGACATGAAATTAGTATCTGACCCTGACACACCAACTTGCTCTAATTATTTCGAGTTAAGTAACCGACAGCAGTTGCGGTCACGGCGCAAGCTTGAGACTATTTTGGAAAACGAACCACCCGCTAAACTCGTGAAAGCTCTCAGTTCATCTATTTTGGTCGAGGGAAGCAAATTACCACCAAAGTCAGCTCGTGATCTCCCGCTATTAATCTATGCTTGACTTCACCATCTAAACTGGAGGACTGCTACGGACCGCATCGTATGACACATATGCTCGCGCGCTCGGATGCAAATACACACTCTCGCTCAACTGTAATTTCTGCACCTTTGTCCTGAGGACAAAAGTGCGAAATACGCCCGGCTGCACGTCGGCCGGAGGGGATCACTTTGCGGGACAAGATAGCTGGCTAGTCGGTTGCCCTTCCACCGCACTCCCAAACCCGGTCCCGCTAAAACGGACGCCCCGGGTAAGGGAAATGCGGAGTTAGACACACCGGCAGCCCTAGCATCGCGCCTGCAGGCCGTACCCCCATCATACCTGGGAATGGACGAACCTTCCCACGGGACGCCAGTCCGTCCCCCCACCCCTATCGATACCGAGGGAGGGGAGCTACGCTCTCCATCCCCACCATCCACGCAAGGAGGTCGAGCCGAGACGACTCCCTCCGAACAACAAAAATGGACTATCAGCCCACCTCGAGGGGCTTCAACTAGCGGGGAAACCCCGAAAACGTCGAGACATTATACCACCGCCCCTGGAAGCTGCGATCGGACCGAATCCCAAGCCCTTGCACTTGATAGTGAAGTGGTAAGGGATTTAAAACGGGCCGGCAAGGCGTCCGGCGGCATGATACACTGGCTCGAGTACTACATTAACCTAAACAAGTTCAAACTCGGAGAGATGTCGCACCTGGGAGAGGAGGAGAGGGCCATCATGAGGAAGTGTGTGATCCTTGACAGCTTCCCTATGCGCACCCCGACCGGAAAGCGCATGCGCATAGAGGACTCACCGCCTCTGCAGGAACTGGCGAAGAAAATGAAGGTGTCCCCTCCCAAGGACCCAAGAAAGAATCGATCACGTTCGCTCGGCCAAAGCGCCCGAGAAACATCCACCTTCACCGGCGCAGGCGGGCTGGAAGTGCCCCGCGCCACCACTCCAGAGTTGCTCCGCACCCTAGCGGGCGACCACCCCCAACCTGAACACTAATCCCCGGCGGTGCAACGTGAGGCGAGCTCATACGCCGGCCGAGCAAAACACCGCATTGCGAGGGCGCAAGTTTCCCCCTACAGACTATCCCCACCACCGCAGCCGCTGCGATTCCCGCTACCGCTGCAGCCGCCCCCACCACTGCCGCCACCGCAACCCCTACTACCGCCGCCACTACCCCGACCTCGAAGAGGACGAGGTACCCGCCGGTGGTTGTAGAAAAGCTGCCCGAATGGCCCAAACATTTTAAGGCCATATCGGTGCGGCTCGGGGACAAGCCACCGAACGCGCGCCCCTTCGGAAATGGGGTGCGTTTCTCGCCAGAGTCCGGGGAGGAGTATAGGGTCGTGCAGCAATACCTGACTGAGCTGCAAGCTGCCGACCCTGCCAACTCCATCTCGTGGCATAGCTACTCCCCCCCCGACGAGAGGCGCCTTAAGGTGGCGATACGCGGCCTTCCGGCGGACACCGAGCCGGAGGAAATTAAGGAGGCTCTATGCTCTAAGGGCCATATCTGCGAGTACGTGAAGAGCATCCGGGCGAGAAGTGGCCGACCCGGATGCATATTCTTCGCGCAGATGGCGGGCCCCGCTGCAAGTCACGCCGGTGTGTACAGAGTACAGGAGCTTCTGTACATGCCGGGCGTTAAAGTGGAGCCGTGGCGGGGGAAAAAGGGCCCGGCCCAATGCCACCGGTGCCAACAATTTAGGCACTCTTCACAATGTTGCCACCGCCCCATTGCCTGCGTGCGCTGCGGGGAAGCGCATGCGGCCAGCGACTGTCCGAGGCCCAGGGACCAGCCGGCGACCTGCGCCAACTGTGGGGGCCCTCACCCAGCAAACCATGCTGCCTGCCCGACCCTCCGCAAGGAGGCAAGAAATAAAAAGGCGGGGATAGCCGCCCGAACCCGCCCGATCAACAGCCGCCCGGGCCCGGAAACCAAAGCCTCAGTGAGCCGAACAACGGTGCAGGAGTCGGCACCAGCCTCACTGATGGCCCAAGCCAACCCCCCCACCCAAAGGGGAGGAGCCACAAAATCCATCCCCCTCCTCCAGAAAAGAGGAGGGGTGAAAAGAAGAGGGGGAAACTCGCCGGCTCGGCGAATGTAAACAAAGCCCCACCCCCCGCACCACCTACGGCCATTATAAGCGAATTCCTGCTTTTACTCGCCAAAGTGGCCGAAAATCCGGGACTTCTGAGCGCCCTCCAATCTCACGTAGCAGCCGCACCACCTAACCCTTCTCTTCAACGAAAAGGCGCTTAGAGTGGTGCACTGGAACGCCCAATCGCTGACCGGCAAGATAGCCCTGCTCCGCCACTTCATTCGAGAGCGGGGTATCCACGTCATGCTGGTCAGCGAAACTTTCCTGAAAGAGGGCGCTCCACTCAAGATTCCTGGATATGAAACGTACAGAAAGGACGAAACGAACATTTTCGGAAGACCATGCCGGGGCCTCGCGGTGATCGTGAAGCGGTCAATCCCCCACCAAGTCGTCGACCACCAGCAGCTCAACTCTATCTATGCGCTGGCGGTCGACATTCACATGGGGGCCCTTGGCGAGCTCCGACTTGCCGCCATATACAGACCACCGGGACCCATAGGCTCGCTACAGAGCGACCTAGCGCAGCTGCTTGCGTCCCCCTTGCCGACCATCCTGGCGGGGGACTTCAACGCGCGACACACGGCCTGGCACAGCGCCTACAGCTGCGGAGCGGGAAAACTGATATTTCGAGAAGCGATCGCGAATGACTATGATGTCTGCGGCCCGGAGGAACCGACACACTACGGGACCGGATTCGCAGACATCATAGACTTCGCCCTCATGAAGGGGGTGAGGGCCGGGGTTGTACAGGAGGCGCTGCCCGACCTTCCTTCAGACCACCGACCGGTGCTACTCACGGTGGATGCGTGCCCAACCACAGTACCCCCCAGGAAGCCAGGAAGACTCATCTGTTGGGAGACCTACTCGGCGGCAATGGAGGAGAGATCCCAGACCATTGCCGTCTCCACAGCAGATGACGTCGATCGAGCCACCGCTGCCATAACCGCCCGCATCCAAGAGGCGCTCAACTCCGCTGCGCAACCCGTACCGCCTAGGAAGAGGCGCGAGTCGCTACCGAAGCGGATCACGGAGTTGATTGCGCGCAAGCGCCAGGTGCGGCGCGAATGGCAGCGCACCAGATACCCCCCGACGAAGACCCGGCTAAACCACCTGACTGAGGAAGTCAAGAGGGAGCTGCGAAACCACGCTGCAGAGTCATGGGAGAGTCACATGGCGTCGTTGGACGGTGAAATACCATCCATTCACCGCCTCTGCCGACAGCTCGGCACGACGCCTAACACAGTGAGCCCACTGCGCGACCACACTGGCCTTCTCAAGTACAAAGCTGAGGACCGGGCGGAGATCTTCGCCGAGTGCCTGGAAGGCCAGTTCAAGCCGAATCCCACGGATGATGTGGGGCATGTCTCAACAGTGGAGAGGCACCTTGTGAGCTACTTTGCGACACCGATCGGGACGGTAGAGGATCCTACCTACTTTACACCCGGCCAAGTGATGCGAGCACTCGCCAAGTGCAACCCCAGAAAAGCTCCAGGCCCAGACGCAATACCGAATATGGCCCTGCGTCGCCTACCGCAGCGCTCTATAGCGGCGGTGACAGCCCTATTCAACGGTATATTGCGCTCTGGGCACTTCCCTACCACCTGGAAGCTAGGCCGGGTGATAATGCTGCCCAAACCGGGCAAGGACAGAAAGCAGCCAGGTAGTTACCGTCCCATCACACTCCTGAGCAACATCTCCAAGGTGTTTGAGAGACTCCTGTTGAGCAAGCTCCAGCCCCACATCGAGCCCCGAGAAGAGCAATTCGGCTTTCGCGCAGAGCACTCTACCACTCTGCAGCTAACGAGAGTACTGCACCACATGACAGTTAGCTCCAACCGGAGAGAGTACACAGTCGCAGTATTTCTCGACATGGAGAAGGCGTTTGATAGAGTATGGCACGAGGGCCTACTATACAAACTATCAACGTCCGCAGCTCCCCGACGCATAGTGCGCGTCGTGGCATCTTTCCTGGCCAACCGAAGGTTCGTAGTGGCAGTCGAAGAGGCCGTCTCGATTGAGCGCCCGATACTCGCGGGCGTCCCCCAAGGCAGCTGCCTCTCCCCGGCATGTTACGCGCGTTACACCGACGACCTCCCGGTGAGCGAAGGCGTCAAGCTGGGGCTCTTCGCGGACGACGCGGCACTATTTGTCGCGTCCATGAATCCCGCATTTGCCGCCAAGAAAATGCAGCGCAGCCTTGACGTCCTTCCAGACTGGCTCAAAAAATGGAGGATGTCGGTTAACGTCGCCAAAACCCAGGCACTCATAACGGGACAGTCGAGACTACCGAACCCTCTCCGTCTACATGGCCAGGAAATACCGTGGAGCCACACGGCGAAGTACCTGGGACTCACCATCGACAGGAGACTGACCATGAGCCACCACGTCGACGAAACGGTGCGGCGCGTCATGTGCGCGCGAACGCTACTACGCCCAGTCCTCGCTAGCAGCCTCCCCGTGCGAACCAAGCTGGGGATATACAAGACGTACATCCGATCCCGCCTCACCTACGCAGCCCCGGCTTGGTATGCACTGACCGCGGAGTCGCACAGGAGGAGGCTTCGTGCGCAGGAAAACATGACCCTGCGCACAATTGTCGCAGCCCCGCGCTTCGTGCGCAATAGCACGATCGGGCGCGACCTCAAGCACGAGGGACTGGACGCGTTCATCGAACGACTCGCGCGCGGTATGTTCGACCGCGCCGACCATTCCCGCTACCCTGCTCTACAGGGAATAGCGCCGCACCACGCCCGTCCGCCGGACCGGCGACACCGAGCTCTAGCGAGGGAGCTCGTCACCCCCAAGCAGTCTCCTGTCACTCAGGAACCACAAACGCCACGAAAGGCCCTCAAAGAAACGCCGCAGATAGGCAAACGCCGAAGATAGGCATTCACCACAAAGCCGCAGATAGGCCAACATAAAGCCTTGATGGCATAGCCACACCAACTGACCGGACCGTAGCCACGGGCCGCGCAAGAGACCGCCTAAGAGGGCTAACGCCCTGAAAAGGCATCCCCCACACCCCCCCCTTCGGGGGGGGTGCGTGAGAAGATCACCCGTATACCATCTAAACTAAAGAAAGTGTCAGAAAAACTTTCTCAGCCTAGCATTCAACCATATACCCCAGATGAAGCCCTCGCAATCATAATTGAACGATATTTTTCCGCTGACACTTATCATTTTTTACAAGACTCAAAAAAACGAGGCTGCTCTTTGTATCCTCCATACTACAAGGTACGCCAGGCTAAAAAATCTTGCCACCCTGAAGAAATATCAGTATCTGAAGTAGAAGGCTCCATTTCTTTACAGAGTTTACTGTGTCATACTTTTAAGAGATTAGTTGACTCTTACGATGACGTGTTCTCACAGTATTGTAACAAATTGGGCATCAGTCATCTAAACTGCATCTTTGAAGGATCATGGGGTTTTGATGGTAGTACAGGGCAGTCCCTATATAAGCAAGCTTTTCTTTCAACTCCAGACTCATTATACGACGAGAATAGCATTATAGCTACTACATTTGTGCCGTTACGTATCGTCGACAACGTAAGAAATCAAACTCTTTGGCTTAACCCCAGCCCACAGTCGTACCGTACATGTCGTCCACTTCACATTCAGTACAGGAAGGAATCTAAAGATCTTATCCTCTCCGAGAAGGAGTATGTTGAGCAGCAAATACGAACACTTGATCAACTAACGACACAAACATCAAATGGAAATCAAATCACAGCGGTTTCTCGACTCACTTTAAGTATAATTGACGGCAAAGTATTAAATATTATAACCAACACAAATTCCCAGTTACGATGTCCAATGTGCAGGTTAACAGCTACTCAGTTCAACAATTTAGAAGTAGTTTACTCACAACCGAAGTCTAAACCAGAAACTTTACAATACGGTATTAGCCCACTGCATGCGAGGATACGTATTTTTGAATTTCTTCTTCACATTGGGTACAAAAATGATCCAGCTGTGCGACAATGGAGGATACGCAAGTCGTCGGAAGCTGGTCGTATAACTGAAGAAAGAAAAAAGGACATCCAGGCTCAGATTCGGAACAAAATTGGGTTGCTAGTTGATGTAGTCAGGCCAAACTCGGGGACCACTAATGATGGTAACACAGCGCGGACTGCACTTTCAGACAAACATCGCGCTACATTTGCTGAGATTTTGGGAATTGCACAGTGGTTGGTCGATGATCTCCATATCATTCTCGTGGCGTTATCGTGTGGTTTACCAATCAACACTGAAAAGTATGCAAACTTTTGTAAAAATTTGGCATATAAATATGTTGAAACCTATAAGTGGCATCCAATGACTGTGACCGTGCATAAAATTTTGTTCCATGGGCATGAAATAATGGACTATGCTGTTTTGCCGGTAGGGATGCTTTCGGAGCAAGCTGGAGAAAGCAGGAACAAATTTTGGCGATTTGACAGAGAACATCATAGTCGAAAAATGGATCGACTAAAAACCATGTCTGATCTATTCCATCGGGCTTTGGAATCCTCAGATCCAGTAATATCACAAATACGACTGTCAAATCGCCGCAAAAATTGTAAAAAGCTGCCCTTACCTAAAGCTGTTATAGATATGTTAAAACCCACTTCTGAAACAGATCTTCAATCAGATTCATCTGACGATGAGGATGACGAATGTGTTGACGAAGATTTACGAACTGAAGACTGCAGCACTGAATACACTACGATTATTTCGAATGAATGTAACATTTACGAGGATTGAAAACAATGTTAGCTTGGTGTTTTGAAAACCAACACATGACATAAGTACAATGGCTATTTGGACTAGTCCATGAATTTTTATTTTGTATGAAATTCCTGCCTAAATAAGATAAGATTAAGTAGTCTACTTATCTTATTAGTCTAAAATTAAATTGCGTGTCACATGTGAACGGAAGGACTAAGTTCAAGTCAATAAGCCAGAAAAAAAAACCGGTATAATTTATTTGTTCCATAATGTGACAACCCTAGGTGTAAAAAATACCGGAAAATTTCAATTACCTGTAACTTTTGAGTACCGTGCAATTAGACGCTAGTTATTTCACAATTTATAGAATTTATAATAATCTATTACTGTGTGTTGAAATTAGATTCTAATGTGCTGGTTTGAGGCAAAAAATTGAAGAAAAAAAAAAAAAAAAAATGTCTATTTACACAACAAATAGGCATATTTTCTTTTTGAAAACATGTTATATAGTGCACTTGTAACACCTCTTATTGATGCACAAATCGCTTTGAAGATATATAATAGATTCTATGAGTTCTGACTATTTTCATATACACACATCCGGTTTTTACCTAAACTTTAGCACCCATTTTCTTATAAATCAAGAACGTTATGTTACGCGGGAGTTCTAGCCATGCATTCGGGATGGTAACTGCTGTTTTGTTGTCGAATAAAGCAGGGATGTCCGATTTCGGGGTCAAATTTCACACTGTGCAGCGTCGGTTCAAAGTTGACAAGTCAGTTGTGAAAATGGAAATTTCGAAGGAAAATTTACGTGCGATCATTTTTTACAACATTAAAAGGGGTTTAACGCGTCTTCAGTGCTTTGAAGAGCTGACTACGGTTTTTAATAATAAAGCACCATGCATCCGGACTGTGGAACGTTGGTATTTGGAATTTCAACGTGGCGCGTGGTTGCTCTAGTCTTAGTGATAGGTATCGTGAAGGCCGATCAAAAACAGCCGTAACCCAGGAAAACATTGATGCTGTACAGTAACTGATCGTCGGACATCGCCATGCGACATACCGTGAGATAGAAGCTTCATAAGGCATTTCAGGGACCAGTGTTCAAAATATTTTGCATGATCACTTAGGTGTAAAAAAATGATGTCACGCTGGATACCACAATTACTTAGTGAAGACCAAAACACTGCTCGCGTTAGATGGTGTCGCAAAACTCTGCGGCAATTCTACCGAGTAGACTCTAAACACGTTTATGACATTATCAGTGGTGACGAATCTTGGATATATGCCTAAGATCCGGATTCTAAACAGCAGTCGACTGTTTGGGTGTTTCAAGATGAGCCAAAACCGACTAAAGTAATACGCTCACGGAGCACTTCGAAAAAAATGGTCACCATGTTTGTAGCGAAAAGTGGCCACGTTGCGACCATCGTGCTCGAAGATCGTAAAACAGTTAATGCTGACTGGTATACCACTGTTTGTTTACCAGATGTTATCGGCGAGTTCCAAAAAAATAACCCAAGACGTCGTATAGTACTGCACCACGATAATGCTAGCTCGCACACCGCGCGGCAGACAATTGCGTTTCTAAAAGAGCAAAACCTCTAAAATCTGGATCACCCGCCGTACAGCCCAGACTTAAGCCCTAATGATTTCTTCACTTTTCCAAAAATCAATCAACAACTTCGTGGTCAACGGTACCGGACGCCTGAAGAAGCGGTTGAGGCATACAAAACGGCCATTTTGCAGACCCCGACATCGGAATGGAATAATTGTTTCTAAAACTGGTTCGATCGAATGAAAAAGTGTATTACATATCACGGTGATTACTTTGAAAAAGAATAAATACGATTTAAATTGTCTTTAGTTTTTCCAAACGACAGAACTTAAAAGGCACCCCTCGTACAGTCACGGATTTTAATTGTTATGCCATTGTGAAGTTATTTAAATTTGCAGTATTATGGCATCCACGAGCATTTACGAGATTACACGATTAATCACGAATACATGACACCGCGGGAACTACATAATAAGATGACGGATAAATAGATTGATTAGTTCGAATCACAAGGTTATAGGTTAAACGTGATTAAAATATTGACAACTGGCATTTTAGAAATATTGCAGAATCGTTGTCATATGTATTCTACGTTTTTATTTTATTAAATTTTACGCTACTTGTGAGGCAGTCAAGGGCTTATTGTTATGCCACTATGGAACCCTGTCGCATAACGTTAATCATTAATTTTGGCGTAATTTCTTTCATGTGGTTTGACGCTGTCATTATGACAGGGTTCTACAGTGGCATAACAATTAAAGTCGTTGACTGTAATGCTTCAATCAGGCGCCATAGTTATGCAGAAAGAGACTAAAAGAACTAGAATATTTAATAATTTATAAATATAATATCTAGTATACACTAGAATAAATATTTTTTAAAGTTTGACTATTTATTGCCACGATTAGTCTTTCGACTTACACGCTGACTTATCAATTATTTTCAAGATTTCGGGGTTTGACGTGTTATTTATATTCAGATATTTGCAACAGTTATCACATTGTCATGGATGCCATTTTTTTATTCTATATCACCAATAGTAGCCGTTGTTTAAACGTGGCCATAGCAACCCTATCAAACGACAAAAACGATTGTGTTCAGTAGAATAGCTGATTGGGCGTTGTATCACCAATAGTAGCTGTTGTTTAAATGGAAACCATAGCAACTAGACATGAAATTTGACTTTGGGTGAATTCACTCTGTGGTCTGATTGGTAGACTTGTGTCTCAGGTTAGCCAATCGTTAATGTTGCATGTCATTTTGTTCTTCTATTATACGAAGACGTGCGAATTTCCTTATCTAGATATACGAGTAAATCCGACTGAACCCGATTTGTATTACACGGCTAAAATACGAACAGTGGCAAGTGGCATATCAATTAACGTCCGTGACCGTACATACTAGTACCTAATACTTATAATTATATGTAGTAAGTATCAGGGGCTTATGCCTCATGTAGAATGTTTAAAAAGAAAGAAACAAAACACAGACCGAGGGTTCTTTTTTTTTTAAATTGTTAAATATTGGTTTTATTACTGTAAGTTAATAGTACATTACTGCAAAGACCGGGAAATTGGCTGTTGCGGGACGAGTAGAGTTAGCGTGGCCGAGACGCAGATTGATGTACTTTTAAATACGAACGCTGTAAACGCTGTTTGAAAAGGTTTAACTTTTTAGTCTATGACTTTTAAAAAGGAAAATATACAAGGCAGGCTGCCGCTGGTAAAGAATAACTTTTATTTTTATTTTGCTTGCTCCTGGTAGGTACTCAGAACTTTGCGGGCTGATTTTACAACAGTAAGGTTAACATTTCCGAGCATGTGGGAGAAAAATCATTCTGTCGTCGAAATAAATACTAAGTCCTCACTGCAAACCAGGAGGAAACTTAATTAAATCATTATCGTTTCAGCCGAAATACGTCCATTGCTGGACATAGCCCCCCCCCCCCCCCCATGGTTTGCCATAAGGACCGGCCCTGCATCACCCAGACCTCGTCAACTATTTGTCTACGATTACTATTGTGCATGACTTCAAGTGCAAAAACTAATAAATGTTGAACAAAAATAATACTTACTTAGGCCTATGAGCAGTCTTACCATCGTTAATAATAATAACATTCGAATCACGCAGCGTATAAAATAAAAGGCTGTCTTCCTCTAATCTTTGTCGGATCCTGTCTGTGGAAGGAAACAGACAGTTATCGCAAGCCAGATTACCTCTACATTTCACAATATCGAAATAGAGGTATAATATTTTTCCAGCTAAAATTCTGGTCAACTACATTTCTAGCAAATCGAAGACATCACTGACTTACAATAAAATTATTTGAGATAGCTCTTTTAATACGAAAACCCTGAGTGCATTCGGTTATCGTAAAGATTTACAGATGTGCTGTTTTCAATCGAGGACGGCATACCCTCTGATCTCTGATCACGGTAAACGGTTCAACGAATTTCAATAAACATTTTAGGTAATAAAACAGGAATTTTAACTTGAACTTTCGTATGTTTTCCATTTCGATCATGTTCCTATATTCAAGAAACGAATCGTTTTCCTTACGGGCAGTAGCGTTATGACATTTGCTACGTACAAAATGTGTCAATTTTTAACGAGACGTCACAGCTTTACCAACGGTTTTGAATATAGGAACGCACCATAAAACGAAAACGAAACGAGGGCGGGTCGCTAGTTGTTTAATAAATATCTTTAAAGCGACCAAAACCACAATCTTTAAAATCTGTTTAATCCTACCAATTTTTTAAAGTTATATTACAATAAAAAAGCGATCAGAAATAATTATATTAAATCCAATAATATTTCACTGTACTTTAAACGTACCTAAGTATGTTAAATATAACACATTTTTAAGTTCATTATAAAAGTAGAAATTCCTAACCTAACCTAACCTAACCTAACCTAACCAGACGGAATATACGGAGCAAAATTAAATGACAGCTAGGGATCCCATACATCGATAAACTCAATTATCGATGCTTTCCCATATACTAGTGATCGCTCCAAGTTTTGTTTGTAAATATAATTATGTTTTTATTGAAAGTACGCAAATGAAACAAAATAGAAACATAGTTCTGGTAATTCTTTGTTTTAAAAGGATTTTTGAATCTTCACTCATCATCGTCATATTTTTTCCTCATTGTGTATTTCAGCCATTCAGGATTACTGTCCCATTTACTATTGTTAAAGTAAACGATCAGAATTTATTCCAAAGGCCGTGCCAGGATAAGCTAAGAGATTTTGCCCCCCTTGAGTTTGGGCTTGTAATTTTTATAGATTGTGTGGCTTTGCATTAGTAATTGTTTTGCCAAATTTGAGCACCCTAAATATCATAGATTTCGTTTCAAAAAAACTATATTTAATTTTTCTTTGATATTTTTTTTTCCTGTTAACCAATTTTAATGAGCTTGGCATATAATGTACATTTAACCAAGATGATCAAATGGCCATAATTATATTTTCCTTATGCCATAGAAAAAAAATTAAAAAAACCCATTCAAACTTTTTTAGTTTTTTTTTTATCACTTCCATGTTAGAGACCGCTCTAATTTTTTCACTGGTAAAATTCCCACTAACGTCCTATAATATGTATTTTTTTCAAATTTTTTGCTAAGGGAGTAGATGGAGTTATCTTGACATGAAATTCTTTACATACATTTCCTAGAACCGCTATAATTTAAATCGGAATGATTGCAACCTCTTTAGAGGAACGTACATGTTGCATATGAAATACTTACTGGCCAATAACATTTCAACTTTTTAAAAAAGTAAAAAAAAGACAACAAAAAGAACTCCTTTCAATTGTCGTGCATTGGTAACATAATATAAACCATTCCAATATGAATTCATTATCAAAAACAACTGCAATACAACGCGTTTTCCGTAAAAAAAAGTTAAATAATGAAAATATAATTATGGCCATTTGATCATCTTGGTTAAATGTACATTATATGCCAAGCTCATTAAAATTGGTTAAAAGGAAAAAAAATATCAAAGAAAAATTTAATATAGTTTTTTTTTTTTAAACGAAAACTATGATATTTAGGGTGCTCAAATTTGGCAAAACAATTACTAATGCAGAGCCACACAATCTATAAAAATTACAAGCCCAAACTCAAGGGGGGCAAAATCTCTTAGCTTATCCTGGCACGGCCTTTACGGGCGTTAAATTTCTCCGTCTCGCGTGATGAATCCATTTCAGGTGGCTAAAATACTTAAATTTCTGTGCAAGTAGTATTTTACTGGCGACGCCTAGCCAAAAGCCATCGTATGTCAAAGTAACAAATAATAACTAATTGAAAAGCAAGCTTTAAAAACCTGACTGCATTTTTATACTGCTGTTATATAGGTGTATATATATATATTTATTTATTTTATGGCATAGGAAGGCAATCGAGCACACAGGCCACCTGGTGGATATATGTTAATAATTGTCATTTTGTCATTGTTGTTATTCCAATTTTAACAGTTTAGGAATTATATGTCACCCGAGATGGTAAAAGCATTCTAACGATACCACACACACATCTAAATCGGCTCAGGCGTTTAGATTTTGTGGTGTAATAAAGAATCGTACTCGTATCCTTGTTTTTGAGCAGTCGTATAATAATATGACAACAAGGAGATCATTGGACGAAACCTTAAAACAAGAAGAGATAAAGCTCCGAAGATGTGGAATCACTCTTTCCCGTAGCCTCTACAACGATAAAGTGTTTTGCCAACCTGCCCCTGAATTTTACCGCGTTTTATTGGTAACTAACCTCTGAACGAAAATGAAATGAGGGTTACAACTGTTAATATGAACTTTTATCTCTTCCTTTGTAGAATTTTATTATTTTAACATTAAGAATAATTTTCTCTTACTTGTCACAGGTAGCTCCGGGGTGCTGTGCGCAACCGGGGTATTGCTAGTGTAAGCTTCTATGTCCTCGCAAGGGTCTACTACAGTAACCTAAAAGTTTTATAATTAATATTTAGTATTGTTTAAATTAAAAGTTCAATGTTAAACATAAATAAATAGAAGGCTCGTTGATGTGAGACTATTTTCATTTGAAGAGTGCGCGCTTAAGTTTTAAATAGCACGTACATGGGTGAATCAACTTTTAAGGTACTCCTTTTCTTTTGCGGTTTTAAAACTTTCCTGGTGACTTATGGTTAAAAATGATCTATGAATATTAAAATCAGACCACCAAATTTACAGACCTTATACGTTAAACGGCTCAAATTTTTTTAATCCGCGAAAAAACCTGGTAACTCGGGGCAAAATGCACATTTTCCATACAAAACCTAGGGACAACACTGTCCACTGCGTTACCAACTATATTATTATTTAAAACTGTACTATTTTAAATCAAATAACTTCAAATGTGAGCCTATTTGTCTGATTTAATAAGCGTGTAAGCCACGTCATTAACAAAAATATAGTTTTTCTAAAAACATATAATTGGTAAAACATGTCGAAAAATGGGGAGTACCTTAAAAGTTGATTCACCTCTGTACACAGCTCTTTAAAAGTCCTTCGGATTTCTAATTATCTCTCGCTCGCTCTTATACGGTCTAATGCGAGTCTAACCGACTTTACCCGGAACCGAAACAGTTTTTAAATCCAATTGCATTCTCTTACGGACCACACACGATGGGGTGACCTTTAAAAAGCCAAACATTAATTGTCATATCATTAATGCGCATAACAGACTTGACATTAAATGATTAGATACGCACATTTAAGTGGCCTAATGATAAAATAGCATAATACTGAATCGGTATAATAATGAATAACTATAATTTCAATTCGCATATCGTTAAAAAGCATAGCTTTAAAGTATATAATAGTGATATACATTTATAGTCTTTAATATTTATGCAAATTAACGTTAAGCTAATTCAATTTTTGCTCATTAATTATTATGGGTTTATATAATTATGTCAATTATGTGTACCTACTAAAATTATGCGAATTAACAATTATGCGTATTAATGTTTTGCTACTTGGAAAATTGGAAATAGGACAATTTATTTTATTCGTTTTAATAATATTGACCCCACATGACCACTTGAGACTGAGTTTTCTTTTATAACAGTTATAATATAACTTGTAATACTGCGTTATAAGTAAAGTATCATAAAAACATATGTTAAGTGTTTTTACCTTTACAGTCATTCCATAGAGATCAACGACACCCCAAACTTGTTGATCAACTTTATCTGTAGCTATTCCCTGGTCCACGCCGTTGATGAAATAATGCAACTCACCGTTACTTTTTCGCATCATCCCCACTGTATCACCTTCCTAGAGTTAAAATAACATTAGTGAATGCAATGCTAAAATCGGTCGAGAGCATGTCGAGCCAAGCCTAACGCGGGGTTCCGAAAACAACAAACGATTTACGTACAAAGTCGCCAATGTCGTTTCTCCGGTTTGTCGCACTAATGAATCAGCGAACATTGTTTCGCCAGGTTTCCTAAACAGTTTATACCATATCGAGGGTTGCGTGGTCAAACCCGATAAATCGAAATAATTGATTATTGAAATTTGAATTGTTTTGATGTATTCATTAGTGTTCTTTTTGACACAACAAGTTATATCGACTTATTGGGTTTGACCACGCAACCCTCGATATTTTCATTTCGGCTGAGCATTTGGCAAAACAACTTTTCGCATTTTACTTTACCGCAACTGAATGTTTTGGTAAACTGTTACCTATTTAACTTACAAATAATTATTTGGTATTTTTTTAATATGCCATTGACATTTCGTCTAATGTGTATGGCATAACATACTTTTCCCATAGGACTTGTATGGCATATGTTATGCATATGATTTCTATCCTAATTGAGTAGAAAATGAGGTACAAATTTAAATTTTTAATTTAAGACAAGGTCGACGCGGAACTTCTCTGTATACTTAGTAGAGGCGGTAGTCGTAGACACAACTCTAACCTAACTTATCGTTGCAACTTCTTCTGAAGTGTTAATTTAAAAAACGAAGGATAGATTAGGTACCTATTAACTTTATTACAAATTATGTTAAAAAACTACTTGTCAAAAGGAAACTTGGTACTTACCTAAATAATATGTAATTGTACCTTATTTATTATAAGTTTTTTTTTACATTTTTTTTTTATATTATCTTATCTAATCGTATCTAATAAACGCCAAAACGAAAACTTTCAAAATATGTGCTAAAGATTGGTTTGCCAAATATATTTCGCCGAAACGGCAGTACATCCTTGTATATTATATTGCTTAGGTTGGACAGGCAGCTTAACTTGACAAGTATTATTTGAGTCAGGTAACCCGTAATATAAAGCAATTCTCAAAGAAGTCAGTATTCATAATCATAATTTTTGAGAGCTCTCTTAAATCTTCTTACATATGGATTATTATTATCGCCTTTAAAAATATCCGCCTCTACTGGGTGAGGAAAAAAAACATTCAAATTTGGCACGACTTAAAATTATCTTACTTAAATGACTGCACTAATGTGACAACAGAGTGGTGAACAGAACATGGCCGAATCATAAAGGTTCCTCGTCCTACTACAGAACCGTAAAAACTACTCGAATCCCTTTATATTTGTATGCTTACCCTTAACTCGTCGAGATTAAAGTTGCCATACTCCATACACATGCCATGTCCATTCAAGAGCACTTTGCAACCTGACATCATGATGGTGCCCGAGTCCATGTTGGTCATAGTTGATGGAAACCTTATTGTTGCTGGGTTATGGGACGTAACACCGACCTGGGAAATATTCGTACCGAAAATACTGTAACGACTATAAAACTATCGAAAAACAAAAATGAATGCGTGTTAAAAAAAGCAATCCCGTTTATGTTTTTCATTGTTACCTCAATACTGCCACTCCATTTGTCCACGAGCCTGTCGATGCGTATTTCGAACAGCTCGTTGTCGTACAGAGGTCGATGCGTCATTACCACTCCATTATTATAGTCATCCAAGGGTCTCGCCCTCTCTGCAGACCTAGTATTTAAAAGAAATTATGGTGTCATAATGTTCTTTACTTTTTTATTTTGCTTATGGCTTCATAACAATTGATATTTTATTTGTACTTCTACTTACTTATTATTTGCTGACAACTTGACAAGGATCCCACACCTCGGATGAAAGCGTAAACGATCTTGAACTACTGCGAATACCATGTTAAACCGATTAATATACTCAACTGAACAAAGTATTGATTCATCGAGGTAGTAAAATTACAAATAGAATTTATAAAAAATATGTCCATTACACCCTGATTTTCCATTATGGAGCCAACCGTAGTTAGCTATAGTGCAAAAGAACTTAAACGGGGAACCCTTTGTCACCCATAAACTTATTGTACCGAATTTTGACAGTCAGTAATTGATTACCATATTATTTATGGTCTAATCAGAGGTCGGAATTTTCATGGCAAAACCAGAATGTCGCATGCTTGCTTGTTCTAGAAACTTTTTGAATCGATATCGAGTATTATTTATTATATTTTCGAGCCGATATATTTACATACATTATTTTATAATCATTCGTGACCGTTCAATTAAAACATACAAAAGAAGTGGCAAGTTACGGGATTGTTGTAAATGTGTTATTCCATCTAAACCATAACTACCTATACATTATCATAACAACCCTTCATTTTGGCTTTGGCGTAGTCAGGTAACAAAGAGGTAAAACTTTTAATGAAGTGACTATACCACCTCATTGAAAATAACAGACACTTCAGAAAATGAGTAATCCATAAGACATTGAATGTCATTTCATTACGTATGACAGTAATCAAATATAAATTGCATCTAGATAATGTTTTTATCTTAATACTCATTGAAACGGACGTGGTTGATATATACTACCTTAGTATTATAGTTATTATTTAAAGTAAAAATGAGTAGGTATGTGCAATATCGGATCAAAAACTGGATAGCCAATAACCCTGAATTAGTCTACAATAAAGTGACCTCCACTATTGTATACTGCTCCAAACTAAAGAAATGCAATATTCACAATCATCTTAAAAGCGACCGCCACAAAAACCGCGCTGAACAACCAAATTCGAAACATTAATTTTATTTCGATTCAATTATTATTGTTATTTCCTGCAATATACCTACCGTGGTGAACAGTCAATAACAATAACTTTCGTAATTTCTTCAATAAATATTTATGCTGCAACTGCTCAAAAGCGTCTCTAGGAGGAATCGTTATTGCGGAAAGTACATCTAAATGTTGCATACAAAAAAACTATTCAGAGTGTAAGAGAGGTAGCCAGATTTTATGGGAAAATGTTGTGATTCGGTATTTGCAAATAAAACGCAGCAATTTTATCTTTTGGAATCGAAGATTTTAGACATGGTCAATGGAAATGCACTTAGCTAATTTAAATTAAAAACATTTAAAAAAAATCCTTTTAGTAAAAATATCCGTCCATGCCATTACCTCCCGAGACAATTATCACCAGATGGGGAACTTGGATAAATGCTGCTGTATATTACGCTCTATGAGCAAATACGTGATACCGTCTCCATACTTGTTAATGAATCGGCAGCTAAAATAACTGCTAAAAAAGAACAAAACAGAAAATTACGACAGGAGCTAAATTTCATTCGCGACAACTACGAACCTATTTAATAGAACAAGTACAATATTCAACTTTGTCCAATACTGAATGTTTCCTCATTGTGGAAACTGTTCGTTGTTACATAATTTGGAGTAAACTTTTAGATTCCGGTTCATTACAGCCAAATGTCATAATGCCCTTTTACATATTTTACTAAATCTCAAATTGTCTTAGTTCCAAAATGCCTAAATTCCCAAATTGACTAATTTTCAATACAATAAAATGTCATAATAACATTTACACATTACATCCGATATCCAAATTGTATAGTTGGTAAAATGAACAATAACTTCAAATACCGAATTATTATTCAGACTGAAAGTGAAAATGCATTATTTTCAAAATTACCAAAATTCAAAAATGCCTGTTGTTGACAGGCCCAAAGACCGAAATGACACTGTCTCATAACATAATACCTAAAATTTTAACAACGCAGTAATTTTAGTGTTATTTATTTATAAATGTATATAATTAGTTCAGTTTATCACAATTGGTTTAGCAATTCATAACTAGTATGCTTTTGTAAACGATCAAATAAAAACTATCCTTATGAGCAGGGGTGTGATTCGCTCAAGAAGCAAAGGTGAGCGAATGTCCGAGTGATGTCCAAGCGGCGAGTTTAAATAGTCCCGTCCGAGCGAACAAAACACATTTTAGGACGTGCATTTCCAATTTGACAGCATGGCTCCTCGAACGTATAAGGCTGCCTAATTGAGAATGCATTCGCTAATATGTGTTTTGCTAGGCTCGGACGGGACTACTTAAACTTGGACATTCACTCCTGCGTTCGCTCACCTCAGCTTTTCAGAGAATAACACCCCAGGAGCCTATACCACAAAACTTTACAAGCGTAAAATTTCAACAAATTTATCAAGTTTTATTATGCAATAACTACAATGTTGTATAATTATTATTGTACACTTGTAAAGTTTTGTGGTACAGGGATTTTGTGTCTAGTTAATTTGAGTTTTAGACATTTTGGGAAATGGTAGAATTAAAAATTCATTAAAAAATGGCTTATTAACCTAAATGAAACAAAATGCACAGTACTTCACATGGGTAAAAAGAACCCTAAACTAACATATATTTTAAATAATACTGAACTAGCAGGAACCTCGACACAAAAAGACCTGGGAGTCCTCATCTCCGACGACCTCAAGTGGGAGCCTCATATATCTCAAATGGTTAAAAGAGCCAACTCTATGATCTATGTAATCAGAAAAGCATTCCGAATTCTCACACCTGAAACAATGCTTAAGATTTACAAAACTTACATTAGACCAATCCTTGAATATGGATTTCAAATCTGGAGCCCATACTTTAAGAAGGACATAGACATGATAGAACGAGTTCAACGTAGATTCACCAAAATTCCCGCAAACCTAAAATCATTGCCATATGAGGAAAGGTTAAAGAGACTGGACTTGACATCACTTCAAAAAAGACGAGAGCGCGGAGACATGATCGAAACTTTTAAAATTTTAAACGGCTTTTACGACTGTCCGGATCTTAGCGACCTGTTTGTTCGTAACACCAACACACGCACCAGAGGACATAACTTTAAACTTGCAACAAAAAAACACAACACAAATATCGGCAAAAACTTTTTAGGGAATAGAATAATAAAAATGTGGAACAAATTACCCTCTAATGTTGTGAACTCTAAAAGTGTTAACCAGTTCAAAAATAAGTTTGACAAACATTCTAAATCAGTGTGACAATTCGTGCAGTAATCAAGGATTTAGACATATCAGTGCCAACTGCCTGTCTAAAATAAAATAATAATAATAATAATAATAATAATAATAATAATAATAAAACATGACCAAGTCAAGTTTTAGACATTTTGGGAAATGGTAGAATTGAAAATTTATCAAAACGAGAAAGAGTCAAAATGAATTATAGTCATATTAAGAATACGGTAATTTAAGAAGTAGGCGTAAGTCATTTCGATCTTTAGACATTATGAGAATAATCTGTTTTGACATTTTGATATTCTAGGAACACGTTATTATGATATTTGGCTGTAACGAACCGGAATCAACTTTTACCGGTGATACACCAAACTTGAAGCTTTACTAGACCGAAATCCTGATTATGAAAACTTACGAGAAATATCTGAAAATGTTACCCAACCTGAACTGATGTTCCGATTAGTGAGCTTTATAAATTTGCTCCCTTGACGTCGAGTGAAGTCGAACGTTCATTTAGTAAACATAAATAGCTTGATAAACTAAACGGTCTACTCCCAGAGAATTTTGAGAAATTAATGATTATCTCCTCATTACTATGACAAACCAAATTAAAAGTCATGTGCTGCTGTGTCTACTGACCTGGACTTCGAAGACAAAATTGCATCTGTGACTATAATATAATTTTATACAAACCTTGCGTACAATTTTGTATTAATATTTTTTTGTATTTGGTTGACCGTTTTTTCTTCTATTACACAACTATCGATATCGATAAAAAAAGTTTCTAACACTAGCAACATTGCGACAGTCATATGTTTTGCCGTGCAAAGATACATTTATTCTCCTTCTATATTACTGATTTTTAACAGTAACCGCTTTGATCAACGAGTTGCATCGCCATTAAAAGTAAATCACATGGCATTTAACTGGCATTTCTGCCACTAGTCTTTTTGCAACTAATTCACGTATGTGAAAAATGGTTAATCCAAAACGAAAAACAATAAATAACTGGATAAAGACGTATACTTTTCTTACATAAATAAATTCAAACGTGTGAATATTCACAAGCAGGGTCACTCGGCAAACAGGCCGCCTCCAGCGTGTGCCGCGGCGGCTGGCGCTGCTCGACAAAAACCCGCGCGTAATAGGGCCCGCTTTCTATGAGCGTCTACCCGCGGACATAAAAAATGAACCTTCGGATGAGAAATTTGGTCGCCGACTGAAAAGTCTTTTATTAACGAAATCGCTATATTCTGTTAAATAATATAGTGACGATTAGATTATGTACCTACTTTTATATTGATTTGTTATTATTATTAAAATGTAAATTCCTCTTTTTACATTTCCAATTTTACATTTACATTTGTATTATTGACATTTTATGACTGTAGCATTTTTGAGCTATATTTCTTATGTTTTATTACTGTTTTTATTTTTGGTTCATTATTATTATTACTTTTGTACACATTGACATTATTTGATTTTTACTTTTTTATATTATTATTTTTTTTACACTGACGATCTTATTGTGAATTTATTATAAATATGTGACATATAATAATGTAATTTCCAATATGAAATAAATGACTACTACTACTACTACTTACAACGAAAATAATTCAAAAATATACTGCAGTGCTTTAATACAAGGTTCATCTAAAGCAACTTGAAAAAGATTGCGTTGAAATTGAAACTCACATAACGAGTAAAGAACGGCAATTGTTTTAGCTAGATTTGATTATATTTCTAGTTTATTACAACATCCCATGGAAAAAAAATAACAATCTACAATTCCGTATTTTTTTGGAAAACATATTTGTTGTTCCCATTCATCATCATTTGAGGTGTATTTTCTTAATCAATAATAATGAAATAAATATGACTTATCGATAAAATTCAAAGTTCAAACTCTATTGATATTTGATCTTTGCCATGAAAATTCCGCCCTCTGCTCATAAGTATTCAGTGTCATAAAAATTGGAAAGCATTACACTTAATAATTCTAATGTAAATTGTTCATAATGTTAAACATAATATTTATAATACTAAGTTCTAAATATGATATAGCTATGTAACGATGATATAGGCATATTGATAATTATTCATAAATATTTGAGGGCATATATTGTTATTTCATAAATGTATTATTACCACAGATCACAGAAACAAGGAAGATATGTTATGGGGGCGTGGTTCGTGACGCCTCGATATGGTCAAAATGACCATATCGGCACGAGGCGTGTCAAGCGTTGACACAGTCACCTACTGAACGCTGTCAGTATAGAAGCTCCGTTTAAATGATAAAATGACTGTATGCAGCGTGAAAGTGTGCAAAAATCGAAGTGCAAACGTTAATATAAATATAAATGGGCATAACTTACCACCGGTAAATTTAGTTTGTATGCATTATTTATATTTTTAAATGAATATTTTATATTTGAATGGATTTCAGAGCGTAAGGTTGTGGACATGTTTTTTATCGACTATCGATGAATGGCTTATTCTACAGCTATCAATAAAATTCAATGTGTTAATTGTTCTAGTTATTTATCCACACGCTTAAAACAGAAGAAAAATAACTTAATAATTTTAAACTTAACTAATTTTCACGTTATACCAAATTAAATTTTCTATGCAATATTAACGAACGACGTTATATGTATAAAGTTTACACTTTAAGAACATAATTATCCTGAATGACGTACAAAAATATTTACTAAAATCTGGATTCGGTTCAACTGTTTTCCAGATTTAATCCATTGATTGGATTTTAGATGTGTATGCAAGTCTATGACACCGAAGTCATATTAAGTCTATCTTTCTGTTTTAAGTAATTTGTACCATTTGTGAAATAAAGTGTACATAATCAAGTCGGTAAACTACTGGTTTGTCCCAA
The DNA here is from genome assembly GCA_927399475.2 of Acleris emargana. Taxonomy (NCBI): domain Eukaryota; kingdom Metazoa; phylum Arthropoda; class Insecta; order Lepidoptera; family Tortricidae; genus Acleris; species Acleris emargana. The sequence continues at coordinate 25,423,569 of OV656835.1, forward strand.
ACTGAGATCTCGTGACGTGACACTCAACCGAACCCATTCTATTAGTGTATTTGTATTAACATCATAATGTCCAAGTTTACAGCTTAGACTTTTATGTACTAATCAAAACGAAAATCTTTAACAGCTCCAGAAAAATTAACCATAGAAATGCGGTAATTTTTTTGTTACATACATACATATCTTCACGCTTGCAATCCCAGAGTGGGCTAGGCAGAGCTACAGAATAACAACTTTAAAAGTTGTTGATAATTCAGTTCCACAATTTGCACAAATAGGCTAAGATGTTTACCAGCATAATAGTGACAGGTTGCAAACCCATCGCCTAACAGTACTACAAGCCTAATATTTTTTTTGTTACGTTCTAATATAGGTATCGTTCCTAATTTAAAAACTTATGTATCAACTTTACGCAAACCGTATTCTTGCTAATAAAATATTATTATATTCTAACAATAATATATTAAGTTTAAATGATGTAATTGTATTAACCTAGTAGTAAAATAATAAAAATAGTACTTATTGCCTGTAAATTAAATAGTACCTATATTAACTTTGCAAACAAGTTTGAATTGTTTATCGATATATTTTGAAACATTCCTTGTGGCATCCCTAAGTGGACGACAGGAGAGAAACGCACACCTCTTGAAAAAAGTATAACTAGATGTCGCTGTGTGAGTAGCCCTTAACCTGCTGGACATAGGGACTACTATCTTAGCGCCATCTAGCTCTGAGGAATTAATTAATTCTCGTCGCATAGATGGCAGCTAAGTGACGAGTAAGCGCTACCTTACGTTCAGTGACTGAACTACGATGGAAAAAAAACGATCTTTCAACATTTTTCAACCTTGAGAACTTAATATAAAGCTTAATTTTCTGCTACTATCGAAACTATGTTACGGCGTTTTTAGTTCGTAAGCTGTAACCAATTATGAGGAGGTTGTTTTTGTAGTAGTTAATAGAGCGTAAGCGTAAGACGCACACATGTTTAAAAGTGGCGACACCGGGTCTTGTACGAATTGGCGTTCATGACATATCTCCCTTGTTTCTGTGATCTGTGATTATTTACCAAGAGCACAAGCGCCTTCAGAAGCTATTGGGATACAGACATCCTGAGAGGGTTTAGGATATGTAGTTTCTTCTGGAATCGACACTGCATCCATATCAATAGGAGTTATGGTTTCATCATTATTAGGATCTTGTAGAATCTGGGGAATACAGAATTTGTAAAACAATTTTACAACAATATGAGTACAGAAAAATAAAAAAAATTGTAGTGTGATAAGGACAACTGCAGGTCCAACTAAATATCACAAGTAAAACTTATTAACTTATAGGTCTGCTTACGTCATAAAGATATTGCATAAGCTGAATAATAAGGATGTGTACTGTGTCCCTATGTTTTGATAAGAATTATAATTGTCTTGTTAATTATAGTTATGATTGGCCAGGCCACAAATATTTATAATATAAAAAAAAAACATTGCTTGAAAGTCACTAACTTTTAAACATAATCAATGTTATTTTTTATTCAAAAGAAATACCCAAAAATTTGAACATAATTGCAAACTTTTACATTTATTATATTAACAAGGTACTTTAAAAATGTAACTATCTTTTTTATTCTTATTTCCTGATTTTTCATTTATTTGTGTAAACTAGCAATGCTTGCATAGCGTACCTCATCTATGCTGCTTTCCATGATTGGTCGCATACCATGCGCATGGGTGATGGAAGCTTGAACACACTGTCCATAAAGATCTATTACAGCAAACAATTTAGGAGGCAAATCTTTAGCTGCACATCCGAGACATCTACTGTTTACATAGAACATCAACTCTGCCTGCAAACAAAATAAAAAGCTCCAATGAAGTTTGGAACCAAGGTGCTTATCATTCATGATTTTTATTTTAGACAATGTCAAGCAAGACTTGCACATTAGTAAACAGGGTGGGCCAAAAAATTTTGCACTTTTAAAACATCGATCAAAATTTAACTTTTCATGTTTTTTTATATTTTATTTATTTAACCTAGTAACAGATAAATGCAATTTATTTTTGAAAAATAACGTCATCCAGATCTCCTCCGTCTCGTCGTTGCACTCCTGCAGTCGACTACACAAACACTTTGGAAAACTCGCTGACGCATGCTGCGAGGGATCGCAGCTATCTCATTCTGAATGTTTTGTTTTAACTGGGGTATTGTCATCGGATTATTAAGGTACACTCAACTCTTTAAATATCTCCACTTGAAAACATCGCAAGGTGTTAGGTCCGGGCTCCTTGGCAGCCATGGGAATTGGGATGTCACCTCTGCGAGAAATAAACTTTTTCGGAAACATTTCTTTCACCACCGGTAAACTCATGTTTGACGTAGGTATGGCATGTTGTTCCATCTTGTTGCATCCATGTTCTGGTCACCTTCAAATTCATGCAGTGGGTGCAGTTTCAGATCTAGATGTAAAATTCGCCGTAGACTAGTTCTTGGTATTGCTAGAGCTGCTGAACGTTTACGCGTAGATAATTCTGGATCGTTCTCTACAGAAACTTTAACCTGCCGTATGTTCTCATCATTTCTTGTTAAACGTGGACGCCCTGTTTGTTTGATATTCAGTGTCGAACCAGTTTGCTTGAAGTTTTTGACCTAAGATTTAATTAAACTAACACTTGGACACTCACTCACTTGGCGTTATCCTTATTCAATTCTAAGTAGGCGTCGTACAGAAAGATACAAATCGTTGTTTTTATAAAACTGTTTAATACAAAACCCCCGTTGCTTTCCCGTGAAACGCTCCTTTATAAATAAAATTGCACGAAGTGACCTATAGTTTCCCACCAATTTCCCGCCGCTCACACTGACAGAGTCCGAAAAAATCAGTGTTGCTATTTGCAAAAATTTATGGCCCACCCTGTATAAGTCACAAATTGGCTACACAAATGAATTATTCAAGGAATGGTTTAATAATATTTTTCTGAGTCTTAAGTTAACAAATTAAATTAAATTTGCCAAAAACAATACATTGCTTGATTCAGTATTAAAGCAATAAAAAAAACTCACGAGACAATCTCAAACAAATTGATCTAGAAACAAACTAAGTTCTAGGCATGTGCTATGAGTATGAGACTTACACATACATATAAGGAGAAATTTTTAGAAAACATCTAAGGCTCATGTCAAGAGTAAAACATGGGACCGCTTGCTTCTTAGGTTGATTCACTGCCAAATGGGTCAAATGCATCATCAAATAATGAATAAACCAATAATTACCTTTGCTGTTCTCATAACACCGACACGGTCACCCTCGCTAAGTGTATCTAATTCGGGTCCATATGAATTCACAAGAGTCACTCCATCTTTAACTATAGAGCTCCCAGACATTATCTGACAAAGAAATGCTTAATAAGCGGATACAAGCAACACAACTTTCATCCTACGCAAACATGGTTCCTATGTACATGGGCATTTTGGACCTAGGTTAATTAGCAACAAAACACTACAAACTACATAGAAATTCATTCAATATTTTTGAAGTTATTCTCTGATTTAAGAAGGTAGGTTTGTAAGCAATTGTATGAACAAAAGAAGGGTGGGCAGGTATTTTGAGTGTACAACTGCATTATTTGATAGTTTCTTAATCTATATCTGAACTAATTGGACATTGTAATTTATGGTGTATTTCATGTAATTTTTTCAGGGCTGTTATTTTTACAGCTAAATGATTCTAAACTATATTTAACCGAAAAGATAAAAATAAGTTCAATTCAATTGACAAACAAAACTTTTTCAAACGGTGTTCTGAAAAAATCATGCTTATAGAGGGTTTGTCTTAAAAGCCAACTAATTTGTGTGTTCATTACTTACTGAGAAAACAAATAAACAAATTTGAGCTGATGGCTGTAGGGCTTCAACGCCACATGGTCTTTTCTATGTCACAGCTAGTGCTAATCTTTTTAAAAAATCAAATTATGTTGTTTCGACTACTAGCCCAAGCTGAGCGTAGCAAACACTGATAATATTAAAAAAAAAACTGCAGTAATTAATATAAAAAAATATTTAAATATTATACTTTATCCTCATCCTGGCCAATATTCTTTACAAAGGACAAATAGATTAACACTTTAACTGCCACCAACCCGCTAGGCTAGTCCATTTTGTACGAAAATCAGAGCTCTTGGCAACAAAAGTGTTAAGCATGTTCTGCCTGTTAAATCAAATTATCCATACACAAATGTTCTTCATAGAGAACATTGCGCAGGATTGGAAAATTGTTTAAAAATGCTTGGGCAGGCAAAGACTATAAGTGCCTATTTTTTATCAGAACACCTATTCAAAAAAATCCTGTTTTCAAAAGAAATAATATGATAAAATTGAGTTATTTTATGGTTATTTACCCAGGCTGTATTCCGTAATTTTGTGGCAGTGGCTGGTAGCTCCATGAACTCTGGGTCCAGTGTTGTAACACCAATTTCAAGGCTTCCATTCCAAACATTGACCTAAGAATTGTTTGTTGAAAAAATATAAAACTTTTTGTATGTTAACTACTGCAAATTCAATGTAAAAATATGAGATTGGCTTCTAACTATCTTTAGAAAAAAGTTGGACCAACTAAAGACATCTGCATAATATATTTTATTTATAGCTTTTGGACTTTGTACTTATTCAGTTAAATGTGCACCTCACAGAAGCTAACATCTAGATCTCCTGTCACCTTACATGATGACATTTCCAACTAGTCTTATATTCTGCCCTAGGCTTTGTTAGTGAGCTTTAATCAGAGAAAGGGCTCAAATGAGAGCAGACACCAAATTCAATAACTGCACAGGATTATTAGACCCCAAACAGTAAGTTCACCAGCAGGTTCTCGCGTAACTACCCCATCACAATAATGCTCCCTCATCTATCGACAGATATTCAGGAAGTATTACATGATACTTTCAACTGATAATAGGACACTTCTAATTAACCTTACTGAAAGCACATTACTTCCCGTAGACATCATGTAACAGAAACTGCATTAACTATAGCCTATATAATATGGTAATAAAATTCGAACCAACTTACCTTTCTATCAATACACACTTCAAATATAACATCATCTTTTAAGGGCTCTGCACTAAGTATTAAGCCGTGATTGAATTCAACGAAATTCCTCACAGCCGTGGTATTATCATTAAGTAGTGTGACTCTGTCACCACACCTTCTATGAAATCTCATTTTTGGTTCTCCCTCCTTACCCATACATCATGTCACTTTAAAAATTTACAACTCTTTTTGAACGTAAAGTCATAATAACCCCATCACAGCCTAACTTCATTGTGATTTTTATTTATTTGCACATACATTTAGTCGCCGCAATCCTAGCTCCACACCCCGTGCCCATGGTGGCGTGGTATTAATTACTTTCCGGATCATTGGCAATCATTACGCTTCAGTTAAGAGTAAAACACAGTTAAAATAAATCACCACGAACCCTTCCCTGCATCTTTTGCATGTTAGACCCCCACGATTATTTTATAATTTTGTATAAATGAAGGCAAATAAAATTATAGATAGACTCAATGAAAATCCTGCTTGACACTTGCGTTTGTATATATGTATGTATAATATAATCACAGATACAATATTATATATCAATATCATTCCCACAGACTATAATGTCAGACCTTCTTTTCTGTAGTCTATGCATCTATAGGGGTCCTTTTCGCTTTATTTACCGAAGAAAACTTCAATGATTGCTGATTATTACTCAAACTTACTATATCAACTAAGAGAGACAATAAAAGAAAAACAGCCATCAAATTCTGACGTTTCAGGAGTAACAAACATTTTTTTTAATTGTTGACGTTTTTGGCCTTCATTTAAATTTGTTGCTATTCCACATACATAAGGTAGAGTAAACAAATCGGTATCCCGACTTATGACCAAATCATCATTTGACAAACTATATCGTTTAACAAACTTTCATTTTGCAAACTTTCATTTTGCAAAAATGTATTTGTGCTTAAACCGTTACATATTACATTAGTTGCATGGGCTATTAAATAGGTTAGGTTAAGTTGGACTTTTGACCACAAAAAAATATAAAATTATCCGGCGGGAAGTACCTGTTCGCGAAATGAAAGTTTGTAAAACGATATAGTTTGTCAAACGATTATTTGGTAAAACATTAGTGAACCAAACAAATCATTAGCCTACGTGTCTAAGATAAGAATACTAAAAACTTTGAGAAGTAACTGCAAAATTATATTGTTAAGATTTAAGACAATACGCCAAAAAAAAATTGGGACTTCTAAATAAGTTGAAATCTTTACAAGTCACAGTGTTATTAGTTACTGGAGGAAATAAATAAAACATGACTTATGAACAAAGAGCGGAATTCTTCATAGCAAAAATCAAACTGTCAGAGGGATTGACCTAACTGTTTTATCGACTTATCGATGTTACGGAATAATATCGCATTAGGTATCCATAATCAACTTAAAAGATTATTCTGTAACATTTGACCTCTTTGATAAGTAAACCTAGATATTTTTCTAGCACTAACGATAAGTTTGAAGGGAAGATGAAGAAAACATATTTAGTACAGATTTAGATTTCGACTTTGTTATTTTGAATGAAGATTAGTTACCTACTCTTAGCAATATTTGTTTTTAATGATAAGTTTCATATAGAAAATTAAAAAAAAAGTATTTTCTGTTTTATTCTTTACTATTATACTAAAATACAGTGGCGGTCAGCTAATTAGGGACACCGTTAATTTGTTTGTATGTATATCCAAAAGCCTGATTTCATTACTTTAACTTTGTTTCGTTAAGTGACAAATATTTATCGATAAGTCGATAAAACAGTTAGGTCAATCCCTCTGACAGTTTGATTTTTGCTATGAAGAATTCCGCTCTTTGCTTATGAAAACACTTTATTTTATTCAGTATCTTCAGAATCTTCTTCAGGCATACTGCTGTCACTGTCATCACTTTCCCCCACATGTATAATGAATTTGTCGCAAACACCATCAATTAAATGGTCGGATGTTTCAGTCAGTTGCGTTGCGTTACGTCTGAGCGTCTTTTTTTTATCCCAGAAGGGAACGGCAAAGGACATAAAACAGCCTAAAGCGTAGTCTTTAGTTTGGCAGGACGAATGACAGTCGACAACTGTCATTTTAAAGTCTATTTTTTCCAAAATAAAAACACAAAACAAAAATGATTAAATATAATAATATAATTTAACTCCAAAGGTTTGTAATACATGACAATGATCTGAATGATACCAACAACTATTGTCTTTTTCCTCTGAAATTTGTTTATCAAAATATTATGTATGGATTGTGCGATTTTAAAATAAAATTACTTTGTATTAATTAACTTCTTATTATTTCATTTTAAATTCTAATATTTAAATCATATAAGTAATATTCTAAAGAATTTTTTTTTGACTTTTTTTGCACCACACGTTCAAGGAATATTTTGTAGTCTGGCAAGACCAAGAAACGTCAGAATTCTACGCAATTAAAAATCAGGGTTTAGGTACACTGGCACTGCACAAGGCAGCTACAAGTGATTATTTATTAAAAACAAACAACACAGTACAATAATATTAAACGCCCTGCAAAACTGTTACTGTTGTTCACGTTTTAACGCTAGCGCAAGTAGCTACTTGCCCAAGCTACTGCGCACAGTCTGCAACGGGTTTTAGTTTGTTCTAGATAAGCAGGGCCTCTATTCTAAGCGGTAAAAACCATTTAGTCTTTGACCTGTTATCGTATTACAATCGTTTGGGTATTTCTTATTTACTTGACGGTAATTAATGGCGTCCGAGTTAAAAACAATACCATAACTAGACCCCGTTATCAATTGCTCAGTTTGGGGGCAAACGTCACAATAGGGTGGTCTGGGGACTAAATGGAACGGTGTTCATTAACACTACAACCTAGTGTATTGGTGTTCAACGGTTTTTTTTTTAAATCGGTACACCCCGTTATCTAACGCTCAGTTTGGGGGCAAATAGTGATGTTGCTTCACATGATTAGTCGATCGATTCATATTTATTATTATAAAGAGTTATTTGTCAAAATAAAATTCTTCTTTTGTGAATGCTCTTGAGATAACTCATTCATTGCATCTATTTGATCAGATACAAGGGCGACAATTATTGAATAGTACAGAGACTACTTACCTACTAGGTAGGTGCCTATTAGGTATGAGCAGTACACGATAAACCCGTTTTGTTAATAAAAACGAGCAGTAAAAAAAAAAAAAATTTGTGGTAGTATTTTTTCTTTAAAATTATAAAACCTTTTTCATATATTCTAATATTTTTTAATCTTTGGGTTTCTTTGACATATCTTATTTCAAATTGATAACAGTATTGTAAACAAAAGCTGCATAGAGCATTACAAAAAACCACAGTTTTTGCCAGTTACATCTGTAGAGCTCGAAAAATCATTTTCATTTTTAAAATGGATTTTTACAAGCAGGCGACCAAGTTTGACTTCATATAATTTAGAAAAAATATTGATAATTCATTATGAAACATACAATAAAAAAAAATAATACAAAATCTTTAATTTCATAATAATTTAAAAAAATCATTAGAGCAGAGCTCTGTTAAGAATGAATCAGATCTTTTGATATGTTATTGAGTGAGTAAATCAACTTCATTTTTTATCGATTCAGATTATCAAAACTGCCCCATCACTTGCCCCCAAACTGAGCGTTAGATGACGGGGTTTAATCATTGATAAATTAATCAATTGACAATTGACTTGTAAGTAATTTTTTTATTATAGTTTAATCTATATAGTGTTAATGAACACCGTTCCATTTAGTCCCCAGACTACCCTATTGTGACGTTTGCCCCCAAACTGAGCAATTGATAACGGGGTCTAACCATAACCGATCAAAGACGATAATGGTTTATACCGCCTACAATAAGCCCAGATAATGACTGTACAGAATAAAGCAGTCGACATTCAAAACATGTCCCGAAATGAAATTTTTGAACAAACTTTTTACCATATGAAAAAACAGGTAATACTGGAGCTCTGCCTACCTATATTTGCAATTCTTGATGCTCTTTGCTTAAATTTATCTGACTAAAATTGGCCCTTAAACATTATTTATTAGGTATGTTAAGCTTAAGAGAGATTGCGCTGCCGTATCGTTATGGCACTGCTAGGTACTTTTCTAATAAGGTTACCTACCGCTTCCATTGCGCTTGTTATCCGATAAGGTGCTCGAATAAACAGTATATTAATAATAGGGTTGGGTTAATCCTTGTCTTTTTCCCTTGCATTCGGGCGATGTTGCCCATTTCATAAGGTTGACAATTGTTTGACGTGGCAATCGCGTGCGGCTCGCCTCGCCGCGTGCGCCCAACGACGACGTAGTTTCTCTATTATAAGGTTGTGCAAACGGGCCTAAAAAATATTTAGGGCCGTGTTTCTGCTACTAGTACTAATAAGTCGTAGAAATAGGGCGCAGAGATTGATATAACTTCGCCTTGTGAGTAAGGTTTGATTCATACCATACTAAAACCCAGCATAGTTTCTCGACTGAGAATTTTTTATGCTTGGGTCTTTTCTTATACAAGCAGTCGCCTTATTGACTAGGCTAATGGAGTTATAGTAAATAAATTAAACACAAAGCCATACATCAATTTCTTTAATCTCAGAAACAGATGTTTAATTTCTTAACCCATTAGTTTTACAGTCTCAAATCATCGCCTTCAAATGACTGATTAATTGTCCCCTTGATCTGATGACTCAACGCCACATCATTGGTTTTTTTCTGAAACAACAGAAAAAACCGTTAGGAAAGGAGTGGGATACTGTCGATTTAAATAAAGACAAGCGAAACACTTGATTTGTAGCCCGCGACTTATTTAATAGAGGGGGTACATTCTGTGAACGTTAAAGACTGAACCAATCTAATACATAATATGTCTTACGCGTGGACCCTAAACTCCCCCTTTTCGGGGTTATTTCCCCTATATTAGTCGGCAACAGTGGACAAGATATACAAGAATAAGGACTGTGAAATTAACTGTATTCAATATTCTTTTATGGCCACTCTGTACCATTTTTGTTCGTTCTTGTCATTTTACCAGCATCGATGGTTTTGATCTTATCGGCGGTTTCGATGAATCTCACATAACTGACTGCACTCCAATGAAGAGTTATGCAGACACCCACAAACCCCAAAATAAAAATAAAGATAGGTGTCACTTGCGACGTTGATGACGATACGAGCCGTTTTTACACTTTTGCCATTACGTATTATAAAAGTGGAATAACCGTTGGGAAGCTAATCCATTCTTTGTCCTTATCTGTCAAATTCAAATGTCACAATGACAGATAAGGACAAAGCATGGTTTAGCTACCACACGGTTATTCCACGTTTATCAGTAAGGGAATTTGTCTATTGAACTTATTAGTTTGAAGTCATAGGATTGACTCTGCCTAGTACCGTAGTATCTATCTATTGCCCTGCCGATAAGAAGTAAATCTTTGTGAGGCGTTTCTCGGTCGCCATTGAGATGAACTACACTATTCGACATTCTATAGAAGTGACGCTGTTATTCTATGTAGATTGAAAATTGACACCCTGACATATAATATAACCATGAATTATCTGAATATAGATACTGTTGACAGTAGGCAAAAAATGATTGTAGGTGGACAAAAGATAAACGGGCAGTTTTACACGTCAAGCAGGAGACTACCAGCGCTTCCGAAGAGGAGACCACTGCTGAGAAGAAACGCCGCAAGAAACTCAGCAGTCACTAGTCGGTCATTTTTTAACCACATTTCATGCTACAACGATACTAGTTACTGCTTAGTATAACATAACAAAAAGCTATAAATATTTAATTAAATTTAATATCAAATATCATGCGTAGTTCAGCAGGAAAACATGTAAAAATATTACGAGGGAGACAGAGAGAGAAAAAGGAAAAATAATAAACATAAGATGCCCACATAAAAGTTTCGATATCTTTTCCTACATCACCGATGTACCCTGGATTGTGGTGTAGTCCCCATATAAATTTTACGCAAATGGGGTAGCAGGGAAAACGAGAAAAATATAAATTCGTACCGTTGGCCTGTGCACTTTGTTTGTCAACTTCTTGATCCCTGCGAAGTGATTTTCAATATCACCCAGCGATTTGCCTTCTGTCTCAGGTAAAATGAAATACAACACTATGCACCCAGTTAGACTGAAAATTAAAGTTTAGGATACATTATCAGAACTTTTTAATATTTCAAATGACGTTAAAATCATGAATTTAGTTAAGAAGTACCAATTACCACACTATACTGTATAGTCCATAGGTTCCCCATACTGATATACTGTCTAGCAGAGATAGATACATCCTGTTCGTGAGAAAGCCGAAGATATAACCCACGGCACTGGCTAAACCTGCGCCCCCGGATCGTGTCTTCGCACTGAACACCTGTAGAACAATTCAAGATCATTACAAAGTGCCTACCAAAGTACAAATGCAAGTTATTATAGTTTATAATTTACATTATTATCCTAACCTACTTAATCCAGTCCTAATTAAATCGAAATTGCGTTTAATACTCACTAGGGGGAAGTAGAGCAGATTCATGTAAGGGGCACAATAATACACCTGTACTATTTCGTTTAAAACTTTTAAGTTAATAAAATGCAGAGTTTCGTGGAGTGCAAGAAGATATTATAATCATTGATAGCAAAAGCAAAAAATCAGACAGACGTTCAGATGACAATAATACAATTTTTAAATAAAAGAATATAAATTGCCAGGGTGTGCATTATTATAAAATAAGGTTTAACACCCCCTCGTAATAAAAGCACCCTGTACATATGTACAAGTATAACATAATAATATCCAAGTAAACTGTACACACTAAATATTATCACAAAAAAAAACATCCTAAGTATATTTACATCATTAATTTACATACCCTATACCTGCCTATTTACAATGAAAACCTTAATCTACCGTAAACTTAAAGAATTTACACATTTAAAATGTTTAATCTTCGGTAAAGCTTTGGTAAGAATATCGGCGATCATGTCATAAGTAGGTATGAACTGAAGGGAAAGTTGATGGTGTGTTAGAGACTCGCGTATGAAATGATGTTTGATATCGATGTGCTTTGTGCGGGCGTGATAAGGATAAGTGCTGTTGTGTGCTAATTTAATGGAACTTTGATTATCTGTGTGGATAACCACGGGATGAGTGACAGCGAAGATTTCCATTATGAGGGTTTTTAGGTATATGGCTTCTTTACACGCTTCGGCCAGGGCCATATACTCTGCTTCGGTAGTCGAAAGGGCGACCGTGCGCTGCTTTCGAGACTCCCACGATACAGGTGCACCGCTCATAATGAAAACATATCCTGTAAATGATCGCCTGTCCATTATGTTATTACCATAGTCAGCGTCTGCGTAACCAATGGGTTGAATTTGACTCTTGTGAAATTTTAAGATACCGAAGGACCCTTTTTGCGGCCTTCCAGTGTACCCCCCCGTAATGTGCATTGAATTGAGAGAGATACGACGTTCCAATAGCAATGTACATTAACGAGCCGATAAGTTCACGATACGGTACTTCAACTTCGTTTTCTTTTTCAGGTAGAGTTAATTTAAGTCCAGGTTCCATTGGTGTAGTGACAGATATAGCTTCATTCATATTATATCGGTCAATTAGTTTTTCGATATAATGCGTCTGGTCGAGAGTTATAGAGTTCAGACTTTGTATTACTCTCATACCGAGACAGTCCTTGACAGGACCCAGATCTTTAATTATAAAGATCTTTTTAAGTTCTTTTTTGAACTGTGTTTTTAAATCGTCACTATTGGACATTATAAAAAAGTCATCGACGAAAACTGCTACGACTAGTATGTCGTTGCCGTTCCTTTTGTGATAGAGACAGTGCTCCGTTGAAGCTTGTTTCAATGATAAGGCAGTCATTGCTTCGCATACCTTTTTATTCCACTGGCGTGGAGCTTGCTTCAAACCATAGAGTGACTTCTTACGTAAGCACACTTTGTGTTTTGGATCAGTTGAAAAACCTTCTGGTTGTTCCATGAAGATTTCTTCTTCTAAATCACCATTTAAGAAGGCTGTTTCCACATCGAGATGATCAATTTGGCAGTTAAGATTGACGGCAAATGCCATCAAAAGTCGAACTGATGATAGCCTCGCAACTGGTGAAAAAGTTTCACCGTAGTCCACTCCTGGTATTTGAGTGAATCCTTTAGCTACAAGTCTAGCTTTATACTTGACTACATTTCCAGTCGTGTCCATTTTTATTCTAAAGACCCATTTACATTTGGTTGTTTTGGGATCTTTAGGTCTGTCGACTAGAGTCCAAGTCCCATGTTTCATCAACGAATTATATTCAGCCTGCATGGCTTCCAGCCACTGACCCTTTTGAGGATGATCTGTAACCTCCTTGTAAGTTTCTGGTTCCAGGTCTGTTGTCATTTGAACTGCACAGACATACCTTTCAGGAGGACGCCTCTCTCGATTAGGGTATCTCCGTTCAGGTAAGAGCTCAGGAATGACTTCAGCTTCCAAGATACCAGATGTTACTTGCGGGGTAGCTGATTCGGACTGGTCCGATGGTAATGCTTCCGGTTGAATATCAGGTGGTGATTGACTATGTGACGGCACTGGAACTTGTTGAATAGGTTCTTCTTCTAAAATCGGCAGAAAGACTTGTGGAGATTCAGGCGAAGTTTCTGGTATCTCACTGTAAGGGAGATATTGATTAGAATCTGAGCGTGTTTGTTCTTCCATAAAAACAACATCTCTTGCGACTATTAAAACTCGAGGGTTTTGGCGATCTACGAGACGATAGCCTTTGCTTTCTGTCGCATAACCTACAAAGATACAGGTTTGGGTCTTCGCGTCAAGCTTGGTTCGTTTTTCTTTCGGTACGAGAACATGCGCTTCACAACCAAAGACTTTCAGATGAGAAAGGTTCACTTTTCTCCCTGTCCAAATTTCTTCAGGAATCTTATTATTTAAAGCTTGCGTAGGTGTACGGTTCTTCAAATAAATAGCCGTATTAACCGCTTCTCCCCAATATGCTTTTGGTAGTTGAGAGTCTTGAAGCATAGATCTCGCCTTCTCAATAATAGTTCGGTTGGCACGCTCAGATACTCCGTTTTGCTGAGGAGTATAAGGAATTGTAGTTTGATGAACAATACCGTTTTCCTTCAAGAAGGTAGACAGCCCGTGGTTTACGTACTCACGACCATTATCAGAGAGTAGAACTTTGATTTGGCGACCCGTTTGGTTTTCGACTAAGTGCTTAAATTCTACGAATTTAGTGAAAACCTCATCCTTCGATTTTAGGAGATATCCAAAAGATTTTCGACTAAAGTCATCTGTAAAAGTAAGTAAATATAGGGCTCCGCCCCACGAGTGCGTGCTTATTGGACCATATAGATCCGAATGAATTAGTTGAAGAACGCAACTCGATTTACTTGTAGAGCTCAGAAAAGGTTTCTTTGCAAGTTTTCCCTGTAAGCATGGAATACATTTAACATTCAAACCCCATTTGCAACGTTAAAAGATGGCGGACGTGTAATTTGTTTTAGACTTTAATTTTTGGGTAATTAGGTGTTCAAAGTTCTTTTCTGATAGTGATTTATACTTTTTATGCCTTTGTGTCGCACAGTGATTGAAGACTTGGACTTATTTCGTGTATCTGGCATCTTTCTTCTCGTTTCAAGTGGACTCGCAGTGGTGCAGAGGTTAAAACTATCTTGACCTCTGACCTACAAATCACCGTACAACGTTGCCCCCAATCTTCCTAGAGAAGATTGGATTGTGTTTTATTGCTATATTGATTTATACTTATATATACTTGACACTGGCGAAATCACTTCACGTGGAAACGCCATATCTCCGCGGTAGTAGCTGTTCAAGTCGCCGCGGGGGCAAAGAAAGAAGAAGAACATTCAAACCTCTATTAGCATAATCTATGCCAACGTTATTATTTTTTTAAATATTCAAAGTCTTATGGTTTAAATGACCAAGGCGTCTATGCCATAGCATAGTAGACTCTTTACTGACAGAGCGCATGGCCTGTGAACTAGTCGAACAAACGTCTAGTTTATACATACCTTTATGTACAGAACCTGTGGCAATGACAGAGCCCGTCAAGTGACATCCTCCACTTGGGACGATGCTTGCGCCTTTCGACGTAAACAACACATCGAAGCCATTTTCATTTAATTTGCTTACTGACAAAAAATTAGTTGCTAAGCCAGGAATATACAAGACGTTACTTATTTTATTTACACTGTCGGAAATTTCAATATTTACAGTACCTTTTCCATGGCTCAGTAATTGTTCCTTGTTAGTAACAGTAATAGGGGTGATGTGGGATGAAATGTTTGTAAACCAATCTCTCCTATTACTCATATGGGATGTTGCGCCGGAATCGATGTACCAATGATGTTGACCTGAGGGAGATATATTAGAGAAATAAGACGACAGGGTGAATTCGGATGTATTGTATGACTTGATCGCCGAATCATTCTTAGTGGTTTTGTTTTTTAAACTCCTATACTTCGAGACTACATGACCTGACTTTTTACAATAAGTACAAAACAATTTCTTCGGTGCACTGCCGACATGTAGCACGGTGTTTGTAATCCCCCGGGTACTGGTAGTGGCGGGTACAGCTCGCGATTCTTCCTTTAAAAGAGCTGTCACTACGTTTTCCGATGTGATCTTCATAGTGGAGTGCTCCAGCGTCATAACGAGTGGCTTGAATCTATCGGGTAGACCAGCAAGCATTATTATTGCCAGGAACTCGTCATCAACTCCTGCTCCGATTCCCTGCAGTTCTTGCTGCGTAGCCAGGGAGTTATTGACATACTCGTGAAGGTTTCCCTTAAACTCATTATTTAGGAGTTTTTTAATAAGGCCTAGCCTTCTTATCAGACCACTGTCAGCATAGGCTTTCTTGAGACTGCTTAATGTTTGATGGGCCGTATTAGCTGACCTAATGACTGGATAAACTGATTCTTCACAGGTCAAGCAAATTTTGGCCCGTGCCTTTTGATCTTTTCTGGCTTCCATAGGGTCTGCGGTGTTAACAGGATTGATGCAGACACTCCATAAGTCTAAATCAGTTAGGTAACATTCTAGGCTAAAAATCCATGTGTTGAAATTCTTGCCTGTAAGTTTACTGAAGCTAGCGCCTGTTGACGTCGTAGACTGATTCAGTCTTAGTGCCGACGTTGCTGTCGATGGACAGTTATCCATAGCACAATTTTTTCACTTTAATTATTCTTCACATATAAAGCATTTATTATATATACACCGTGTTTTTATTGATTTACGATAACTTCGGCATATTACTAGGTACATCCATAGAAACTAAGTGGTAGATTCTTTTTTTTATATTGACAAAAAAATAATTTTTTTTCTATGGAGCAAAGTAACTAAATGAACTTAGCTCCACAGAAAAAAAAAATTTTTTTTTGCAATATAAAAAAAAAGAATCTACCACTTAGTTTCTATGGATGTACCTAGTAATATGCCGAAGTTATCGTAAATCAATAAAAACACGGTGTATATAGCACTGCTGCAAATAGGCCCATAACCTTTTAAGTTAATAAAATGCAGTGTTTCGTGGAGTGCAAGAAGATATAATCATTGATAGCAAAAGCAAAAAATCAGACAGACGTTCAGATGACAATAATACAATTTTTAAATAAAAGAATATAAATTGCCAGGGTGTGCATTATTATAAAAGAAGGTTTAACAAAAACAAATGTTAATATAATAATATTGAAATATAACTGAAATAATATCGATACTCGTATAGGTATGTCAGTGGGCTTGACAGCTGTAAACGCATCGCTAGGTACCTACTAGTTGTTCTTTAGCATTAGGTACACGAAGAAGTAAAGTATTTTAGTGTACCTAAAAAATATTCTCCTTGTGTCAGTTTATTGTAGTTTTTTTAATTTCCAATAATAATTTATCTATTTAATTACATTGTCAGGATTGCACGTTTAATTTTCCTAAAGTATAGTGGTTTAATAAATATATTAATATAGTATTGAAATATTTTTCGAATACGATCAGTGGGGCACTGATACACAATGCAATCAATGTTTCGTAAGTAGGGGAGACCGGGGATGGTTGACTATAGGGGTAGGTAGACTAACCGCCAAAAACTCGCCAACGGTTTGAGTATTGCGTCATCCCAGCGCAGCCGCGCCTCACTCTCCGCCCCTCGCTCAGGCGTCGGTAGCGCCACGTCGCTGGCGCACGCCGTTTTCGAGCAGTGACCCGTGATTTGTTTTCATATCATGTAAGTAATATTTTCGTGTTGCATATTTTTTGATTTGGTACCTACACATTTTATGTTAACCGTTTGCCTCTTAGTCAGAGTGTTTTATGAGTCCATATTGATATTATTTCATGTGTTATTTCTTTATTAGGCGGCAGTGTGTAGGTTATCCATGCCATCGAAACTTAAAATGTCGTTTGGGGTTGGTAGACTAATTTCTTTCGGGGCTGATTGAATAATTAGTCAAGTAGTAGTAGTCAATATTATTTAAGTAGAACAATGAAAAATGTGCATTTAATTTGTGGAGTAAGAATATTTTAAATTGTTACATAAATAAGAATTTATATGTTACATCCATAAGTTATGGAACAATTTATGTGTGATTTAGTAAAAAACTGAAGAAAATTTTAGTTTAAAAGTTTAAATACTAAGAGTTGATAGTTTTGTTAAAGACTTATAAAAGATGTCTATATCTGATTATAATTGTTTTTGAATAAAGAGTTCAATTAAATTGAAAATAGTGTTTTATTACTTGACTCTTCTCATAATTTGTTGCTTATTGATACGTAGGTCTACTTACCCCGGGCATATAGTCTACTTACCCCGGAACCGGGGTAGATTGACTAAAAGTTGATGTTCTATAAAATGAATTTAAATATGATGATGATATTTAATAATGAACTATGTTTTGTTGTTTTTTAGTAGTTTAATAGTTCTTCTATCCATTAATGTGATTTTTTTGTCTGTATGGATGAAAACAAAAAATATGTATGATTTAGTCAAAAATTAGTCAACCATCCCCGGTCTCCCCTACATAATTTTTAATTGTGTTGTTTAAGTGCCTATAATAGTTTTAGGGTTTCTTAAGCCTATTGAATTTAATTTAAATAAAAACTAAAAAAATAACTATTTAGATTAGTTGTAATGTCTTTAAGTAAAAAATATAAAAATAAATGCTATTTAAAATCTTTCTTAAACACAATAGATTGATTATACTTAACCATTAAAGAAATGAAACAACCAATTGTTAAATGCTGGCATTTTTTTAAGATTTTCAAATATTTAAACATCATGCGTATCAAGGTGCCAATGGGTGCGGAATCATAAGAAAAAAATACTACTTAAGGAGTGGTCCGGAATAAAAGTAGCAGCACATAATATGGAATTTATTTTTATTTTGTGCTAATTTCTAAGCAGTGCATTTGTAATAGTAATCTGTAGATACTATTAAATAAAATAAACAATAAGAATGGTAAAAATTAAAGAGGGATTTCAAGTTTGCGCCTTTTACATTAAATCTCAGCTAAAACTTATTGAGCAGTGTCTTTTGAGATAATTTATGAGGTGTTTGTCATAAACATAGTTTTTTTCTTTAAGTTTGATGGGCTAGTTAATACCTTATTAAATTGTCTTTTGATCATTAGTTAATATTTTTGATTTGACTTTAGTTTGAGGTAGTTACATGGATTTTCAAAAATTGTGTATTTGCCATTTTTACAGAAATTTGTCTCCCATAGAAAAACCCCTGTCGGAGGTTAGATTGGAGAAACTTCCTTACTACCCAACGTGAAATCTAGTTTATTGGTATAACTTATTCGTATAATAATATTCTTAAAAGCATAAAACAAGTTCTGAAAATGGAAATTCAATTGTGGTATTGTAGAAAACGGCAAGCGAAGATTGTCAAATTGTGTTGTACAAAAAGTTATAAAGTACATTGCAATAAATATTAAGAAAACTCAAGGAATCTTACACATTTCAATATTATTGTATTTTTATTTGATAGTAAGATGTCTACACATTACAAAAAATAATAAACTGCTTCATAATAAGCAAACAATAAAAATAAAAATCTGATAATTCCTTGCTACTTTTTTGATGAACCACTCCTTAGAAACGAATCTCCTTTGACTTTGATTTTCTTCAACGTGGAAACATTGTTTCAAAATGAGCTTTTACATTAACGTTAAAATAGGTAATAATACTTTTCGATGATATTAGGTTTATCTCCAGAAAATTACATGCGGCTTATGTGGCTATTAATAATCCGAAATCCGGACTTTCTTTTTACGTGCCTTTCCGGACCATTAATTTGATTTTTATTAAGTTGTAAAAGCTTTACCTTAAAAACGAGGTTTCTGTTTTACTTTCTTCGAAAAACAAAAGTAATGAACCCTTTTACGAGCACTGGTTTCTGAATGTGGTCACTTTTGAAAGAAACCTGTAAGTAGGTTTTGAAATAAATTGGTAAATAATACATTATTAAAAGAAAAGATACAGGGAAAGTTGGAGAAATCTCACAGTATAACATCTAGGGGATGGACTAATTAACAAATAAAACTTCTTCATTCAACCAATTATTTCTAATTATTTTTCCGTAAATAATAGCGTGGACTCTGTCCACTAATACAGAAAATATATCGTAAGAAACATTGCTATAACATATATTTTGGCACAAGTTACATGTACATTATAAATGTCCAGCGATTTTATACTGTTTCAAAGTTATTTAAGTTTTTGTTAAATTTTACTAACACCCTCTGTTACCACCTAACGTTGCTAATACAATCTAAATAGTTGAATCCACAGCTGTAATTTTTGTGTTATGGGTAGTGGAATAGTTGTTCTTGAGTCTCCAATTAACGTTACGGTCAAAAGTATTACCAATTATTCATAAAATGATTATTAGTTAGTTTGTGTGATAGGATAGTGAGTTTAGCTATTAGTTCAAATCTTCAAGTAAAGTTTGAGCGATAATCCGGAAAGGAGGCACTTTTAATTGAATCTTAAAATAAAATTATTCTTTCATTGGGTAAACTTAGGGTCTAGTCGACGACGAAAAAGGTGTCGCGAATGTATCAATTGTGGAGGAAGACAATTTGAACAAAATTTGAAGTAATTATTAAAATAAAGATGATTTTTAACCATATTGCGTTTTGTATTGTTGCATTTAACTGGCTGGATCTACTGACCGAATAAAACCATCATTTTAGATTGAAACCATATTTTGACGAAAAACTGAACGTGATTCTAGACATGAGGTATACCGTAAGAATTGTCAGGAACTGGAGAAGTTTTTATGATGTTGGAAGATCTGAGGAGCTTCTACTTTTTTTTTATTGTGCCGTAAAGTTCACCGTGAATTTATATTTTTCTGTCCTTCACACTTTGTTGGCTAATATTTTTTTATTTGTTTACTATATGAATAAAAATAACATTTAATTCGAATGCGCAAACATTAAAGATAAAAAAACTATAAGTACTTTTGTGCTGTCATATTTAAAAAAAAGATAGGTGAACAAAATGGTTAACTTTTGGAAGATTCCGAGTTTTTTTTTTTTTAAATATAAAAAAAACACCGTGGGTAGGATGAGTGTTAATTGGCCCAAAACATGTTGCAAGTGACCTTAGCTACCCACCATATTCATTTGGCACACGACTTGCAATACACCCTGTATATTGAATTTTATTTAATCAGCAACTTTATATTCGACAATAACTCATGAATGACATAAAATATGACACGAGATACCGCGTAGCATACTAATCCCAGCAACTGACATTGGCACAAGCCTTGTGGCTGCCATTAAAGAGAAGAAGAAGAAGAAGAAGAAGGAGGCCATTTGCAACGTTAAAAGATGGCGGACGTGTAATTTGTTTTAGACTTTAATTTTTGGGTAATTAGGTGTTCAAAGTTCTTTTCTGATAGTGATTTGTACTTTTTATGCCTTTGTGTCGCACAGTGATTGAAGACTTGGACTTATTTCGTGTATCTGGCATCTTTCTTCTCGTTTCAAGTGGACTCGCAGTGGTGCAGAGGTTAAAACTATCTTGACCTCTGACCTACAAATCACCGTACAACGTTGCCCCCAATCTTCCTAGAGAAGATTGGATTGCGTTTTATCGCTATATTGATTTATACTTATATATACTTGACACTGGCGAAATTACTTCACGTGGAAACGCCATATCCCCTCGGTAGTAGCTGTTCAAGTCGCCGCGGGGGCAAAGAAAGAAGAAAGAAGAAGAAGAAGAAGTAGGGGAGACCGGGGACAATTGAAACACGTCATGACTGAAACAAGTCAAATTTCTCAAAAACTATAATACCTACGAGTATGACGCAACACTCAGGACTCCGCCGGCCATATCTTAATCTATGGTCAGTAGAGCGCGAGCGACCGAGCAACGCAGCAGCGGTGTCACGGAGCCATTTAATTTTTTCGCGGTCAAAAGTAAGTATTTCTCATCTTGTATATTTGTTAATAACTTTGTTTGTTCTTGTATTTTAACTGATTTAACTATTTTAGCGTGATTGTGATAAATTAACGAATGTTTATTATTGCCAATTATCAGTGTTCGAGTTGTTTTTGCGTTTAATATTTGACCTTGAATTAAAAACTGTGATTTGGGGATGGTAGGAACAACTTGCGTGTGGACGATTGAAACGTTTCATTCGTCCTGGCGTTTTAATCGTCCCCAAATATAGTCGCCTTTAAATATGAGGTGGTTCTGTATTTGACGCATGTTTTTATTTAATAAATGTGAAAATGAATTTGCGCAAATGGCTTCTTTTTTATAATGATTTCTTTCATGGTCAATAATTATTATACCTACACTAACTTTTGCCCGTGATTTGGATAAATAAACCACTAGACAGAGTTACTTTATTCATATTAATATTATAGAAGTATAGATATAGGTGCCACTTTTGGTATTAGTCCGGTATGTGTACCTACTACTTACTATCATTCTGACGAATAGGTGAAAAACTTAAGTAACGCTCCTCTTGCATGAAGTTGTGTACAAAACTAGAATGGAATTTATGTCAAATTTCAAATATAGAATGTCGAACAGTCTATACAGCTGATGTGTTACAACTACATGCAAGAGGAATTACGTTTTTGATTTTATTTTAATTCGGCATATAAGTAGCCGTGGTATTATTTTTATTGTAACTGTTTTTGTTTTATAATAAAACGATCTTAACCGATTATATTGTGTATATTATTTAAAATCCCGACGTTTCAAGTTTATCCATTCATTAAGTTATGATTGAAACACTGTTATGATTGAAACAAGCATTTTTGTATGTAGTATAATTATGTATTTTTAACACAATTCCATATCATTATAGCTTATTATAACATTCAAACTATTTTCTATTAAGCTTTATGTATAAGGTAGCCAGCAACAAAGAAAGCTACAAGTCATATATTTTTTTTTATCTGCGTTTGATGATCGAGATTTTCTGATGCTTATAAATGACGATATGTTTATGTTATGCTTGTGAACTTTTGATGGTCGTATTATATACCAATATAGCGATGAAAACGAGTAGGACTGATAACATTACTTTCATTGTGTCAAAGATATTACGGTGTTTCAATTGACCTTACATAGTGTTTCAATTAACAACGGTGTGAGGTCAATTGAACCACATTCCCCCATTCTCTTTATTACATTATTGTAAAATAACTATTAATGATAGACTTACCAAATATACTTTATTTAGGAACCAGATAACTAACCTTGAAATAATTATGGCAAACATCTTTCTAACTTTAAAAATAAAACGGCAACAGGCAGTCAAAGTCAAATCGTTTCAATTGTCCCCGGTCTCCCCTACTAATCCCACTGATAGAACTGTCATTTAGACAGGACAATCCTATAGATTATTTAAGATTACCCTATTATTCGATGTACCTACTCTATGGAGTATGGTAACCTTCGGGGAGGGAAGATGGCTGATTGAAAAAATTACTGTTATATTTACTGGGCCGGTATTCTAGGCGGTAAAAACGATATCGTAGTTGATCTGTTATCATATGGTATTGTCATCGTTTTGATAGCTCTTATTTACTTGATAGCCTAAGAGCCCGTGACAACCAGACCTTCGTCATTTTATAAAAGCTGAAAGTTTGTTAAAGTATGCTTTGAACATACGTTATTATATAGTACAAGCCTAGAGCTTAGTTTGGGACTAGGTCAATTGGTGTGAGATTGTCCCCTGATATTTATTTATTATTTATAGGTAAGAACGATGGCAAAATTTGAAATTCGAGTCATGGTGGCTTTGGGAGGTAGGGGGTGGGACAGGTGCATAAAATACCAGCCAACTTTCGTTATTTTATAAAGCGTCATTTTTAAATATGTTATTCGGAATAACAACATTACAAATCATCTCATTCATTGCCAGACACTTTTTATCGTGGCAATCCCTTGCCAGACAGCCTAAAACTTTAATAAATTTTAATTCTACTTTCGTTATAGTATAAAAGTTCAAAGGACAATGGGCAAATTTGTATGGGCACTGTCCCCACCCACCAACAGAAACGAAACATATCTCATTTAATAGATCTCGGCAACTTGATGATTTGTTATTATGACGACGATCGCCCTATGTATGGGGTTTTCTTGGAAAACCGTGTTTTGTTTTTATATATTTTTTGGTCATTTAGTTGACAGGTACAGGAAAAAAGTTACACAAACATTTTTAACTAGCAATAATACTTCATATACATGTATTTATGACAGAAATCTTTAGTTTTGTTCGACAGTTTTAACTAAAGATAATAATAATATGAAGTTACGTATAGACTCTTTAAAAGAAATCAGTATAAATGGGTAGTTCTCGGCTCGTTCGATATTCGTTTTTTTTTCGGGCGGTAGTCAAATGTTTTATGGGATGTCGATGTCACTTCTAAGTTCGCAAGACAGAGGACATGCATCTCAATTGTAGTCTGTCTCTGCGTTATCGTTATTAGACTTACCAGTTTATCATACGATTTCTGTGACCTGATGACCTCTGCTTGCATACTGGACCTTTCGATTGTTTTTCTTTTAACCCTGGCATATTTATTAGTATTGGAGTAATAGATGAGTTTTAAGTTAACACCGTGATATATGTATATAATAATTAGTTGAGTAGTATTAGGCAATGTATGTAGATGTAAACAAATGTATAGCTTTATAAGCGAATTTTCGTGTTCTTTCTTTTTAAGAAACCTATTTGTTTATTATTGCTAGTAAAAAATGTTTGTGTAACTTTTTTCCGGTAACTGTCAACTAAATGACCAAAAATATATTTAAAAATAAAACATGGTTTTCCAAGAAAACCCCATACATAGGACGATCGTCATAGTAAAAAATCATCAGGTTGCCAAGATCTATCAAATGAGATATGTTTCGTTTCTGTTGGTGGGTGGGGACATTTTGCCGATAGTCCTTTAATTTTCGTAATCTTAAAATTAATTCGCATATTTTTAATGTCTCTTTCGAAAATAATATTGCTTTTCCATCACTTTTCTTACACACAAAACAATTTGATACCTTCCATGATTATAATGCTTTAATAAAACTGTATATTTTTTAAATTTTATTTTAAAAGCGTCGTCACCACAAATAGCCAAGAGTGTACGTATACTGATACAAAATTACAAACTTCTACCGCACAGTAACGGAAAGCTGCTCGCGCAGTGAAGACCTAACGCGCTATCTCACTCGCACCTATGCGACTGTATATTGCCTCGCGCTCGCACCTATAGGTACCCAATATGTTTGTCTGGGCCAGGTAGGAACTGTCGAAACTGTCTGGCAACTGAGAAAACATCTTCTAATAGTTACCCAAATAACATGTATAAATTTGAACTTTTATACTATCACGAAAGTAGAATTAAAATTTATTAAAGTTTTAGGCTGTCTGGCAAGGGATTGCCACGATAAAAAGTGTCTGGCAATGAATGAGATGATTTGTAATGTATGTATGTATGTATGTAAACTCTTTATTGTATAAACAGAAAATAACAAATCAAAACTAAACAGAAATTCCGAATAACATATTAAAAAATGACGCTTTATAAAATAACGAAAGTTGGCTGGTATTTTATGCACCTGTCCCACCCCCTACCTCCCAAAGCCACCATGACTCGAATTTCAGATTTTGCCATCGTTCATACCTATGTTCAAAGCATACTTTAACAAACTTTCAGCTTTTATAAAATGACGAAGGTCTGGTTGTCACGGGCTCTTACTCTATGACAGTACCTACCTATTGGCTGCTGACGTCATAACTATACCTGGCCCAGGGCCCAGGGCCGGTATTCTAGGCGGTAAAAACGATATCGTAGTTAATCTATTATGGTATAGACAAATAATTAATTAATATCAGATTAAATAATATGAAATGGCCAATCTCAAAAACGTGGCACCGCATCTTATCAACGGGTTTATGTTGTGTTAGAATTTATTTTTCTACGATATTTTATCCTTATAGGTACTTAAATTATAAATTTATGTACAAATACACCTTTTGAAAAGAGGCGATATACTTAAAAACCATTTGTAACTACGTCGTTCACCAGCAGTGTCCCAAGTCTCAATGCGAGACAATCAAGTTAAAGATAAAAATAAAAAATAAAACATATAAATTTCAACAAATTTCAATTGAGTACTTACGTACTTTATTTCTTTAAATCAACAAACATAATGAGCACCAAAATTATCCTTGAGACACAAATTCAGAAAACGACCATCAAACAAATTGGCGGTGTACACCAAATTTAGTAAATGACTACAAAATTGCAAAAGCTTGTAGTCTCACTGAAACATGTACTTTATTTGCGTACCTCACCAATAAGAATCCAAGGCAACAACCTTATCCCCGTGTGAGTGATCAAAGCCAGCAACAGAAGGAGAGTAGTGGGTATCCATGAATACCCATCATTTGAATAATTCTGAAAATAAAAAATATTTTTTAATCTCTACGCGCAGGACATTTGACTTAATATTGCAGTTTGTAATAAATGAAACACGTCACGGGACTTTCAAAAAGGGACATTTTGCGAAAGCAGTCGAACATTGCGAATGGGACGTATTTTTCTGGCAGTCTGTCCGTCCGCGAAAGAGTAAAACCTTACGCGCTCGCCAATTTTATGATCCACTGTATGTATATTTATTTTAATGAATGTTCACCGACATCTCGTTCAGTTGTGACCGATTTTAAATTCTATTTTGGGTTTGATAGAGTATGCTTCCGAGGTGGTACCATTGTCACCAAATCTGAATCAGTCCTTACAATGAATTACAATTATCGTACTCGCTTAGCGAGTCCAATGCTTTGTCATGCAACAGTATTGTGCGAAGGACAGAGCAGTCGACTGGTAGCGAGTATGGAAAGTGTTACTTATGGTAAGGGCAATGATGAGAAAATCCATGAGGAATTGAAGGGACTCATCAAATATTATATGCACATACATTTAGCGATTTTAGTATATATAGTAACAAGTCCAGCATTTGCATTCAGAAAGTATCATTTGGTGAAGTGGAACTGATGATGAAAACAATTGATGGCCACCAAAACTCCTCCACGGTACCTAATTAGAGGGTGGCGATAAGATATCTTGGTTAAGATAGTTGAGCGAGTATAACGAAGACATTTATTTAATTGTTTAATATGCCTATGACTTTCCCGCGGCGTTACTTGCGGCGAGCTTGAAATATCTTAAAGTTTCATATCAACTAAATAAAGGGACTGTATACGTTAGATTTTTATGATCACTGAAAAATATCTGTCTCTATCGCACTTTAATTAGAATAAGCTACTTCATAGCAGTCAATTCGGGTTTACCAAGGGACGATCTACTACTGATACCGGTTCTACTTTGGTAAAACATATATCTTTGATGCCTGGGAAAAATCACTAGATGTAATTGGAGTTTTTTGCAATCTGTCCAAGACATTTGGTTGTGTTGATCATGTTACGTTAGTGCGGAAGTTAAGCCAGTTGTCGGTGGAGTGTCCGCCATTCCTCTCTATTGGTTGCTAGGTTCTTGACATCTTGATACGACCCGACCTTAACTTTCTCTTAAGCCACTATGGCATCAAAAACAATGCACTTGATCTTATTGCTTCCTACCTTGCGCACAGAACTCAGCGGGTAGACATTAATAGAACACAATCCTCTAGGTCATCTGTTGCTATGGGAGTGCCTCAAGGCTCTATTCTAGGTACGTTTTTATTTTTGATCTATATTAACGATCTCCCGTATTTAGTGGCGATAAACATGAAATAGTCTTGTTTGCTGACGATACCTCACTAATATTCAAAGCGGATAAGAAACAGAATAATTATAATGACATAAATGTTGCGTTGTCTACAATTGTTGACTGGTTTACAGCCAACAACTTACTTTTAAATGCCAAAAAAACCAAGTACGTTGAATTTTCTCTGTCCAACGTGAAGAGTATGAATGCGAATAGAATAAGAATGAAGGATGAGACACTGGAGTTTGAGGAGGAATAGTATTTTTATATGTCACTCTAGACTCGAAACTGCAATAGAGTGCGCATGTATCCACACTTGCAGGTAAACTAAGTTCAGCGGCTTATGCGGTAAAGCGAATCCGACAACTTACTGACGTCGAGACGGCGAGACTTGTGTACTATAGTTATTTCCATAGTGTTATGAGTTACGGAATTTTACTGTGGGGAAAAGCGGCTGACATCCAAACCATCTTTGTATTACAGAAGCGGGCTGTACATGCTATTTACCAATTGGGGTCTCGTGTTTCGCTGAGGGATAAATTTAAAGAAATCAATATTCTTACAGTCACGTCTCATTATATCTTTGAGAATATCATGTATGTACGTAAACACATACATGAGTTTAGGCATAACCGCGACGTTCATAATTTAAATACTAGGAATAGGGATAAGCTCGCACTTCCAGATCACCGTTGCCGTAAGGTAAGCACTTCGTTTGCGGGGAACTGTATACGTTTTTACAACAAGATACCATTTGATATCGTCAATATGCCGCTCAATAAATTTAAGTCTCACATCAAGCGCTGCTTGTTGGGTGTAGGGCATATTACACTATAAATAAACGGTGACCAAGATGTATTTTAGTAGTGTCTAGGATATTTACAACATAACATAGCCTTTAAGCAAATTGTGCATTCAAGCACTGACTCAGTCAGTCGACTGTGATTTACTATTTGTATTTTATATTTTCTAGTCTTGTGTGTACAAGAAGCTTTTAAGTGAGAACACACTGTGATGTTTCTCGCCGGACAGCCGTTTCACACAATATTACTTTTGTTGCCCGGCAGCATGAGCATGTCATGCTCGCTTAAAGGTCTTTGCTTACGGCGGCGTCGTTGATCGGGTCGCCACTTTCCCGATCACATGGTTGAGAGAGGCGATGGCTGAGATACGCGTCATACTCGTGAATGGGTGCTGTACGGTATGAACCGAACAGTAATTAAGTAAGCTAAGCTAAGGGTAGCTGCTAAGGGTTAGCTAGGATGACTAAAACGCTCGAATGCTGTAAGTACACTAACTTTATTGTTTCCACAATGTCAAAGGTAAATTATTGCAAAGTAATACATTATTGCAACATACTAATAATATTGCTAGCTGCGCAAGATCATGCGCTAAATAGAATTAATTGTACATGTGTGCGTTAGCTCGTACATCTTGCCAACCCGAAAATAAGGGCAGCCTTATTATAAATGGTACATAAATTACAATTAAAACATAATTATACGAAAGCGTTAAGTTTTAACTAAAGAAGTAGGTAGCTATTTATTACTTAATTATAATGACATGGAAACAATGCTACTGCTTATAAATTGCATTTACTTAAATATTTTATGTCTTGCCTATAATTATCAATTACACTTCATTGTCTCGTAAATAATTACTGTCAATAAACTAAATGTCTCCGGTGGGTTCAACTGTTTCACTGAAAAACTCACAAGGTATAAGGATCGACACTGAACGGGGGGGTTTAGGAGGCGCTGTGCCTTTATTTATACTTAGATTGACCATGCTCACAGATTTACACATTTCACTACACTGTCGGCACTCTGGCGGGCCGGCTCCTACGAGGGTGCGCGGCGCCGCTCTCACCGGGGCCTCCTCCCCGGGAGTCGCTAGCTGTATAGGTAGCTTACCACGTCTTCTCTTTGCTCGAAGACCGGCTGCTATGATTACGATTAATATCAGTACGGCAAGCATACCATACGAGATAGAATATTGATGTATGTCGTGAACGCTCAGATCTGATGTTGACTGCTGTTTCAGGTTATTAATCTCGTTCATAACCTGGCGATATGATTGATCGTGATTTTCCGTAGTGAAGTTGTAGCTGGCTCCAGATGTCTTGATGACGCTGTTCAAAATGGATACCTCTGGGGCTTCGATAGAAGGTTGAACATTTACCTTTCGCAAGAAACTGTTATGAGAGTGGATAGTAAATGAATCAGCCTTAAGGATGCCACCTTGACCTATATTGATAAGGCCATTACCTGCTAAAGTGCTCATAGCTAGCTCACCTGTGCACAATGTGCGAATATTGCATTGATTGCAACATGAGTAAAGGTAAGAGTTCTGTTGATGTAATTTGATCCATCTATTTACACATTGTGAATGCTCGTATACACAGGGCGATGTGATTTCGCTTGTTGTGATTAAAGTTAAATTGCAAATATTTTGATGAAGATTTAAGTCATAAGTAGGTTGGTCTAAGTTACACAATATCTTTTCTTCTGATGCATGTAGGCACGCTTGAAGATCGTGTTCTGATAGAAAAATAACTGCGTCTTTATGTAAGTTAAAGGCTAAGTATGGGTAAGTAGGTATAGTCAGGTAAGAATATTTGCCGATATTCTGAGGGATGCTAATTATTTTATCAAGCTCGTGCATTTCATTGCTGACAAGTGGTACTTTAATTTCAATAATAAGATAATCTTTATAGACCTTTGCTGAAACCTTCAATAGTTTATACAAGTCTCGTATGTTTCCCATTTCTAAGGGGACCTTAAGATCGCCCTGTAGTTGTCCTGATATGAAATTAATTTGTTCTTCCAGTTGCTTGCTAGTTAACAAATGTGCATCGATGCGGCCGTGACTAATATCAGTCACAGTGTCTACGAGTGCAGTTTGCATGCGTCTCAGGTTCTCGAGGATAATGCTAGCTGCTAAGCTTGATGACGTAATGTATAAGCCGTTGTTGACGTCAGACCGCACTTTATTTACGTCTGCCGCTACGCTACGAAGATTTTCGTTGATTAGGGAAAATTGTTTATTCATTATCTGTTCGTTACGTTGTATGATATTAAATTCTGCTTCAATTATGACAGTTTGATTTTTAATAAGCTTTTTGAGATGGTTTTCATTGTATGCGATTTTTTCAATATCCTTGGCATATTGATGGGCAAAGTTATCATCCAAAACTCCAAATAAATAGTTTGCTACGCTCCCGACACCATTTACTAGTCCTCTTTTCTGTCGTTTTTTGTTTGAGCTCTGTAAAAGTCTGTTGTAATGTTCTATTTCCGTTAATTCGTGTGTCAGCTGATTGGTAATTTGCTGGTATTGCGTAGTAGAATTCTTAGTAGTATCTTTAAGATGGTTTACGTAAGCCTCTATGTTAGTAATTGCTTGCCAGTAGCTAGTCAAATTATAATAAACCACAAGCTTCCACTCATCTCGAATAATTTGTAAGTTCGATATTCTGTCGAAGTAAAGTGCTTTTGTGTCGTTAAGCGCTGAAGTGCTGACATGCGATACCTCATGCGGCGTAGTTGGAGATATCAACATAGAAAAGAACATAAGAGCTAATGTGAGGTAACTTTTGAAAGTGTTGCGCTTTTTCTTACGTCCTCCTTTCGAGTTTACA
The DNA here is from genome assembly GCA_927399475.2 of Acleris emargana. Lineage (NCBI taxonomy): Eukaryota > Metazoa > Arthropoda > Insecta > Lepidoptera > Tortricidae > Acleris > Acleris emargana. The sequence continues at coordinate 25,454,560 of OV656835.1, forward strand.
GGTGGTGCTTGCTGGTCTGTATGCTTCGCTGAGATGTTGACATTATTGTCAGCTGTTTCAATTGGTAGTAATATAACCTTCGTTACAGGCCGCTTGCAGATTTTATTTTCTGTCTTAAGAGACACAACCCGTAACGCATCCATCACTTCCAGGGTGAAGGTCTACTACTCGGCCGAGGGCCCACTTGCCTGGAGGTAAATTATCATCCTTAATTAACACTATTTGAGATATTTCCAGGTTTTTGCAGGGTGTCCTCCATTTCGATCGTATTTGAAGATGCTGAAGATAGTCCGATGACCATAGTTTCCAAAATTGCTTGTTCATGGCTTGTACAAGTTGCCAACGAGCTGGTAAGTTAATATTAGCTGGGTCAGATTGAGGTCGAGATAACAAAGAGTCTCCTATTAAGAAGTGTCCGGGGGTGAGATAGCCGTCCTCAGGGTTCTCCGTTAGCGGGAACAGAGGCCGTGAATTAAGGCATGCTTCGATCTGCTGAAGTAGAGTACTGAACTCTTCATACGTAAGCTTTTGCTCGCCTAAGACTCGTTTCAGATGTCGCTTAAAGCTTTTTACGGCGGCTTCCCATAAGCCTCCTGCACTTGGCCACGCTGGAGCATTAAATGACCATTCTACGTTCATTTCGCTAATTTTACTGAAGAAGTCTTGGTTTATCGTGTCTAAAATTTTACTGTATTCGTTGTCCAATGCTCGTTTAGCTCCGATGAAGTTCGTACCGTTATCACTGTACATTCGGCCGGGAGTCCCTCTCCGAGCACAGAAACGGCGGATAGCTGCTAAAAATGCTGGGGTGCTCAAATCAGATACTAACTCTAGGTGAACGGCCTTTGTCGCTAGGCAGACGAACACAGCCACGTAGCCCTTGTTTGTCTTCACTCCCCGACCCTTGTTCGCTTTAATATCTACGTGTCCTGTAAAGTCCACGCCAGTATGGGTGAACGGCCGGGAGGGCGTGACTCTGGGTCGTGGTAGATCAGCCATCAATTGGTGCTGTTTCTCAGTGCTGAAACGACGGCACTTAATACATTGTCGTAGCTGTTTTTTAACTGTTCTCATTCCGCTTAAAATCCAATACCCTTCTCGTAAATAAGATAGCGTGAGTCGGGGTCCGCCATGTAGGGTAGTAATGTGCGATTGACTGATAATTAACTCCGTAAAACGGCTGTGACTTGGCAATATGATTGGATGTTTTGTTGAGCTATTTATTGTTGAATTGCTAAGGCGGCCTCCCACTCTTAAAATCCCATTTTCATCTATGTACGGGCAGAGATTAGCTAACTTGCTGTTGGTTTGGACATGACCCTTGACTTTAATATTTTCCAAGTCGCTTTCAAATTCTTCAGCTTGCACGTGCTTAGCAATAAGTTCATACGCTTTGTTTATTTCTGTTGTTGATAAGATAGCATCACGTGTGTTATGTTTATGTTGCAACGCCGCTTTGTAACGCGACACCCATGCCACTACCTTGACGGCACGCGTAATTGAGCTGTTATTATTTAATATTTCATTTATTAATGATGTGCTTACTTGTTGCAAAGCTGAGTTTACACTAACCTTTTTCGTTTCTAATGAAGGGGGCTCATAAGCTTTGTTTTTTATGTAGCTGGGTTCGAAACTGGTTAACCATTCTGGGCCATTCCACCAAAGCGTATTATCTTTCAGTTTTGCTACTGATAATCCTCTAGTGGCACAGTCAGCGGCATTCTCCTCAGAACGGACATGGTTCCAATTTGAAGCTGGTATAGTTTCAGTTATCTCTCGAGCTCGGTTTGCGACGAACTGTTTCCATCGAAATACGTCGCCATGAAGCCAACCCAGAACTACAGTGGAATCCGTCCAGGCGTAAACTTCAAAAATATGATTGGTTAAAGAAGCAATTATAATCTTCATAAGCTGAGCTAAAAGCAAGGCACCGCACAGTTCTAGGCGCGGTAACGAAACCTTCTTCTTTAATGGTGCTAATTTAGTTTTCGCTGCGACGAGTCGTGATGTGTACACGCCCTTATGATCGTACGCTACCAGGTACACAGTGGAGGCGTAAGCTTTCTCTGACGCGTCGCTAAAACCATGTAATTGAAAGGCTTTCTGTATATTGCCTAAATATCTAGGGATCGAAAATTCGCTAACGTTTTGAAGATCGTTTCGTAGCTGGACCCATTCTTTACGAATTTGTTCCTGGATAGGGTCATCCCATCCTATACAGGAAGACCATGTGGTTTGAAACAAACATTTTGCTCGAATCGTTAGTGGTGAGAGCCAGCCTAACGGATCAAATATCTTTGATATTTCTGAAAGTAACTGGCGTTTCGTATTACAATGCTCGGCGTGCTCTATTTTGTTTGTAAACATAAATGAGTCTAACGATGGTGTCCATTTAAGACCTAATGTTTTTCGAGACTCTGAACACTTAAAGTCAAAGGGCTTGTCGAGCTGATCCGACGACAAGTCGTTTAATAACTCGGGGTCGTTTGCTGACCATTTTCTCAAATTCATCCCTGCGCCTTTTAATATCTCTATTAGCTGATGTTGTAATTCTTTTGTAGCTTCGATAGTATTTTCACCGCTTAGTAAATCGTCCATATAAAAATGGTTTTCTAATGCTGTTGCAGCAAGAGGGAATTTTAAGGCATCATCCTTAGCTAATTGACGTAGAGTGCGCATCGCTAAGTAAGGAGCAGCTTTGGTTCCGTACGTTACAGTTGTAAGTAGGTGCTCCTGAAGTGGCTCATGCGGAGATTCTCTCCAAATAATACACTGAAGATGCTGATCGCTGTCTCTGATTAAAATTTGACGAAACATTTTCTCTATGTCCGCTGTGATAACATATTTATACTGTCTCCAATTTAGAATCAGTGTTGTCAAGTCGTGCTGCAAATTCGTGCCACATTCCATGACGTCATTAAGACTAAGCCCCGAGTTAGTTTTAGATGAGGCGTTAAATACTACTCGCATGCTAGAAGTAGTAGATTCGGGCTTTAGGACACCGTGATGTGGCATATGATAGTTAGTATGGTCACCCTGGTTTGCTAGCTTCATATGGCCCAGTTGTTGATACTCTTGAATAAATTGTTTGTAGCTATCAGAATACGCTTGATTTTTTGCCATTTTATTTTCTAGCTGTATAAATTGTGCTGTTGCTTTGGCTTTAGAAGACCCTAACCTTTCTTCGTAATAAGGCTTCATTGGTAGGGCTACCTCGTACCTACCGTCCTCGAGTCTTTTTGTAGTAGCTATGTAGTGCTCTTCGCAGTATTGCTCTTCATTAGTGAGGTCCGGCTGTGTATTGGGTATTTCCTCTAGTTCCCAATACTTAGCTATTTCGTCTAAGTTGTTAACTACAACGCTGCAGTTGAAGGTCTTGACGTTCCCAGACAAGATCCAACCTAACTTAGTTTGCTGAGCTATGGGTGCGTTATGAGAACCTTTGACTAGACCATTCATTATAACGTCAGAGTAAACGCTGGCGTCTAGTAAGATATCAACTGACTTGGACACGTTGTATTCAGGATCTGCTAGTTTCATATGCTGGATGTAAGGCCATGTTTGCTTCGAAAAAGTTGCATTCGGAAGGTCACCAATTACTCGATGAATAATGCATGCATCTGTATTGAAGTTATAATCGTTGTAAATAGATGAGCATTGTAAAGAAACTAATTGTTTGCTTTGTTTAGGCACGATTCCTACGCCAGATACAGAGGCGCTAAATTTCTGGCGTGGCAACCCTAACAGCTGCGCGGCATTCTCTGATATTAATGTAATCTAAGAGCCTTGGTCGAGTAATGCTCGTAATGTGACGTAATTGCCACCGATCGCTTTAATTTGTAATAAAACTGTTGCTAGTAAAACTTCTTCATCTTCAGCGGCAACGTGGCTTGCTGTGTGCTGTTTGTTGCTAAACGGTTTGGTTGAGGTTGGCGCTGTTATTGCTAAAGTCGGTTTTTGGTCACTAGTAGGCACTGCCGTAAATCTCTGTGACCCGATATACGCGTCATGCAATTTTGTATGATGATCGTTATTGCATTCTTTGCATCTTTTTATTGATGTGCATTTATTACTTGCATGCTTAAATAAACAATGTACACATAGTTGAAGTTTCGCAACTGTCCTCAATTTCGTTTCCGCTGGCATGTTAATGAACCTTTGGCACCGGTATAGCTCGTGATCTAAATTGCATAGAGGACACTTACACGTGGATGTAGAAGCTGCTAAATACCTCGAAGGGTGCTTGTTGGTATAGTGGTTTGGCTTATAATTTGACTTAGTTTGATAGAATGGAGCTGGTTTAGCTAAAGCTGTGGTTTCTCTCTCTCTTTTATGAGTTGGTTCGAGAGCGATGAACTTACTCTCTAGAAAAGTCATGAGTTCATCCAGTTTAGGTAATTCTCTAGGAGACTTACGTGATTCCTTATAAGAGTTGTAGGTTTCACTATCTAATTTTTTCGTTAATAAGTGGACTAAAATCGGATCCCAAGTATTAGTATTCACACCTAAGTTGTGAATAGCATGAATACATTCAGTAGTGGTGTCGTAGAGACGTTTGATTTCGAATGACGTTTGTTTGCTGATGTTTGGCTGATTTAGGAACGTTTCAATTTGGGTAGTAAATAATACTTGCGGATTATTGTAGCGATGAGTGAGTATCTCCCAAGCTATATCGTAGTTTTCAGCCGAGATATTTAAATGCTGGATAAGGCGCTCTGCTTCCCCCTTTACTTTTCCTTTTAAGTGTTGCATTTTCTGCGCTTTAGATAAAAAGTTATTGTTGTGTATAGATTCGGAAAATAAGTCGAAAAATGTAGGCCAATAAGTGTATTTGCCTGTAAAAGTAGGTATTTCTAGTAAAGGGGTAGCTTGCTGAATGTGAGAAGTAGCTGACAGTTTTTGATTAAGTGCTTTTTTCGCTTGTTTAAATGACATTTCGTGCAATGTAAATGAACCTTGATACACTTCATCCTCGCCTTCAAGAATGTTGTCTATTTCGAGATGTAGCTTGTCGATAGCGTTCCATCTAGATTGGATGCTGCGTAGCTCGTCTTCTAATTCGCACTTTTCGCTGATTTCACTCACCTTGATGCTCGATACTAGTCGTTTGAATGCTCGAAAGTTAGTCCTTTGTAAGGACAGAAGCTCGTCAACCCTTGCAGTAGACGCAGTGTCAGTAATTTCACCCGGACCAATGCCTGAGCCTGTAGCCTTTTCTACCGTATATGGCTCGTAAGCTGCTATTTTCGCACGTGTGTCACGATAGTACTTTTTCGTACGAGGATAAATAGTTTCTGTAAAGTATCGTTGCGATTTATCTGCTAATGTTATAAGAGTTGTATTGTTAAGTTCGAACTCTCCCCAGAGGTTATCTAAAGCGTCTAACCTTAATTTAAGATACTCCGAGGTCTTCCGATGAGCTGAATCCTTGTCGAAGTTAGCGCCAATGCGCTGAAGCTCGCTGACGATCTCTCCTTGGCGGTTGAAGAGCTCTTCATAGTTCGACATGGTAACTGGTTAAAGCAAGTAAAATATGAACGATCTTACTTGAATGCTGCTGCTAGGCGAGTCTCCTGACTCACGCTAAGAAGTGTTGGTGTTGTTTTGCGAGTCTTCTGACCCACAGATGCTGCTGAACAATTCTTGTGACCCGCTATTACGCTGTTGTGAGGATGGTGACGCACGGCAATCACTCACGAATAGTCTTAACGCGCTAATTTTTCGATATACTAAGAGTGCACTGAGTCAAGTACGCGGAACCACGGAAAGATTGCTTCACTCCCGTATGATCCCACTTAGATGAAAGTTCGAAGGACCAAAATGTACGGTATGAACCGAACAGTAATTAAGTAAGCTAAGCTAAGGGTAGCTGCTAAGGGTTAGCTAGGATGACTAAAACGCTCGAATGCTGTAAGTACACTAACTTTATTGTTTCCACAATGTCAAAGGTAAATTATTGCAAAGTAATACATTATTGCAACATACTAATAATATTGCTAGCTGCGCAAGATCATGCGCTAAATAGAATTAATTGTACATGTGTGCGTTAGCTCGTACAGGTGCTGTTTGTGGGGTCCGGTCTGTTCACGTTTGCAAAGACTTGTTGTTCAATTTATTATTCTAAATAGTTATATGGCTTTTGACGTAGAGACCTCGTCGTGTGGTTCTCATAGCCATTATTTTATTTTAATGCTTATTGACCTTACATTTGTATTAATTTTATTTTTGCTAGTTTTAAGGGTTTATTGTTTATTTCTTAATTACCTTATTATTACTTAGTGTAACTTACTTTTAAGTATAATTACGAGTATGTTTTAATGATTGAAAAAATGATCTTCTGATGGAGTTTATTGCTTCTTCTCCGCAATGATAGTCTTGTCCGAAGCGCTGGTAGATTCACTGTACATGACCGACGTGTAAAAGAGCCCAAATGTGGTCAATTTACTGAATATATATTTGGAATTTGGAATTTTATTAAATTAAATTAATCTTTTAAAACTGAAAACCATTAAAAAAGAGTTACCCTTTTTTTTTGTTTTAGAAGGCGACGTTTTGATTTTTAGGACATTTTTTTTTGTGTGTCGTCCTGTCTTAAAATCCGCAGCTTAAATTATCTGCGGATAACAAATTTGTGGGGTAAAATATTTTAAATGAGATGTTTCCGAAGTGGTAATTAAGTGAGACCCGCAAAACGGTCCGGAATTAAATTATCAATCCGCAATAAGACATTTTCAGATCATTTAAGTACCTGAAGGTTTTACCGAAAAATAAAATATTTAAAGCTAGTCACCGCTGTGATGTACCCGTCGTAACCAGCCACCAGGAGGCAACACAGGCTCGCTCCTGCCGTGGAGAAGAGCGTCAGCGCCCGCTTCCCGGTGTAGTGGACCAGGCCCACGCAGGCGGCTGCGCCCACTATTTGGACGATGCCTAGAATCAGCGTCGCGTAGTACTTGTCTATCGGTGCCTTCAGCATCTGGAATATGGACACTGCAAACGTCTGCGAGTGTCCATTAATTAGGTTAAAACAGTGAAGCTTTCACACTGTATTCAGGCACACTAATACACCATTATACAGAACCACTACGTCTAAACGCAATTCGCTGGCTGAGTTTGGTCCAATGATTTATTAATCAACACCTTGTAGTTGACTTTTACCTGAAGCGTAGTCATGCCACTAAAATGTCCGACGAAGAAGGAGTAACTAACAAGGAAGAAGCCGTACAGGAAACTTCTATCGAGGAAGTGAGATAATCTGTTGGTAATTTTTTCATTTGATTCTTCTGCTTCAACTGAAACATAAATAAAGCAATTAAAAGTAATGGTTTTATGAGGCCCGGGTCGCTTCTCGCAATGTTGCGCTTAACAAATATTCTAAGCTTCCGTAATAGATCCCCTTCTCCTACGATCTTCGAGCCCAATGCAAGTTCGAGAGACGACGGCAAGAGGCATGTACCTACATTGGTTCCATGGAACATGGAAAATGCAGCGGGTGCTTGTTCATAGTGCCACCTTCGTGGACGCGTCACATATTACTGGTCCGGTACCATAAAAAGAGCTAGCGCAGCAATACAGGCTGCCGAAAATAGAAAATATCATGTCAGGGTCGGCACCGAATAAGTACCATTTCCTGCTTCCGGTGTCGAGACCCTTGGTCCGTGGAGTCCAAATGCTCACAAGATTTTGATGGACCTTTAAAAAGGCTTGGCGGAGGACACGGGAGACCAAATAGCGGCAGCTTCATTGCTCAATGAAAGAGAAAGAAAGAGAGAACGAAACTCATTTAATTGTGAAAAACATAACAAAGAACAGATTAAAACGTACATGAAGAAAGTAACCACGAAATGGGCCCAACTCAGCGAAATGCTGCTATTTCATGAGAAGTTGCTGCAAGCTTCTTTGGCACACTCACATTTTGCTGTAATATATTTTTAAATTTGAACGTAAGTACCTATTATTTGGATATTGAAACAAGTTCGTTTCAATTAAGTTTACTATTTAGAGTAAAAAGTACCTAACGGATTTAAGTTACCTGCTCGGATTTAGGATTCTACTTGTAGTAGTTGGTCTAGAGAAGTAAACACAAATATATGGTCTAATATTATCGTACCATGCACAAATACATGCAGCAACGCGATGATAATCTGATAGATCGTTGGAGCAGTGCATTGCATATACATCGTATTTTATCAGAAACTTGAGCTTTAATTTATTTTATTTTTACCCTACTACGCAAAACGATGAGTAATGTTTCTCATTTCAACTTCAGTATAATGCATTATTGGACTTGTAATAAAAACAAAATCGATACCTGACAAAACACGAAGCATTTTTTTAATTCAGTTATTCATTTGTATTTGAAACACATAGTGACAATCATTACCTCTCTTATCCTTATATAATTCCTGGATATCTCGCAACTCCTTGTCTACAGCAGGAGACTTTGTCCACCCTCTTAGCCACTGCAGGCTCTACAATGAAATCACAGTATAATGTTTAGTTACAGCATAAAATAGTTTTCGTTAGTTTTCGGTAGGGGCAAAAGTATGTTCGTATTTTGAATGTATTATTTATTAGTAATCAAACCTCTTTGGATGTACTGAAGGTAGCTGGCTGGTTTATGACATTAACTTAAGATGTCACTTTAAGATGCTTAGTAATAAAAAGACTCAAGTCACACAAAATACACTTTTTTTTATAACCTTAAACGTTTATTCTTACGTTAGAATACGGAATAGACATATTTGGCACTAATTCACGTTCGACGTAGGTACTCTCCTCTCCTTGCGAATTTCATGCTGAAGTTTTCCATTACTCCTAATAAGGCCCCAGTTTTACTCACGTACCTATGTACTTACAATACCTACCAACAGTTGAATGACCAATCCACAGAACTGTTTTACCTTTTTGGCTTCATCATAGCGCTTCTTCGACACCAGCCAGTGCGGAGACTCTGGTACGAAGAAAAGAGTTATGACTGCAAGAATCTGATGATAAAACATTTAACACATATTAAAAACCAGCGTAGTTTTTTTTATCAGAATGTGAAGTAGCGGACACAATAACTACTTGGTGGTAGGGCTAGTCTAGGCGTTAGGTAGGATTGAACAAAAGGGTTTTTTTTGTATCTTTTCCGTACCAGATATCCGTGCCCGGTGCCGCCGGTGTATTTTTTTTTAATCCATCTTACTCTAGTTATGATATGATATGAAGTGTCCAAGGGAATCAGGGATTCATTTTTAGGGTTCCGTGCCTCAAAAGGAAAAAATAACCCTTATAGGATCACTTTGTTGTCCGTCCGTCCATCTGTCTGTCAAGACCCTTTATCTCGGGAACGCGTACAGGTATTGAGTTGAAATTAAAATCGTATACTCATGTCTACAGTCCCACGAAGCTGAAAAAATTCAAAATTATAAATTAAAGTGAAAAAAAGATCGTCGTATATGCCAAAAAAAAACCATGTTTCGACAATCAATTAAATCAAAATTTATTGGGCATTTTCCGTTGACCTGGAACTATAATACAAGGAAGTAATACCATCTTATACTACAAGTATAGTAAAAAATCAGAGACTAAGTATACATTTATCATTAAATCACCAAAAAACAAGGTCTTTGTGCAAGGAACGGCGGTCCAAAAGTTGAATTGACGCGTCATGCGGGGTATCGTATGAACATCTTAAATACGGAGCCCTCGGTGCGCGAGTCCGACTCGTACTTGACCGGTTTATTATATTTTTATATAGATAAGATGGTGGTAGGACCTAGCGCATGGTCCGTCCGGATCGCTACCACCATCTTGTACCCCACTATAACCTGCCAGCCATCTGCCAGCAAGTAACTGCGTAACCATTGAATTGACTAGCATAGAGGTATTCCATTTTAGCACTCAAATTTAGCAACACATTTTGCTGTGTTCAGATTGCATTTTAGGTTTTCTTTCTAAGTTGGCCGGACCAGACGGTTATGGGCCTTAACTATAGTCCGCGGACCACAAACCATACAAAAACATTGGTATCTCTGTATCGTTCACGCTTTTGGTGTCACTGATAAGTGATAACCTTTTATGTATATGTATGTACTTACCGTGAAGAATATGTTAACGAGGGCTACGATGCGCCAGTAGAGGAGCAGCCCAAAGAGGAACTGCGTGAACACCCCGATGATGATGCACATGGAGCTGGTGGCCGACAACGCGCCCCGCAAGTGAGGCTGCGTTATCTCCGCCACGTAAGTTAACACCTGAAGGAGACAAAACGGACTTTCTTAAATAACTTGCTTAACTAATTTACCTAAAAAAACATCCCTAAAGATCAAATTTTGTTTAATAAGATAATAAATAGTAAATTTTGATGCAAGTGCGAAAAGTATGTCATTAATAAACGGGTCCCGAGGTGTCGAGTGAAAAATTCACTTCCTCACGTGTGATCGAACGATGTTTTTGCATACATTTTCGAAAAAATTACAATGAAAGAAAACAGTCATTAAAAACGACAATATTGCGAAGAAAATTTATGTCACATTAAAAAGCATTTAAACATAAAAACTGGAAAGAAGTGGTCTCTGCCTACCCCTCTGGGAAACAGGCGTGATTTAATGTATGTATGTACATAAAAACCACAAACACTTGTATGGTATTACTTTTTGATTTAAAAGCAAATAAATGTATTATTCGGTGTACGAAAGTGAAGGGTCGATCAAAATTCATAACATAAACTCAACCACCTGGAATAACATTTATCGTCCGAATCTGTTTTAGCATAACAGACTTGACATAATCCTTAATGGTAATGTGGTAGAAACTAGGGAATGCAATAACCGGTAGCAATTGATAACCGGTTATTAACCGACTCAAAATCCCCAAAACGGGTTAACCGATTATTAACCGGTTAATTTTTACTTTTAGTTTTTTAATGTTTTTTACGTGTAAAAATCATTGTCTTCGTTTACGAATAGGTAAATTATAAAATAAATCAGCAACAACAAATACAGGAGTATGTAATTCACAAATATAACATTTATTTAAAAACCATAATACATGTTTTAGCTAAAAGTTCATAATTCCATTTTTTATTCATACTAATAATCATTAATTTATAAGCTTATCCTCTATCTCACTCGCTCCAAGCTTCCCTGCTATTGGCTGCTATGCCATGCCATCCAGCCGACAACAGGTCAGTCAGTAGTCAGTAGTAGTCAGTACTCAGTAAGATACGGATCGTTTAAACGATAACACCTTTTGCTTTATCTTCCGAAGTTCCGAACCCCAAAGTTTATTGTTTATATTAATAACCTACGTGATCTGTCTGATGAACTTGTGCGTGAAAGTGAAAACACCACACGGGCTGTTGGGACTTGGGAGTAATGTTTTAAATGGATAAAAAGGTAAGTAATATTTCTCATATTCATACACTTATGTTATACATTATCAAATCGCAGTTGCTTACGGACTTTTGTACTGGAAAGAGGAAACATGGTGATTGGCGAGTAAACGAAAATCTTTGTGTATTGACGAAAAAGTTTTATTAATACGATAGAAGACTAATTAATAATGATAGTGTGTAAAATGTCTCTTGATTGAACGACCAATCTTTATACCTAACGCTTAAAAATATTCAGTTCCTTAAGTGACGTTGTAAAGAGTTTACACTGTAAATGAAATACATTTATTTACAGTATAACAAAGAGAAATATTGAGTGATATATGTTGTTTTTTTTATTATTAACAATAGTGTGAAAAGTAGACTATTAATACATTAGGTACCTACTTTAAGTTATTTTCACACTTTTGTGATAATTGTTAAGTAAAGGCTGATTTATTATACTTTTATATAAGTGGGTTTATTTTCATTTACTAATTTAGTCGTTTAGGTCGCTTTGAGTATCATTTTAAATAGTTAATTTTCAGTTTAATTTTTTAATTTTAGGGAAATATACTGATTGTTAATTGTGCTCTTATCAAACTCAACTTCCAAAGAGATTATTTGATGTTTTTGTTACATTATATATACGTATAGCAGACTAGTAACTAATTTACATTATATATCTAAATGAAAAACGTATTCCAATATGTTAACATTCATCAAAGGCTAGTCGATTACATGATTCGTAATCAAAACTTTAATTTCAAAAATACTGTGTGGTCTGTGTGTTATGTGATTACATTGTTTTGAGACTATTGATAATTTATAATGGATAATTTGGTGTCTGTTATTTTTATATTGTTGATTATTATAGCTTTTTAGTTAATCTTCGAAAGTAAACGAGAACTTAAACTCTAAAACGGCTTTTCATTTCATATCGGTTAAAAACCGGTTTTTTTCCCCAAAAACCGGTTATTAACCGAACCTCAAAATGGACGGTTAACCGATTAACCGGTTAACCGATTTGCATTCCCTAGTAGAAACCTTATTTGCCATTTGTAACATCCCGAAAATGAGTTGGTCCAAAATTAAGTTCGCATACTATTATTATGATGACCGATTATTTTTACTCATAATTCTGTTTAGCATAATTTTATTCGGCATATTATCGATTGTCCGAAACTAACTTGGCATACCATACTTACAAACTCAACTGCAACCAAATAAGTAGGTGAGGTTAGATTAGAACTGCGACGAACTGACGACTGAACGACCTGACACCAGAAAAGTAGGGTACGTTTTGGTATTATCAATAGTTTACTATTTAAAAACAATCCAAACGATCATTCGGATATTTACCAATGTGTTTTCTATCATGTCAACATTCGTCGAAATTATATTATTCTAATGGCATAACATATTTATATGTTATGCCATGGACGTTTCGTTCGGACCATAAAAAGTATGTCAAATACACGGTACTCTACAATTTTAAAACCAAAGCTAAGTTAAAATAGGAGATTGGTTGACCAAATATTGTCTTCATTATGTATTCGAACTTTGACTCTCGATATTAGGCATCAAACCAATGCTATCTAACAACAACGTGACACCGTTAGTTTCAATCACAACATTGCTCTACGTTAATCTATGATCATTGATCACGTGCTTTTTTGTCTTGATCGCTCCAGTTATGGTTCTCCTGTTCTTTGATGTCACATTATCAAGGCGTCACATTTATTACAACAACAATTTGGAATAATTTATTTTGCCTGTTTATAACATGTTGTACATTGAATCAAAAAAAAAACCACGTATTGAATTTCTATGTAATACTAAGAATAAAACTGTAATATTTGTATTCACGTAAATTAACCACGGCCTCCAAATAGGGTTTTAAAGATATATCCATAATTGGATGAATTTTATAGTTTATTAGTTGTTTTAACTTTAATCGAGAAGTCCTGAAACAGGTATAGTTTAATTTATTACGAAGGGTAATTAATTATACAAAGTTTCAAGTGACCAGCTTAATCCGGTAACTTTTGTCCATACTAAGTTTGTCCCCTTGTGCACTGATAAAAAAAATACCCTGTATATATTATACTGGTATTTAAAACAGATAAGCCAAACAATACTTCTTATCTTGAATATCAGTAGATATTCAAGATTAATCTTTTGATAAACAAACACTTCAAAACATTACCAGTAGTGCGTGATTTTTATTTACTCATCTAAGTATGCTACGTCTCTCATTTTTAGGGTACTTACTGGAGCTTCGAGCAGGCCGCCTGCCAACCCCGTCAGGGCGAGGGCTCCGTACAAGTGGGTCGGGGAGGCTGAGAAGTAGAACAAGAGCCAAGCTACGAAGAAGGGCAGGTTCACCCACTGCATGGCTCGCCTGCGGCCCAGCGGCGCGGCCACCACGCCGGACAACGCGCAGCCCAACGGGACTGCTATTAAATTGATCGAACCTGGAAAAAAGCAAGCTTAAATAATGTTAAGTACCTACCTAAAATTGAATACTCAGGCTGATGAGCCTAGCGAATGTGCTAGTCACATCAGAAGGAATTTATTAAAACGTGCCCAAGGTAGTATTTTACAATCAGGCTATTAGTATCGCTACTTGACTTATCTACTTGAATACAAATAAATACATTGTTCCGTTAAGATGATTAATGTTAATAATAATTTAATGATTATGTTTATCATCTAATGCTACTATAAGTACGTACGTTCTAATCACAAACGATCATCATTTATCTAGGAGATGCCCGAGTCTAGTATCTTCGGAGCAAACACAGGGTAATTATTTACTTACATTACTTACAGATTGACCGGAACCGAAACTGTATAAGTATATGATTGTAAATACTTCTTAGATAAAACAACACAGCAAAATGGTATATATGGGTATAGCTATGCATGAATGACTGTTTCTTTGTATATAACCCTGTAGACTACACCGTTTAAGTTATTGAAAGCAAGGGATAGCAAGGGACGATATAGATCTCATCACAGAAATTTGATTAGTAATTATTCAACGAGTATCATCCATACTTTTTTTATTTTTTTTATCTTTATTTATTTTGAAGCTTTGTTCAACCTTGAACATGTCAGCTCCGGCTGGCCTAAATACAAGTACACTGACAAACATCACATCACACATAAAAAACGCTATCTAGAACAAAAATAATGGTATTGAAACTCTTATTTACAAAAAAAAAACATAAATAAATTTAGCAACCTCTGACAAAGGTTCTGCCAATATGGATTGGAAGATGCCAACATTTGAACAGTTAATGCCAAATTGTATAAACAACTGTTCCCTCTTTGCACGAGTCCGAACACATTCCATTAAAAAGTGTTGCACATCCTCGACTATCCCGCACTCTTCGCAGTTGGGCGACTCTACTTTCCTCATGAGATGCGCAAACTGATTTAAAGGAACATGTCCGGACCGAAGCCTAATCATCCATACTAATTAATATTCATGTATAAAATATAACTAAATGTAAATGTTACTCTTACATGAGTCCGACCGTTTGTTACGCTCTCACGGACCGCTGATCCGATTACAATGCAATTTAGTATAATCTTTACATAGATACCTAGAGTCTCGGAGAAGGACATAGCGTACTTTTTACCCCTACTTTTTTAGAGTTCCCGAGGGAATAGCGACATCTACTCGAAAGAGGTTTTAGGCAACTGTACGGTAATTTCACCTATGATTCTCAAATCCTTAAGGCTAAAGGGCGTCAAGTATTGGTTGTCAGAGGAGGCGAGTGGGACGAAAAGGACGAAGATTTTTTGTTTTCTTGTTTGACTCAAAAAAGTAGGTTTTCTTTATTCTTTAATCTGGTTTTGGGTTAACCAACTAATAAACCGTTAATAATTAATTAGTAAGGTGTAAATAGTATCAGTTCTTGGCCGTGACTTTGTGCGAGTTGATAAAACCGATTTATCCCAATCACCTCGGTAAAAAATGTCAGAGATTGTCCCTACACATGTCCCTAGGTACCTACACATCGTATTGTCAACGTTACGGTAGATCTCATCACAGAAATAGGATTCTCATAGAAGGAACTTAATGAGAAGCACACTTGAAAAGTATATCTATCGCATAAATTTTAACGCAGATGAATAAAGAGTTAACCAAAGAGGTATATATATATGTATATACTCGTATATAGCAGCGTATTTCGGCTTAAATCGGCGTATCAAACCGGTGTCATATTAAGTGTAATTTATTAATTTAAAATATATCAACTTATGGACATATTAGACCAATCTCCAAAGATGCTGCGGTGTATTGTCTTTCGTTGTGTAATACTGTCACATTGCTTACAAAACAATAATATCTTCGTGGTACCACAATATTTCATTATTAAAACGACATTATAATCCACAATTATAATTCATAATGGCCTGCGCTGTCCAGGGATGTAAATCGTGCACATTTTGTTATTATTTAGTTATTCGTGCAGTGATTTTGTGCTTTTTAAAGCGTAGAATTGCAGAGCAACTATATATTTAGTTGAGTATTGGTACGTATATCTGTAAATTATAATTTATAACGTAACATGAATTATTTTGAAGGTTTTGTAAATTTACCATCGGATATAATAGTGCTGAAAAAATATATCGACAAATAAGTTTATTTTATTCAATTTGACTTGGTGGCCTAATAAATTCTTTACCTTTTATTTTAGATTTTCAGAGGACAGTTTTTTTAATTGAAAAATGGGATGCGGCCAATTGACAACAATTCATTTTGTGCTAAGGTAGTAAAATAAAATACAGTTTCTAGATTTTACACTGCTGATTACAGTAAAAATATCATTGGATTTTGTTATGCAGTTGTTTTTTTTTATATTTAGGAAAAACAGTAAAAAAAGTTGGATTGTGAATGTTAGGAATACACTTATAGTGCCCTTAGTCCATTTATTACCAAAGGAATTGAAAAAAATATACAACTGTCATGTTCATTTTTATCTGTCTGACGGATTACTTGATTCTAACGACACGCTTTCGATTCTACGCAAAATAGTTTATTTATTTTAATGGCATCTACAAATTATGTAATTAATTAAATTACGCAAAATAACAAATTAGTGAACGAACGGCAGCGAATGATTGACAAGTGAATGACATGACATGACAGTCAGTTCTGTTTATGTTTAAAGTTACTTTTTTTATTTTATATCATGCTAAGATCACGACATCAGTATTCCTAACTTAGTATATACCTACGGTCTTTTTAATGACTATTTCTTTAAAAAATTATTAACGACGAATTTAAGTTAAATAAAGAAAAACCAAGAAATACGGGTAGTCTAATTTTTAACCAGCTATTATAAACGCGAAAAAACAATAATGCTTTTTTTTTTTAATGTTGTCAATTGCATGTCTAGGGCCAATTGGTCCAGGAAAAAACATCACTGCATGTATTCAAAACATTTTGAAACCAAAAGCCTGTACCGAAAAGTTTTTTTACATACCATATTCACGATAACAATAAAACTGTAACTAATAGTAAAGATATTTTATTTTAGTTATAATGAGTAATTGTGCCTTTTTACAATAAATATACATATTTTATGGTTTGAGGGTTTGGCGGCTGAAGCAGCGAATTTTTTTCTTCAAGCCCGTCATTAATTTCTGCACAGTTGTTTCGGAGACTGGTGGCATGATTTTTTCATTTTTTTTTAAATCTTCCTCTGATACTGCTGGAGCACAGTTTTTACGTAGTTCCGCTTTTACTAACGCCCAATACCGCTCAATGGGTCGTAGTTGGGGGCAGTTAGGGGGGTTCATTTCTTTCTGCACATATTGCACATTATTCAAAGCAAGACACTCCTGTGTTGCTTTGGCATAATGTGAAGTAGCCAGATCCGGCCAAAACAACACATTCCGTTCATGTTTCCTTATAAATGGTAATAATAACCCTTTTATACATTTTTGAACATAAATGTCCCTTTCGTTATAAACAGTGTTGCCAGGTCTCCTGATTTATCAGGAGATCTACTGAATTTGGCATATGTCTACTGATCTACTGAATTTGCAAAAGAAATTTAGATAATCTACTGAATTTTGTATATATCTGAATTTACTTTAGGTTTTTTGTAGAAAGATCAATGGATTTTTTCAAAGCATTTTCCGTACAAAGAACGTATCTAGCACTCATTGGGAATCTACCTTTATAGTGCGGGTGCGTAAAATGGAATGATTCGAATCATAGGTACTCTAATCTATGGAAGCGACTGCGACTACTATATTATCCTATAATCTGTGACTGTGTTTAACGTTCTTTCTATTTTGTTTGAGTTTGATTAATTGATCAGATCAGTTTGAGTTTGAGTTGGCGGCAAACAAAATACAAATGCAAACACTGTCTTTTCTGCTGTAGCACTCCAGTTGTGTAGTGAAGTGAAGTACTATTAGTGTTAGTGCTAAATATAATTAGGTAAGTCAATGAATTTATTATGATTAACGTGGTTTGATTAAGAAGATAATGCAAAAGCTGTTGTAAAAGGTTATTCAGGTATTATAACAAAATCTCCTGATTTTTTTATAAATCTCCTGATTTTTTGACCTTATATCTACTGAATGTTTCAGATTGGACCTGGCAACACTGGTTATAAATGGCCCCGTGCGTTTCCCACATGAACATATTGCTTGCCAGATCAAATATTTTTCTCCGATTTTTTCCATATAAGTGTACTTATTCTTATCGCTAATATTCTCATTATTCTCGGTAGTGAAGAATTGGTCATCTGGTAAAGTCGAAAAATCCTTTTTCACATATGTCTCATCGTCCAAAAGAACGCATGTTCCACTTAAATTGCACAGCAGTTTGTAAAGTTTTCGCGACCTTGTTACGGAGGTATTGTATTGTTTTACCGACTGTTTAGGGGCTTTTACTTTTTTGTAGGTTTTTAAATTCTGACGAACTTTTGCTCTTTGCACCATTGATTCACTTGTTTGAACATTTTTTGCCACATCCCGCACAGACAGATTACAATTATTTTTGTAAGTGGACACTATTTTCATTTCTAATTTTTTATTTGAAGGACCCACAGATCACAGAAACAAGGGAGATATGTCATGAACGCCAATTCGTACAAGACCCGGTGTCGCCACTTTTAAACATGTGTGCGTCTTACGCTTACGCTCTATTAACTACTACAAAAACAACCTCCTCATAATTGGTTACAGCTTACGAACTAAAAACGCCGTAACATAGTTTTGATAGTAGCAGAAAATTAAGCTTTATACTAAGTTCTCAAGGTTGAAAAATGCTGAAAGATCGTTTTTTTTCCATCGTAGTTCAGTCACTGAACGTAAGGTAGCGCTTACTCGTCACTTAGCTGCCATCTATGCGACGAGTAATTAATTAGTTCCTCAGAGCTAGATGGCGCCAAGATAGTAGTCCCTATGTTCAGCAGGTTAAGGACTACCCACACACAGCGACATCTAGTTATACTTTTTTCAAGAGGTGTGCGTTTCTCTCCTGTCGTCCACTTAGGGATGCCACAAGGAATGTTTCAAAATATATCGATAAACAATTCAAACTTGTTTGCAACGTTAATATAGGTACTATTCAATTTACAGGCAATAAGTACTATTTTTATTATTTTACTACTAGGTTAATACAATTACATCATTTAAACTTAATATATTATTGTTAGAATAGAATAATATTTTATTAGCAAGAATACGGTTTGCGTAAAATTGATACATAAGATTTTAAATTTGGAACGATACTGAATTTATTTGGTTAAATTTTCTGGAGCTGTTAAAGATTTTCGTTTAGATTAGTACATAAAAGTCTAAATTGTAAACTTGGACTTTATGATGTTAATACAAATATACTAATAAAATGGGTTCGGTTGAGTGTCACGTCACAAGATCTCAGTTTGGGACAAACCAGTAGTTTACCGACTTGATTATGTAAACTTTATTTCATAAATGGTACAAATTACTTAAAACAGAAAGAAAGACTTAATACTTGGGGCAATCTCTACCATCCAACCTTTAGGCTTGAATCCTTTTAAGAGTGAGTCGGCGCGAGCTGTCAATCAGCGCTGTGTGCAAGCACAGCTCAATACTGAGCCAGAGCCCTTTGCCTTTGTGGTTGGTTAATTTATTTTTATCTTAATTGTATGATTCGCCTACTTATATTTGAATTGCTAGAGTCCTTCGTCGTTCGTTAATATTGTAAAGAAAATTAAACTTTGTATACCTAACGTGAAAATTTGTTAAAATTATTTTTCTTCTGTTTTAAGCGTGTCGTGGTAGTGATAAATAACTAGAACTATTAACACATTGAATTCTATTGATAGCTGTAGAATAAGCCATTTATCGATAGTCGATAGAAATCACGTCAACACAACTTTCACAACCTTACGCTCTGAAATCCATTCAAATATAAAATATTCATTTAAAAATATAAATAATGCTTAAAAACAAAATTTACCGGTGGTAAGTTATGCCCTTTGATTTTATATTAACGTTTGTATTTCGATTTTTGCACACTTTCACGCTACATACAGTCATTTTATCATTTAAACGGAGCTTCTATACTGACAGCGTTCAGTGAGTGACTGTGTCAACGCTTGACACGCCTCGTGCCGATATGGTCAATTTGACCATATCGAGGCGACACGAACCACGCCCCCATAACATATCTCCCTTGTTTCTGTGATCTGTGGAAGGACCTGTCGGTCGTCCACGCCGAGCTTTTTCTTGGATTCTATAATCGTTTAAGTATCGGTTAACAATATTTCGAACTGTGGCACGATTCATATTTACTCTCTTTCCGCCCGACGCAAAAGTGGAATTAGGATTTTCCAGGTAAAGTCGCAGAAATTTTTCTCTTCGAATTATTTTATCGTCCTGCATTTTAAATAAAAGCGATATTTTTTCCGAGATAATTGTGTCGATTGACAGTTCAAAATGACAACAACGAAATCATAAAATAAAAGATAAAAAAACGATTACTGACCTGTACCATATCATGTGCAGAGTTTGTAAAAAAACTTTTCGGTACAGGCCTTAATTGCCAGTTTCAATAGTTATATGGGTTGGTATAATCAATATAGTTTGATAGTGCGAGTTTGTGTTTTAGTTTGATTTTGGCTCGATCCGTCGTTGCCCGTTGATCGTCTCGTCGGTCCTTGGCAAATCACAGTTACCACAGGCCTAGTGTTAATGATAAATCTTCTTCACTTGACAGTAAAGAGCCACTATAGCATCAACAATGCAACTACGATTATCTAAGAAACACACTTTAACAAACACCCGAAATGTGTTAAAAATAATTGGATTATAACTATAAGTACTCTGCTGAACTCCTATTTTGTACGGTGACTTGACTGACAAATATTTCTTCACACCACATGCTCGACATTGCCCAATTATACAGAGTGTGACATCCATACGAACATATATTTTGACAACAGTTAATATGCATCCTAATTATCATAAAAACAAGTGTTTTGTTAACATAAGTTGTACTTTTTTTTTTCATACTAACTAATTTGCCACGCAATGTATCAGACATAGCTCAATTATCCCCCAATTAACTTGCAATTAACTTAAAATTAATGTTATACATTGCTGCTCGTTGTACCCTTTAACACCTTCGCTGCGGCAATTAAATATAACTGTAGTTAACCATACTTTGCAAGTGGTCGATCGACCTGATACCGCAGTGAACGTGTTAAAAATGAATTACACTAAACGTAATTTAGCTAATAACTTAACTCCTTCTTTAAACGGCTAACAACACTTAAAGCTATCTTTACGTAAAATATATGTTCTTATGGATGTCACACACTGTATATCATGCAAACCTACCTAAAGTAAGTCTTTACATTATAGCCATCGGCTAACCAGCGGTTAGTACCACCCGGCGGGTTATAGTAGGTGTGGTACTGAATCTCAATATAACCCGCTGGTTAATAATGAGATTTGAATTCGTATGAGAAATTGTTCCATAGAAACCTAAAGCAAAAATAACTTATTTGAAAATCGAACTGGCCACTACAAGCCATATACGCAAAACAAAGAAAAGGTGCGAAAAGTAGAGTAATCTCCTCTGTGATAAAACTGTTTTCGTCTTGGCCGAGCTTGAATCCCTCTCTGCACTGTGGACTCCGTTTTGATTGCCTAAATTCGCTCAGGAATTAACTCGTAACACCATGGCTACGCTTGGGAGTTAAATCTGGAGTCCCTCATTTGCTAAGGATTCAATATCGCGCCCGTGACATAATTACAGTGATTTTGAGTAGAGTCGATATCGATATTACTGACTGGTCCTGTTTAAGTATGTGAACTTTTGACAAATGTGTTAATTTTTCTCCAAAAACATAAGAAAACCTTACTTTTTCAGACATACCTATAGTGTTCTCTTTTTAGCATATTCAATTTACCTTTACAGTAAAGATGACAGCTTTTGTTTTATCATTTTTTATTTTATAGAATAAACAGAATAAAAATAAGAATAGTTAGAAACAATAGGTACGGTAACAAGTCAAAGGAAATAGTGGTTTTACACAGTAGAATCCCGATGTCAGTAATCACGTCTTTATAGTTTAATTTAACAAGCTTCCCTGTGTTTAGTTAAGCTAAAACTTTCCATAAGTTTGTTATGTAAGTCGGATGATAATGCATTAGTATTGTGTCTTACCAGGTGTTCTGATGACAGAGTCGGATCATGGCCATTATATGTTTATATACCTATAGATTGGCCAGCAACCGTGTCCGTGTCGAAATCCTATTGTAGTAATTGAGCCAATCACGAAGGTAGGTTTGTTGAACCTACCCGTATACGAACACAGCGGCAGGCAGATGAATTGGGTAAAATTTTGATGAATAATACTTATTACTTACTGATCCAAGCCACTTGAGAATCTTCCAAGTGCAACACTTCATCATCCACTGGTTGGCTTACCGCAGGAATAAGGATAGTCGGGAATCCAAGAGTCATTCCATAGCCTGCAATAAAGAATAAACAGAATACTCGTATCGAAACTCATACCTACTTTAGTTTATATACTTTTAACAAAATCATTAGGTATTCTTTAATTTTCTTATAGCATTACAGGACACCATTTAAATTAATTAAGTACTTACTTACCTAATTGATAATTTAATGCTAACTAATGCTTAGGTCGGTACATTAGTCCATAATGAATCCAAATGATTGGGATTACTTAGCTGTTATACCTATGTACGAATATAATGTTTGATTACTATCTATTACTAATGTACCAACTCTGTCCATTTTTACAAATACAACTGAGTAGTAACTAAGAAAGATTCGCAATCCTGATTTCGCTGGCGATAACGTTACTGGTCCCAAAATCATTTGTGCTAACGATGACGTGACATAGTGTTTATCAACCAACGTAATTTTGCATGCCCGAGTTTTGCGAGTATTAGTACGAGTAAATTAAATAAAAGCTTTACTTATTCGATTTCTTATTCTTAGACATTACGAAAATATGCGTCTATAGCCATCACTGATAGCGTCCTTCGCTCGCAGTAAGCCAGTGCCCCTGATATTTAAATTGGTATACCCTTTTTAAGCGGACACCATGTCGCTGAGGGGAAGGCACGTTAGTAAAATAAAAGTTTCAGTGCTTTGTTGCAATATAAAATAAAAATCGACGAGTTTTATGCAACTCTACAGCAAGAGACGAATCCAACGACATAATATCATTTATTGAAATCGGACGATAACTGTATCTCTGATGCCATGGAGAAAAATCGGCCTCGCATTATAGAAGATAGATGTGGATTATTGACCATTCTGACAGTAAAATGATCTTAATTGATAAGGTAATGTACACACCTTTATACACTCGCGGTCAAATAATACGGGTCAGAGTGCGTTTTTCATACTAAAGAGGCTATTTCAAACCCTTGGTTCCTCGCCAGGGGATGCTTTTAGTGAAATCTGATGATGGACACCCCGAGCATCGATCCAGGACTTCCAGAGTGCCTAGGACACCCAACTGATTGAATCTGCGGTTAACGCCGGAATTGTGCATGTTCAGGAAAAACCTATAAATGTAAGGAAATCCAAATGCTGACCCAAACTCTCTCGCTGTGGTGTTACCTGATTGTGCGATCAGTTAGGTATCTTAAGCACTTTTGACCTCCTCTATTGAACCTCAGAGTATCCACTATTAAACCTCACTCAAAACAACCAATGCCCTAGAACCAAGGCTTCAAAATAGCCTCGTTTGTATGAAAAACGCACTCTGACCCGTATTATTTGACCGCGAGTGTAGCTATCAAAATTAGGATTAAACAAAATATGGCAACTGCAATTAGGCCTCAAATGTTTTAGGACAGTCGATACATTATGGGAACTAATCGTTATGTATACTGAGTGATATAGCTAACATCCATTATGACATATATTTATGACTGAAATGACTTTAGTACAAACAACGCTATTCCAAAACAAGGAACCCTCTAAAAAACACAAAGTAACAGTAGGAAGACTGACTTTGGTTTCGTTGCTTATTAATATTTTGCAGAATCAAATCGTAAAAAAATTGATGGTTCAGTATTTTTCGGTCTTTGTACTTGGTCCCCGTATAGGTACAAAGTTTTTTAGGACCAGTGGCTCTAGACAAGATTCATTGCGAGAACGAACGTTTTCGTTACCGAAAATGTATAGCAGTAGAGGATCCGAATAGGACACGACCTTCGGACCACGAAAGGCGGTTTAATTGATAAAAAGTATTTTATATCAAATTTAATATAATATGGCGAATATTTCAGTCGTTTTTTTTTATTAATTTATTATTTATTTTAATTTAATTATTTCTCCTTGAACCGCTGAAACGTATTATTTTATTGTGTATTTTGTGTCGTTAATACTTCTCGGATGTACCGACCGATTAATAATTTGATAAGTACCTACTAACCAAGAAGCAGTAGATTTTTGACGCTAACTGCTAAGAATTGAGGAAGTGCCGTGCGAAAATCTTTTCTGTATCCATAGTGATCTGTCAAGTCGTCTTCCGTACTCTCTGGGTCCTTATTTTCCGCCACCATCTGAAAACAATTTTAAAATGAAGTTTTTACGTAATAGACGTAGGCACCTGCTAAAGTTTGGAGTTTTCCACGGGTTGTCTATTAATTACCTAATAATATATCAGGGTTTTTTTTTTCATTTGGAACTCCCCTTTCTCTGTGATTTGGTAAGTAGATGCAGTGTAAAAAATAAATGTGTGCAGTAATCTTTACAACATCCATGACCTCATGGATAGTGTTAATTGTTATAAATTATAATATGAGTCCAATTTTCAGATTGACATTATTATTGAGTTTTTTTTTATCAGTAAAAGGTTCCGGTCTTTTAATATTGTACCGGCCGAACGACGTGAGCAATGATTGCGCCTTCTCCCGTCACTTGAGATATGACTTAACCTTCGGTATGGGAATGTCCGATACCATTACATTGGTAGGTAGTGCAGCAAGTGCCGATGTTCCATCAATTTTCCTCTATCGGGGAAGTGTTGTGCGTGTTGAACGCGTCCTTGTCGCCGTTGTGATAAAGCATTTGACGGCTTTTAGGACAATACGGCCTGTGCTGCCAGTCCAGGGCCATCATTATTGAAAATGGTTGATTGATTGAAGTTAAGATTGACCTAAGGTGCGGGACGGTCGCATCGAAAGCTTTAGTCAGATTTGTACATTTTAACAGTATTGTACAATCGTTTATTTCAGCTAAAAATTAAAACTAAGCATAATATTTTAACCCATACTTCACAAGTTCTAGGGTAGGATAGAACCGCTAATAACTTAACCTAACCTAGGTTAGGCCAGAGATGTGTCAAGGCGCTTAGCCTTCACTATGTTCACAGAATTGGAGCTCCTTCGACTCGTACGCTCTGACGGGATTAAGGCTTCAACTTGTCGTTTAATATCAGCTGCGTGCTGCGTCGATTTGAAAAGAGATATAAGCTTCAGAGAATCACATCCCTTGTCTTAAATTAAGTGATTACATTTGTCTAAAATGTGAATCTTGTTACCTGCTGAATTAGGATAAAATCATATGCCATACTGTATTTTGGGAAAGTATATACAAATCGACACAAGACAAAGTAAAAATTTCAAATTAGAACCAAAACTATGGCAAATTCAAAATAAATTAAACCAAAAATAAACCTAAATATAACTAAGCTAAATACGGTTAAATAAGAACTAAATAACATTTAAAAAGTAAGGTAGGGTGAGGTAAGTTGAAAAACGGGTTAAGATGAAGAACCGTTCGTAACTTCCTATTCCGTGCAAACTTAATTGAGAACGCCATTTTGTTGCTCCCCCCCTCAGTCAGTACCGTTCGCTCAGTGAACCTTGTCGTGTGTTATTGTCAAATTTCAACAATACGAAAAATAAGCATTGCTTCCTGTGACAAGTCCTCATATTATTGGTATAATATCAATTTAAACAAAACACCTCCCATCTCGTGTAAAATCCGTTCAATCTTACCCCACCTTACCTTATGTTGAAAATCAGTATATCAAATATTCAAATTCGTTTCTTCAAAAACTTAAAGTACGAAAAGATTTTTTGATTTATAAATTGTTAAGGTTTTTTCTTATTAAACGAAGTCAAGATATTTTATTATGCCAAATGATCACTAAGCGAAATAAAAATCTGCTATGTATTATTTGGGAAGTGATACTTTGCGATAGGTAACATCGCCGAACCTACCACACCTACCTGCCGTACCCATCGTACTAACCTCCCTACAAAACTCGATTTGTGTTTATAGGTGTTCCGCACTTTGAACCCGGCAGATTACGAATGCATGGTGGAGATCGTCGCGGCCGGATCGGATATGTATTTAGTGATAGTGATATTATATCCGAACAACGTTGGCATCAACTGCCTGCACAATCGAAATGCCATCGCCGTATTAAAGCAGGACCTTTGCATAAACCTTTGTGACACTATCAAGGGTAAAACGAATGAAAATACGCCTTACTTTGTGGCTGGTATTAAAGAGAGATTTCGATTCCGTTTTGCGAGCAACAGTAGTATTAATGCGGATATGAGCGTAAGTTATTTTCTTTAGTAAGTAGGTAGTTGTTTCACATGTTTCTTATCCAATAAATAAGTTGCCACAAAAGTTAACTCCTTAAGAAGTTGTCAAACTGTTATTCACTACATGGCACGATGAACACCCACCCACCCTCACGGACCCACCTTAACCATTTTTGCGGGTATACCAGCGTCAATGCTTTTTTTCAATTCTCTCTCATCCTCTTAAAATGTTTCTTTAGAAACGCCTGTAGTCAATCACGGTGTTTCAGAATGGAGGATTATCGCCATTTTGAGTGACTGGCCGCTATATTTTACGCCTAGAGATGTTATGGCTGCTAGGCAAATAACACCAGGCTTTGACTCTTTAAGCATAGAACACGTTATTTACGCAGGTGATGATATCTACAGAGTCCTAGCAGACCTGTATAACTTATGCTTGGACCATGGTTATCTCCCTAAAAATCTCGTGAAGACCGTGGTAGTGCCAGTTCCAAAAAACAAAACGGTGGCCTCGCCAGCATTAAAAACTACCAGCCAATTTCACTCGGTACAGTATTGGTTAAAATACTGGACCCGTCCACCCTTCTTTAAGAGACAATATTGCTGTCGATGATGCGCAGTTTGGTTTCCGTGCAGGTCTCTCAACGGATTCAGCGATATACTGCCTCAAGTCTACTCTTGATTACTACATACAGAGAGAGACATCAGTTTACGCGTGCTTTCTTGACCTCAGTCGAGCTTTCGACCTGGTTAATTATAATTTACTGTGGAAGAAACTCGCTAGATCAAATGTGCCTACTGGTACCGTCAATCTGTTGAGATACTGGTATGAAAACTAAACTAAAGGAGTGAGGTGGGGCGACTCCACTTCTAACGATTAGATATACGAGTATATTAGAGTGCGGAGTTTGTCAAGGAGGGTTGACGTCGCCGGACCCCTTCAGTCTTTACATAATTGGCTCATTGATGAACTAAGGAGCACCAAAGAAGGTTGTCACAACGGCAACACACGCCTGAAAAAATTTAGCTATGCAAACGATATGGTGTTCCTTAGCCCCTCTGTTAAAGGTCTTAGTACGCTCCTTGGCGTCTGCGAGCGTTATGCTTAAGACCATGGTCTCAAAAGACGCAATTTATGGTCATGAAGTCAGGAAGGGGTCCGGACAAGGTTTCCCGGTATTTTTGAATTAATTTGAGTCTCAATCGAAAGGGTAAGGCAGTTCACGTACTTGGGACATATTGTGACAGAGACCCTCAGGGATGATCGATCGATGATATCGAACGCTAACGTCGGGCTACTGCTGTAAGAAGTAACATGCTCGCACGAAGGTTTGCATGGTGCAGTGCCCCAGTGAAGTTGACATTGTTTGGAGCAATTTGTCAATGCTTTTACACAGGCCACCTCTGGGTTAATTGCACGAGGCGCGCCATAAGTGCGATTAGAATGCAATATAATAACGCAAATCACATTCTAATGAAGCAACCTCGTTATTGTAGCGCATCGAGCGTGTTTGCAGAATCTACTTAGGGTGCAAGATTTCTTCGCAATTATAAGACTGCGCGTTGCCTCATTCCGAGACCGTATCAGAGCATCCAATAATGATATTCTCCGTAATTTGTCCGAGCGCTAGGACTGTCGGATTTTGGTCATTCGTGCATCGCGAACAAAATAGGAAGTAGTGAAGTAGGTTAAATTTATGTTGTTTTTTTTTTTTACAATTTTACTTTGTTGCTTTTTATTTATATTATACAATATTTTATAAATTAATTTAAAGTATTTGTGTATGACTATGAGTTTTGTGACATGATATGGGTACTACTTGAAATAAAGTTTATTATTATTATTTGTATGTCTTTACCAATCACGGGACTATGGGAGTCCCGGAACTTTGGAGGGCGTACATGGAGTCGAAGCCAACACGCAGAGGCCCTTTAGACAAGTGTAATTTAGTAAAGTGATGGGACACTAACCGGTGATTGTCCCTGAGTTCAAACTACAATAGAAGCATGCTCCCACGGACAGCCACCATTTACTGTAGGACTATTTAAGAAGGATGGAAACATTAATAATAGGCTCTATGAGTGAACTGATATGGATTGGTGATCTAGGCTATTGATGAAACTACGGCGCCTGCCTAGCCAATCCTAATTACTTTGGTTCAAATGGCAGGCGGTAACTCGCCAACTCAATGGAATGGGCCTCCCAAAATAGCCACATATACCTACATAGCAGCAGGGAGGTAACAGTTCCAAAGGGGCTAAGGGTGGAGAGATGCTTCTGGGCTTTAAATGACCATAAGGTGCCCACTCGCCACTTACGCAACACATCCACCCTTCGAGCTTATAGCTCTTGCGGTTTGACGTGCCAATAAAGGCAAGGCAGAGGTAAGGGGCTGTTCCTCGTCATTGCACACCGCAACCGGCCGGTGAAGGCAAGCGTGAGGTGAGGAACAGGACCTACCCTCGGGAGCACTCAGGTCCGTGGTGTAGCCACTCACCACCAGCTCGCCACAAGCTATTAAAACGTTGACAATACGGTGGTTAATATGGTATTTACCGCCTAGAATACCGGGCCAGGACTCTTCATATTGTTTTGTATTGATGTATCAATTAATTATAAATCTGTAATATAATATGAGTTATGCACAAATGTAATGAAATGAGGAAAATTCAACTGTAGGCTCACATGTACCAAGTGACAGCAACCGTGGCGCGGCTGAAACCTCACAACCAGAATTGCTGTGCTATGAACGAAAGCCTCTGCAGCGTGAACTATGAAGACTATTGCTTCACCAGCGGCGTTGTTTGTGACGGCATTAAAAACTGTGGCGTTGAAGACTGGTAAACTATATCATTGAATAGGCCTAAAGTTCGGCTGAAAACCTATATAAAAACATAATATCTGTTTCAAAATAAATATTTTTCGAATAAGTTCGTGAATTTTAAGATCGAGTTTTTATAAACCGCGCGTCTGTCACCAACGCGAGCTGCGTAAGTTCGCGAACTTTAAGATAGAGATTTTATAAACCGCGCGTCTGTCACTGACGCGAGCTGCGTAAGTTTGCGAACTTTAAGATCGAGATTTTATAAACCGCGCGTCTGTCACTGACGCGAGCTGCGTAAGTTTGCGAACTTTAAGATCGAGATTTTATAAACCGCGCGTCTGTCACCGACGCGAGCTGCGTAAGTTCGCGAACTTTAAGATCGAGATTTTATAAACCGCGCGTCTGTCACCGACGCGAGCTGCGTAAGTTCGCGAACTTTAAGATAGAGATTTTATAAACTGCGCGTCTGTCACTGACGCGAGCCGAGTAAATTCGCGAACTTTAAGATCGCGATTTTAAAGCTCGACCGACCGTCTATCACCCCTTTTATACGTTATTGAACTTCTTCGACAGTTTCGTAGTTTTATATAGCCTAGATATAGCGCTTTACTTTAAGGTAGTTATAGTTTAGAGAGATAGTATAATTACAAAGTAAAACCATTTATTTGACGAATCAAGGATAGGTAAATATCATTTATATATTCAACAAGCATTATACAAAATACTTGAAGGCAAAATATTTGATTTAATTGTAATTTGATATTTTGATTGCGTGTTGCAAATCTTAGATGTTAAAACCACGCTCAATGTAGGGTCCCGACGCTGTTATTTCTATATATACCTTAAAAATACCTCGAAAAACAAAAAACTTTTTTCTCTTCTTCTTTATATCTATCCACCAAGTGATTTCACCAATGTCAGTGAGAGAGTATAATCAGTAAATAGCACAGTGGGTAATCAAAGTTAACAAAAGTAAAAGCTGGGCATTTTTCAATCGTCCATCTTCCCTCCCCGTAAGTTACAGGAATCTAACAACTTTTATATATAACATTATTTGATGTCGTCGTAAAGTACCTACGTTAAGTCTGCAAGAAACTACTTCAGTTAGCGCAAATAAAAAGGTTGGATTTCACTTAAGTTTATTTATAAAAAGCTGCATGGAATTAATTACCGTAAAAGTATTAGAAATATGAGAGCACCTATTGACAGACGGACGGACGAACCGACAGACGAGGTAGGTATAGTAGCAAGGTCCCGTGGTACCCATTGGTTACAAAACCATGGAATTGAAGAGTTATAATAACTGGGTATTTAATTTTGTAGCCTGCTCTACCCACCTAACTAGGATATTGTGATGTGGGTCATGTGGGCCTTTAGGTTTGACGAGCGGCCCGCCGAGTGCAGCCTGCCGGTGGAGCGGCTGGGATTTGCGCCCGTGTTCGCCGTCTCCACGGCGATCCTGTGCACGGCGCTGGCCGCCGGCCACCTGCTCATGCGCTGCCTGCCGCCGCTGGCCAACTCCTTCTTCGTCTTCAACGCGAACGAAGACAACAGGCTGTATGTGGACACAGTGTTCGAAGCTAATAACGAAGATCGGGACGAAATCGATCATGTCCACCGCGCGTCCATTGTGCCGGTACAGATTACAATCTGTATACATATATAAAAATCTAAATTGATTGTTGATATATCACCGCACCGCCACAACCGCTGAACTTAGCGACTTGAAATTTTGCACGTAGATACCTTACAACGATTACAGTGTAGAGATCAACTAATCTCGGCTGCCGAACATGGCGTGGACCAGATTTGGTAGAGAGAGGTTTTTTAATTTATAATCTTACACACAACAACTTACAAGATTTTCCACCAATTTGAGAACGATGGCACTAGCAGCCATTTCGTAGCGTAGTGTAGGTACCCAGTAGTTTGAGTAAAAAGAGTAGTTTATGTTATTTTGGTTAACTTTTAATTCAAGGGACTTTGAGGCCCAACTTGATTTAGATGGGGAACTCACGGTGAGGGCGATTATACCCAGGCGGCAAGGCATGCTCTCCTTCAGGTTCGTGCATGTGCTGACTGGGCATGGCTGCATTGGGAAGTACCTGCACCGAGTAGCTCTCCGCGAGAAGTAACACAGGTTACGGGTGCGGCGCACTGGTCGACGATGCGCGCCGCACCGTGCAGCTGTGCGATCCGGGATGTTCCTGCTCACCAACGTCGTGGGCGTGGACCTCTCTCTGCTAAATCGGCTCCACGCCATGTTCGGCAGCCGAGATGGGTGGGTTGACGGCTGTAGGTTCGCGGGTCGAGGCGCTCGCTTAAGCGGATGACCAATACTAAGCCCGTGTAAACCTAGCATTATCTACTTGACATTCCTTGAATACACAGTAAAGGCTAATTTACGAGGGCAGAGTGAGAAGTCTGGTAAAAATCATATTAAAGGTATTTTCTTCACAAATTCATTAATGTCAATTTGTAATGCAGCCTTTTTGGAGGTAAATCGTATATTTTCAGCCAGTTCACACGACTAGTTTTTTTTTGACAGCTATGAAAAAGAAACAATCACTTCGGTGTTTGCAAACATGGAGAAAAGTGAGTTTCGTGTTCTCATCTGATTAAACATTATTTTTTGCGAAAAAAAACCATTACGGATACAAAAAGAAAAAATTGACAAATATTACGGGAACTCTGCTCCATCGATTAAAATGATCCACAAGTGGTTTACGGATTTTCGTTGTGGCCGAACAAGCACTGCTGACGCCGACCGACCCGGACGCCCAGTTGAGGTCACTACACCATAGATGATCACCAAAATCCATGACATCGTATTGACCGACCGAAGAATAAAGGTCCGTGAGATAGCTGATATTGTAAGCATTTCAGACGAACGGGTTCGTAATATCCTTCACACTTATTTGGATATGAAGAAGTTCTCCGCCCGTTGGGTGCCGCGATTGCTCACAGTAGATCAAAAACGCACTAGGGTGACCCTGTCAGAGGCATGTTTGGCGAAGTTTAGGTGTAATGAAATCACAACTAAGAATGACAAAGCACAACTAAGTGTCATTAATAATTGATATAAATAAAACAGCTGGTTCCATCGCAGTGCTAGTGACTAAATAATCTTTTTAATAGCATAATTAAAGACATTTATTGCTCGCAAGTAAATTGGTGTAAGATAAGATTGGGATAAGAAAAAACTCCAAATAAAAAGTGCAGTCCTTAAAACTACCCACGCATAAACATAAATAATAAAAGTTGTTATTTTATACATACATACATACATACCTTCACGCCTTCATTCCCAGAGTGGGGTAGGCAGAGCTACAGAATTACCAACAACCCTAAAAACTTGTTGATAACTCTGTAACCACAATTTGCACAATTAGGCTAAGATGTTTAACAGTGTATAGTATATTAGTGACAGGTAGCAAGCCCATCGCCTAACAGTACTACAAGCCTTTATTCCCTTAGTCGCCTCTTACGACTTCCACGGGAAGACATGGAGTGGCACTATTCTAACCCGGCAACCACACGGCGATATATTATTCAATTTAAGGGGTGAACCCGAGGACGGACAGTCGGCGCTCGGTCGCGAGATCCGGCTGTTTAGAGAGGAGCTGCGAGTGGTCCGGCAGGAATTCAGGGAGTTCCGTCAGGAGTTCCTCGACATAAGGACGAGCCTGGCTGATGTCAGCGGTAGGCTCGATAAGTTGGACACCCGAGTTGATGCCATCGAGAGCCAGGTAGCGGCAAGCGCAGTGTCGGCGGCGCATAGGGTTATGGAGGAGGCCATCGCAACCCTCCAGATGGAGCTGCACGATCGCGATCAAGAATCCCTCTCTAACAACGTGCAAATTTCCAACGTGCCGGAGGAGCCGGGTGAGAGCGCTGTCGGCCTGGCGACCCGCGTCTGTGCCAAGCTGGGCGTACAGCTCGACGAACGCGACGTGATAGCCGTCCACCGCGCGGGCCGAGCGCGTGAGGCAGGCCGGCCGCGGCCGCTCGTGCTGCGCCTAGCGCGGCGCGCCGTGCGCGAAGAGGTGCTCCAGGGCGCGCGCGTGCGCCGCGGCGCCACCACGGCGGAGCTGGGCCTGGCCGCCGCACCGCAGCGGTTCTATATCAACGAGCGACTCACGGCCGCCAACCGGCAGCTGTTCCAGCGGGCCCGCGAGGCCGCGCGCGCCGCCTCCTGGCGCTTCGTCTGGACCCGCGACGGCAAGGTCTTTGCCCGGCAAGACGACGGGCAGGCAAGTCATCGTTTGCGTCGCTTGGTTGACCTCCATATTTTTGGGCCTGTTGCGGCCGCCCTGGCTCGCCTTTAGTTGTTATTGTTTTGTGTTTTTTTTTTTTTTTATCGTGTGGAGGTGTTTATTGTATTGTGTCCTTATTATTGTTAAATGTTTATCTACACTTATTATGTGTAAAACTTACCTTGTTTTTGTGGCCTTCTTGTTTGTATTGTATTGCTTTTGGTGTGTCATCGTGGGAGTGAATAGGCATTTCATCCATGCACCGATTTCTAAGGACCGTGCCAGAATGAAAGTGGACAACTAAAATGGCACATATTTTTTAATCAAAGTAATAATTACAAATAAAATATGAAATAAATGAAACTTTAACATTTTCTCAATAAATTATTTTAAAGAATTGCAATCTGACTTTTCTTTTAATATTCTTCATCAGATTTTGGACGACCAAGTCTGTCACTTTTTCTGACGCCCTATTCCATTTATTCTTGAAGTCGTTGACTGACGTTGCAGCTTTGACACTTTTTTGTAGGTACCGCTTCATTATAGCCCAGTACCTTTCAATAGGCCGGACTTCCAGACTTTCAGTTAGGAGGGTTCATATCTTTTCCAACTACGTCGACCTTGTTTGCTGTATACCATTCTAGTGTAGCTTTAGAATAATGGCATGATGCCAAGTCTGGCCAAAATAGAGTTGGTATCCAGTGCTTTCTGATGAAGGGTAGCAGCCTTTTCTGTAAGCACTCCTTGCGATATAATTCGGCGTTTAATTTGTCTGTAGTAAAAAATGCTTTAGACCGCATCCCGCATTGACAAATTGCTTGCCAAACTAATATCTTCTTGCCGAATTTCTCTACATAGATTGCCTTATCCTTTTGACTAACCTTTTTACTAATGGGTACTGTAAAAATCTAGGGTCCTGGTAAGGTTTTAAAATCAAATTTACAGTATGTTTCGTCATCCATTATTATGCATAACCTTTTTTTGGTTAGTACACGATCGTAGAGTTTTCTGGTGCGTTTTCGGACAGCTGCGGTCTGCTTATCATCTCGTTTGGGCTGTTTTTGTTTTTTGTAGGTTTTTAAATTACACCTGAGTTTGATTCGCTGAATCGTTGAGTGCGACGTATTGGCTTTTTTGCGGCGTCTCGTACCGAAAGGGATGGTTTTTGTAGAAACATCCGCATCACTTTCTTTTCCAGTGCTGAGTCCCATGATCCCCGCTTTCTGCCAGACTTAGGCAGATCTTGCAAACCAGCAGTTTCACCGAACTTTTTTATTAATTTGTGCACACCTGACGGACTAACTTTATACTTTTTAGCGAGTTTTCTGAACGTCATACCTTTTAATTTGCACCAATCGTCCAAAATACTTTTGCGAACTTTTAAGCTTATACGTCCCATCTTGACAATGCATTAAAATTGAAACTGATGTTTGTCATTGTCAAAAAATACACTAAAGTGGCCTGTATAAACGACTAAAAAGTTTTACTCTGTGAGGCAGAATTAAGTATTTATATGATCTTAAAGTTGTCCACTTTCATTCTGGTACGGTCCTTAACCCTCTCTGGAACAACATTATATATGTAAGTCTAAGTAAGTATATTATTTGTACGCCACTATATCACTTGTCACTCTTGTATAATTTCACTTTACTTACGTGTATGCAGCTATTCCTTTGTTATTGTTCTAATATTATTTCTATTATCTGTGATGCTTCGTTGTAACAATTTAAAAATTGGTTTATTTAATGCTGGATCTCTCGGTACGGGGCACGACGAGTTGGTTGGGACTATAACTGAGACTGACGTAGACATTGTGGCCATCAACGAGACCTGGCTGCGGATTGGAGAAGAAGGACGCGCGCCCGCGGTGCCCGGCTACAGACTGAGGCACGTGCCGCGACCGGCTGGGGTTCGCACGAGAGGCGGCGGAGTCGGGATGTATTTGCGCCGGGGCATAAGCGCCCGCTCCCTATCGCACCCGCCTGCCACTCTTGTCGAGCAAATGTGGATTCGAACAACGGTAAATTGCAAAACCTTAGTCATAGGCACCGCATATCGCCCTCCGTGGTTAAATGTCGACACTTTTTTTGACGCTATGACTGACTCGATTACTTCGTTTAAAAATTACGACCGACTTATTTTACTTGGCGACTTTAACATAAACTGTTCCGACAAAAATGACTGTAAATTTAAATGTCTGACACAATTTTTGGCAACTGTAAACTTGACTCAACATGTACGCGACCCGACTCATTTCACGAGCCACAGTGAAACGACAATTGACCTTGTGTGCACCGACGCTCGCGTTGTGACTGTGGACGTGAAGCATATCCCGGACCTCGGGGCGCATGCTTTCGTCACAGTCGAGCTTGACATTAAAAAACGGAAACCGACGCCGACAACAATTACATACCGACCGTTAAAAGACATAAATTTTTATGTCTTTTACCACGACCTCGACGCGATTGACTGGGACCATATACTTGACCTGGACGATGTTAACGACATGGTGCGGCGCTTTAATGACCTTTTACTTGGACTTTTTGACAGACATGCACCTGAGAAGACAATTGTGGTGAAGGAGGCTCCCAAGCCATGGCTGACAAGCAACGTAAGGCTTATGATGCGTCTTAGGAACGAAGCTCATGCTAAATACAAGCAAACAAAGTCTGGCGCACATAAGCAATACTACCTGGACTTGAAACACCTGGTGATCGCAGCCATACACAGCGAGCGGCGGGCCTTCTTCGATCACCACATAAACAACACGACTGACCCAAAGACTCTTTGGAAAAACTTAAAGCGTTCCGTTATTACCGACTCTCACTCACAGCCCGACCTACCGACGCTTTTTAACGACCCTGACTTGATTAACCGGCATTTTCTGAATGTACCTGGAAAATCAGAGGTCACAATTTCGGACTTAAGTTTATACGAATTTAGTAGACACGGTGACACGACTTTTACGCTCATGCCCACGACTTCGGCAGCTGTCACTAAAATCATCACCTCTATTAAAACGACTGCTAAAGGACTTGACTCAATTTCAATTGACATGCTGCATTTGACTCTTTCGAAGACTGCTGACATCCTGACAAACATAATTAACAAGAGCATACTGACTATGACTTTCCCGACAGACTGGAAGATTGCTAAAGTGACCCCTTTAGCCAAGAAGCCGAACCCAGCCGAAATGTCTGACCTCCGTCCTATCAGCATCCTTCCTTGCTCATCAAAGATAATAGAGAGGGTAATTTGCGATCAGCTGTCGGAATACCTAGAGAGAAACAATATCCTGCCTGAACTACAGTCGGGCTTTCGCAAGGGTCGATCGACTGCTACTGCGTTGCTCGATGTAGTCGATAACATATTACAGGCTCGGGATGCTGGTCAAAGTACTATTTTAGTACTATTCGATTTCTCTAGGGCTTTCGATTGCATTAGCGTGCCCTTGCTATTATCGAAGATGTCATTTTACGGGTTTGATGCCGCAGCGGTCAAGTGGTTTGACAGTTATCTGTCAGGCCGAGCGCAGACGGTCGAGTTACGCACAGTGACAGGTCATGCTATGCTGTCCTCTCCTGGTCTTGTGACCAGAGGAGTGCCGCAGGGCTCGATCCTGGGTCCTCTGCTCTTTATACTCTATAGCAGTGATATTATTTCCAGTATAAAGAGCAGTAAGTACCACCTCTACGCCGATGACTTGCAACTTTACACTTCCAGCGCAATCTCAGATACAGTCACCGCCGTGGAGAACATCAATGCTGACCTCGATCGGGTTGCGTCTTGGTCAGGTAGGAACTGCCTCGTACTCAATCCCAAGAAGTCCAAATATTTAGTATTTGGATCGAAACATCAAACCCGTAAAACTCTGGATAGCCTGGCGACCGGGGATGTAGCTATCATGGGCGAACCAGTAGAGCGGGTGGTCGAAGCAAGTAACCTTGGCCTGCTTATGGACAGTGAGCTGCGCTTTGAGAGCCACGTAGCTAGAGTCGTTAGCAACTGCTTTTACCGCCTCAAAATCATTTATAATATTCGTGATTACCTCAGTGTTGATCTGCGTGTCCACCTGTATGAATCACTTATATTATCAAGGTTAAACTATTGTGATGTCGTTTATGATGGTTGCATACTTGGTCGATCCAAGAGGCTAATACAACGAGTTCAAAACGCATGTGCTCGTTTTTGTTTCAGAGTCCCTCCTCGCTCCCATATCACTCCGTATTTGAACGCCGCTAACTTGCTAAGACCCTTATGTTCGGTGTAGTGCAGTATGAGACCCCGTCGTACCTCTTTAAAAAGGTCCAGTGGATGAGTAGTGTGCGCCGGTTTAAATTTAGGGCGATTGTGCCGATGCACCGAACCGCGGCGTTTCGGGGTAGTTTCAAGTTCGCGGCGTCCAAGTGCTGGAATGATCTCCCTCCTCCCATCCAAGGAGCGCCTAGCAGGTACACCTTTAAGCGTAAGCTTAAGGGTTATTGGTTGACGCTCCAAAAATCCTAATTTCCTATCCAGCACTATCCTCTTTTCTTTTTTTCTTTGTCTTTTTAATTGTAGTTTTTTTTTTATTTTTATTTTTTTTTGAATGGTCTATGCTATAGGGGAAGATAGTATAGTATCGGACACATTTTAATTTTAACAAATAAAGTCTTGAAATTGGAGACATTAAAATCATTTTAATAATAATTGTGTACATTGAAGTTCATTCGTTATACCGTTTTGGTGAAAAGCATAATAACTTTATCGATTACCGATTTATATCAGTTATTATTTAAAAAAAAAATAGTATACTATCGGACATCATGCGATAGTATCGGACAGTATACTTAAAATGCCAAAAAAATAATATATACCTAATAAGCGTGAGAATAGGTGAATCCCTACTTTCAATAAATACCTTGCAAACATGTTCGTCAGGAGAGTTTTAGTAAAAATTAAGAAGAAAGTCAAATAACACTAGTTTGTTAAGTATCGGACAGTTTGGTTTAGTAACGGACATCTTATTATTTTACTATTATTATTTATTATTTATCGATATTAAGTAAGAAACGAAGGTAAGAAGGAGCCTAACACTACTACTGGTAATAAAAAGTCGACCAAACTTGTTGAGTATTGTTTAATTAGTTTTAAGTAATTGAACACGTATAATAGGTATTATAATTATAATCTCCAACAAAAACTTACAAACTCTTTGTACCTATATCTATAATATGTATTACTTTTGGCTATCTTCTTAGGAAAAAAACTTAAAGACACATTAAACATAATAGATGCATAGTAGATATACGAGTAAGTACCTTTGAAAATTTAAATTTTAGGTAGGTAGGTAGGTAGGTCAGTCCAACTGAAGTCTGCTTTTGGTTAAACCATTGTAGGAAACCGACTTCAGTTGGACTATTACCTACCATCTTAAATAAGTTATTTTTTTGGGTTTTGAAGGCGGGTTTTTGTTTTTATAAACTTTTTTTTTATTTTACACTTTTTAGAGATTATAATTATGCTGTTATGTAGTCCCACTTCTCAAATAATAAGAAACTATAGAACACTAGCTTCTGCCTGCGACTTCGT
Organism: Acleris emargana; assembly: GCA_927399475.2. Lineage (NCBI taxonomy): Eukaryota > Metazoa > Arthropoda > Insecta > Lepidoptera > Tortricidae > Acleris > Acleris emargana. The sequence goes on from OV656835.1 coordinate 25,493,649, forward strand.
CCACGTAGAATTAGAAGTACTTATTTAGTGATTTAATTTCGAATTCAAGGTAGCCTATGTTTTAATTTCAGTGTATAACAAACTCTATTCCAATATGTATCCAACCAAATTCCTCCGTTTTAGCGAAGAAGTAATAAAGGAACAATAAAATGATAGGATATAAATAGGTACACAATGGCTCTATTAGTTTTAAATTTTTTATGTTAGTTTTCGGTACTGGGTGGTCAAATAAAAAGTTAACCTAACCACCTGTATTTATTCCCAGTTCATTACAGCTTTTGTCATAGCTCATAGCTAATATTTATTGAACTTCGATAAGTATATACTTCGACCCCCCTTTTCACACCCTTGGGAATATTTTTTTCAAAATCGCCAAAAGTAGCTAATAATTTTTATTTGTAATTTATCATTTATTTCAACACAACACATGTACATCATAACATATCATAAAATACAAATATTAACTAAAATAAAAAATAAATTAAAACAAATCGAACCCCTCTAACGAACTCACTTGTGGCATCGAGCCTAAGACTCGTTTTTTTTGTAATTTTAAATTGATCTGACAAAGTTAAGTCAAAATTTACTTGCAACATTTGTACCGGCCATCATCAATACATACCTAGTAACGTGTAATAATTAAAAGTGTTAGGTATTATTTCATTTATTTTTGGGCAATTCTATTATTATTTATTATTAACTTACGTGTAGTAATGGACGCGAGGACGTGTCCCATACTATACGAAACTTCCCTGTCCGATACTATACAACACGACTAACATTATAAAAAAATAAATTAAAAAAGAACACGCCATTTCTCATTGGTTTTAGTATCATAAATTAAATATATAATAAACTTATGATATACTCGTAACATGAGCTGTTTGTAATAACTTAAATTGTGCAGATAGTAAACAAAGCAAAAAATATATTCCTTACGTTGAAATTGATTTACTCACATAAATCGATGCGGTGCGCACAGGGGCGTCGGCAGCTTGCCACAGAAGGGTTCATCGCGTGTCTAGAATGGTATATTTCGTTCATAGATGGTGCATTAGACGTGAAATAGAGATGTTAGCGACATTGTCCGATACTATACACTGTCCGATACTATACTATCTTCCCCTACACTAGCTAAGTAGGTCTTTTACTATTTTTATATATGTTGTTGTAAGGTTTCATGTCTCTCATTATATATTTTTATAAGGTCTCACTATAAGTATTTGTTTAATAGTATATTCGTTACTTTTATTTATTAGTTTGTATAGCGTTCCGTCCGTCTGTCACACTCGGTGCTGGCTGAAAATCAGCGCTGCAGGTGCTTAGCACCTCAGCATCATGCTGAGCCAGTATCCGATTCACTGCCACGAAGACACATCCACCACTTTGTTTTAGTTTACTGTTTTTTTCTTTTTTTTGTGTTTTGTTGTGGTTAGTGAATAAATGTATTTTTCTTTTCTTTTCTTTCTTTTCTAATGAAAAGGACTTCTTGCGTCGTTTCATAACTGTTGACGAAACATGGATTCATCATCATACACCAGAAACCAAGGAGCAGTCAAAACAATGGATTGCTTCAGGTGAACCTCCCAAGTAGCACACTGGGTGGGAAATAGCTCGTATATCATATCTATTTAGATACTTAAGTGAAATATATAGCCATGACTAAGTTCTATATAGGTGGAAAGAACCCTTAGGCAACCAATATAGAACCACGGGGAGAAAAATTGCAGCTTATTTTTGGTTCTATATTGAATCCATAAGAGATCTCACGATTACCTTAAGTGGCAATTAGAACTATGGGTGAAAGTTATGCGCAGTGAACGACGATTATTGAACGAATGAATAATAATATTTCAGTTCGGTCAATGAGTGATAAATGGGACGCCAAAGTTCCTTTGAGTGACGTGGCAACAATTAAGTCGGTAAGTTTTTTAAAGTGAATGTGATCTGCCATTTTAATTTTGGATTTATACATCTGTTTGGTAAGTGATTAAAATTCACGTTCAGGCATTGAAATAAGCACGAAATTCTTGCGAATGCTTTTTTACCGTGAAACTATAGTATGGTTTCTTTGTAAATTTCGATGCGCCTTTGATTAGATCAGGAATATTTAAAAAGAGAGTGTTAAATCATATAAGGAATTGATACTGATAAGAACTAAAACTGTAAAAACCTGACCTAATGATTGTAGGTTACGTACAATGTTAAAGTAACATAGTCACAACTATCAAAAGTCTATGATTATGCGTCAGTGTGATAAAATTCTGTTTAAAATAAATCATTTTCAAGGACTCCAATTTGTAAACATGGCGAAACAAAAAAGATCTTACAGTGTTTATTTTCACTTATTTGTTTTTTATTTGAAACTATCAGGTCTGAAAATCACTTATTTGTATCTTGCGAGTGGCACAGCAGTGAATGCTATGCCCTAGAGCAGGTGTCACCAATTAATTTCGTTCGGGGTCCGTTTTAAGAAATGAAATCACCATCGCGGTCTGCACAACATTTTATAGAAATTCATTTAAAAAAAAATTTGAAATATCAAGGTATATTTTTACATATCAATGACAAAAATGTATTTATTTGTTGCGGACTATCCGTCTGAGGTTTGGAGTAAAATTGTTGCAAGCTATTGACATTAAATCCTGGAGACGTTTATCAGAAAGTCGAGATAAAATTTATTCTTAATGTAGTTCATCTTCTGGATGCTGCTTCACAAATATAAATGTAGACGTAAACAGAGTAAGAAGTTTCAAAGTTAAATTTGTAGTTCTGGATATTTATTATCTTTCGCACTTTCGCAATCCGCGAACTCTTTCTCGCTCGTTACTTCGCCCGGCCGTTTTTGAATTGACGTCAACAAAGACAATGCGAGGTATACATTTTTCTTAAATTACGTACTCTGTAAGTAGCTGTGTTCTCGCAGTCCGCACAAAATGGGTCGGCGGTCCGGATGCTCATATTCATTTAATGACAAATACGAGGGCAGAGTGAAAAGTCTGGAAAAAATTAAACAATATTTTTTTTTTGGTCCAAGTAAATATTTATTTTTCAACGTAGTCCCCATGTAACTCAATACACTTGGTCCATCGCTTTTCTAGCTTTTCGATTCCCTCCGTATAGTACGATTTCTCCAACCCTTCAAAATACGCATTGGTTTCTGCGATGATTTCTTCGTTGGAACCAAATCGTTTTCCACCAAGCCATTTCTTTAAGTTTGGGAAAAGAAAATAGTCGCAGGGGGCTAAATCTGGAGAATAAGGCGGATGCGGGAGCAATTCGTAACGCAACTCGTGGATTTTAGCCATAGCAACTGCACAAGTGTGGACCCGTGCGTTGTCTTGGTGAAAAATGATTTTCTTTTTCGCCAAATGGGGTCGTTTTTCCATTAAAACTTCATGAAATCGCTGTAACTAGTTGGCATAATATTCGCCGTTAATTGTTTTACCTTTCTGAAGGTAATTAACATATATTACACCACGAGCATCCCAGAAGACAGTAGCCATAACTTTATTCGCCGATAAAACTAATATACGATTTACCTCCAAAAAGGCTGCATTACAAATTGACATTAATGAATTTGTGAAGAAAATACCTTTAATATGATTTTTACCAGACTTCTCACTCAGCCCTCGTATGACGATTAAGTCGTTCCCTATTAGCATCGATTGAAGAAGGGGTAATAATATTCTTTAATATGTACGTCAAGTTCTAGGACATCCTATATAGTTTATGTTAGTTTAAGTATGTATATGTATAGATAGATGTATAAATACCTATTTCTGTATCAATTTATGTAGATACAGAAAACTTAATAATACTACAGCTACCTAGTAGTTGTGTTGGTGTAGGTACTTGAATGTATTTTTTTTAGGGTTCCGTAGTCAAACTAGGAACCGATATAAATTTGCCATGTCCGTCCGTCCGCAGCTTCTGGAAAGCTGTGGTTTGGCATGAATATACTCGTACATATTAGTCACACCACTCATACCAACATATGTATGGATAAAAATAAAATCTTGATAATAATACTGTGCCTCCCCTATTCATAACATGGGCATGTTTTTGTTTTTCTCGTTTACCCCATTTGGGTTCTCGTTTGATAGGTATTGAGCGGTCCCCCGACGTGTCGACACTTGTATCAAAAATTATTATCTATTATTTTTTATTTTTTATAGGTTTCTTTACTGACTGTGTTGGTTCTTTAATTATAGGTTTGATTGGTTTGTTGAATGGTAATGCTCTTTTCCTAAATTGTTTGACTACGGAACCCTGCAAAAGGAACGAGTTAATTGTCTCTAAAGTGTCTCTGACTGAGTACGGCGGCGGCGGTAAGAGAGCAAATAATTTCCTTTGACGACGTTATAATTATAACATGTATACTTCACAGGTGTCATCGAGTTCATCTTCTGACACCAAACAGTATGAAGATACTTATGTTCCAATAGAGAAAGCAAACGACAGAGACAACACGGACGTATTGGTAATATGCTTACTAACCCGGCGCATGTATTTAAGTTGAAGTAATGTAGATTGAGGAATCCGTAAAAGAAGCAAGGTATTTATTTTGCATCTTGTTTTACATTGTAAGAATTACTGTCACTTGTAAAGTAAAAATAAATAAACAGACCGTCTTGACGACTGACTCACGAACATGACCTGAGCCGTAGACCCGTGATTCGAAGACACGCCTCAAAATGACATTGAACTGCCCAACTCATGCTTTTTGGTCTACCAACCCTTCAGCATTTTATAAAATGTAAAAAATTCATTGTATTTAAGTAAATAGTCTGCATCATTTAACATGTTTCTGTTAATATGCAAGTAGTTTTATTAGTATAGTTTTATTATTTACATTAATTTTCAATGCACCTAATAATATTTTCCAAACACAGGGGAAAACGAACAAAACCCATTAACATACAGTACCGGCAAATAATATATCACCGTTGTACTTACATCTCGTACGATTACCTAGAAATATTACTTATCAAAATTGACAACCAATCAAGAACTAGTTGACCAATTGTATTGCTTTTATTCCATGTGTTGGCTACTCGGGCACTCCGAATACGGTGGGTTAGAGTTAAGTATTTTTGTTATTCGAATAAGCTCGGTTACGTTTAGTTTTCTTTTGACCGACCAGTACCAAAAATTAAACATGAAAAAAAATCAATACCTCGGTCATTCTCCAGACACCCATTTCTGTATGTCGGGGCTAACAAAATATAAAACTATTGAATTTGGTATAATTTATGTTTTTTGGTCGTAGAATGTACTCGTATTGAGTTGTACAAACATTTTCAAGTAAGTATTCAATACCCTACAAGGGGAAAAAAAACAATACTCCATTCTCCTAATTAACATCCCGCGTCGCACTTCTGGGATCACTAATACGAGGGTCAAACTGAAAGTTTCGGGAATAGAAAAAAATATGCAGTTAAATTTAACAAAGGTATTTTTATTGTTTTTCAAAGTATTCTTCTTTATATTTTATTCACTTTTCCATGCGTTCAAACCAGTCGTTAAAGCAATTATTGAAGTCTGAAATAGCTGCCGACAAGATGGCCATTTTAAAACCCTTCAGACCCACCGTACCCCTGGTGGTACGGTGGGTCTTTTAAAGTTAAACTGTACCACCGTGTGTAGTGACCCTAGCGATGACCTACCTATCTCTCGCACGATAATCTACATAAGTAAGTAATAGAAAATTCATATTCCAGTATGTTATGCGATGTTATAATCTACATAGCTTAATAACGGAAAAAACAACATACCAGGTGGTTAACAGTTACGCTGACGTAATAACTAGCAAAGGATCTCTTAAATGTATATACGCAAACGTTCGCAGTATTGTAAAACCGGGAAAATTTGATGAACTTAAATGTGTATTGGAAGCTGTGCAAAGTGTAATCCATATAATCATATTAACGGAGACATGGATAAAGTCCGATGTCGAAGCCTTGAACTACCAGCTGCCGGGATATACTCATTATTATAACATAAGAACCAACGGAAGAGGTGGTGGAGTATCAATATTTGCTCACAAATTTCTAAAACACAACTTGGTTGAAGAACAATATTTAAATGGAAACCACTATCTTTGGATTCATCTACAAAAGTACTCTGTAGACATTGGCGCTGTATACAGATCAAATCAGGATAGCGTCAACAACTTTTTGGATGTATTCTCAGGGCAAATTCAAAACCGGAAAAGAACGATAATATTTGGTTACTTCAACTTGAATATGCTAAGCGCCGAAAAATATGTAAAGGACTACAAAAGAACTCTTAAAGAAAATAACTACCGAGTGATTAACAACATTGATATAAACTCCTGTACTCGAGAAACATCTAGTACCAGAACTATACTGGATCATGTATGCACAAATTTAACAGACAACCACTTCCATCTTGCTATTATTGAATCGGCCATGTCTGATCACAAGCAAATATATTTTGAAATTAAGAAATACCACCCAAAACCTCTACTAAGACTTGAATACGAAAAAATTAACTACGATAATCTGTACAAAACGATTGAAGAAAGCAACGATGGAACCCAAAATAGTGACTACGCCATCTTAGAACGCCGACTTTTGTTGAGTATAAATCAGAACAAAATAGTGAAATTAAAAATACTTAACGCACCGAGGCAGGATTGGATTAACAAGGAAATAATAAGAGAAATAAACAGTAGAAACATCTTATGGCACCAACTGAAACAATATCCAGATGATGACAAGTTAGAGCAAGAGTTTAAAACCAAAAGAAATAGAATAGCAAAAAATATAAGACATTCAAAAAACCGATATTACTTCAAAGCATTTATGGACTGTAAGAACAACGCCGCTAAAATGTGGAAGTTAATAAATAGTCTATCAGCAAACAAATTAAAAGGAAACACTGTGCCCTCTTAACTGCAAACTGAAACCGGAACAACTGCAGACAACAAGGAAATGTGTGAAATCTTTAACGATTTTTTTTCGAGTATTGGATCGACCTTAGCAAATTTAATTCCAAAGAAACTAAGCTGTAACTCAACCCACACTTATACTTCGACACTAAACCACCCCAAGTTGTCTCAATTTAAACCTACTGATTCAGAAGAGGTTTCTAAAGTTATAGACAATTTAAAACTTAATACGAGCTCAGCTCAGGTATAGACGGCATACAAACTAAATCAATTAATTATATAAAAATCCTAATACTTGAAGAATTGTCATTATGTTTAAATAAGTGTCTTGCGGAAGGCGTGTTCCCAGATAGTTTAAAATTAGCAAAAGTGTCTCCTATATACAAATCGGGAAATCAATCTGATCCAAGTAATTATCGCCCAATTTCAGTCCTTCCGGTCAATTCAAAATTTTTCGAAAAGATCATAAGTATATAGTCGCATTGAATCACATTTAAACTCAGCACATATCCTTTATGACAAGCAATACGGTTTCAGGCCCAAATCGAATACGCTCTCGGCAACCATAGATCTTGTAACCAAAATTAAATTCAACATAGACAATAAACAGATAGCATTAGGATTTTTTATCGACTTAAAAAAAGCTTTTGATACGGTCAGTCACAATCTACTCTTACAAAAATTAAATCGTCTAGGTATCACCGATACAGCCTTAGATATTTTCAAATCATATCTCACAAATCGTCAGCAAGTGGTAAAGATTGAAAATCATCAAAGTCAGCCAAAAACCATTACGTGTGGCGTCCCCCAAGGATCGATTTTGGGGCCGTTATTGTTCCTCATTTATATTAATAGCATAAAAGAAGTAGGCCTCAAAGGCGATATTTCGCTATATGCAGACGATACTAGTCTTTTTTACTTTGGAAACTCGATCAGCAATGTTATCAAAGATGCACAGAGTGATCTGAACTTGCTTATAACTTATTAGTAGGCTAGATTGCCCCATGATGAGGCATTGGGCCAGCCTGCACGTTTAGGCGTCCGTAAATTTAGTTTATATGATTTGAATAATAATTATAATTTATGATACCTAACACTAACACTAACATTAAGACATTTTTACTAACAAATCAAAAAGGCACCGAACATGAGGAGTTTTGTTGGTAAATTTAAGGCTAAACTAGTATCTGATGCATATTACACTATCGATGAATTTCTCAACGGCTAAATTGACTAGTTGCTGGTTCGCTGCCCAAACAATTGACACCACATAGGTACATATTGAATGACATACATAACATTTTGACATACTTTGTATAGATAATCTAATTTAATATTTATAGAATTCAGTGTAGAATTACTGTGTTTAGAACTTTTGACATGTAAAACTCTGTTTTATCAAGGAATAAATAAATAAATAAATAAACACTTATGGATCTTGTTATTCGAAATAAATATATTATTATTATTTAGATATTCATTTAATTTTCTATAAATTAGGTTTTTTACATATTCAAATATAAAGGTAAAATAACAATACCGACACAAAAAATAAACATTATAAAAAACCTAATCTACGGGTGCCGCCAGCAGCGGGGCAGGGCTCAAGCTACCGGTGGTTAGGGCTGCAGAGAGAGGAACCTCTTCACTATGCGTGCCGTGTCGAGGAGTACTGCCTTCTGTATCTGGCCCTTGATCCAGCCATCTAGCGAGAGTCTCTTGAGGTGTTGGTCGAGACTCTTCGCTATAAGACCGTTTGCCGAAACAACTATCGGGACAATGATCGTCGAGTCAACATCCCACATGGTGGTCACCTCGTGAGCCAAGTCAAGGTACTTGCTGAGCTTATCCTTCTCGGCCTTCACGAGGTTCTCATCATGCGGGATGGTGACGTTGACGAGCACTGCCCGGCGTTGAGACCGATCTGTCAACACGATGTCAGGTTTATTGGCGACAATAGTCCTGTCTGTGATAACAGATCGATCCCAATAGAGCTTAGCACGACCATTTTCGAGAACTGGCGCCGGTGTGTACTTATAGTACGGCACTTCAGACTCAAAAAGACCGTATTGAAGAGCAAGCTGCTGATGAATGATCCTGGCTACGAGGTTATGTCTGTGCAAGTACTCGCCGTTGGCCAAATGCGAACAACCGGAAATTATATGTCTGAGGGATTCGCCGGGACAACGGCACGCTCGACAAATGTCGACCGTGCCATCCCTCAGAATATATTTCCGGTAATTGTTCGTCATTATGACCTCGTCATCAATTGCACAGGCAAAACCTTCGGTTTCCCCAAAGAGGTCACCAAACCGTAGCCAGTTCACGGACGCTAAAAAGTCTACGTCGGGCCTTGTTAGGGCCCGGTAGAAGCGTCCGTGTAGCTCCTTGCTCTTCCATACGTGCTTGCGGTCTTTGGTGCTCAACACTGTTGGTCTACGCCAGTTTTCGTTTGCCAAGGAGAGAGGCGTGAGGCTCCTGTCTACTGCAACCACATCACGATGCATCCCACACTCATTGCCAAGGAAATAATCCCTGAGATTGCACACCTCGCGGTTATGGATTCTTAGCATTTATTATTATTATTATTTGTATGTCTTTACCAATCACGGGACTTTATTGGGAGTCCCGGACCTTTGGATGGCGTACATGGAGCCGAAGCCAACACGCAGAGGCCCTTTAGACAAGTTTAATTTAGTAAAGTGATGGGACACCAACCGGCGATTGTCCCTGAGTTCAAACTATAGAAGTATGCTCCCACGGACAACCAACGGTTAGTGTAGGACTATTTAAGAAGGATGGAAGTATTAAAATAGGCTCTATGAATGAACAGATATGGATTGGTGAACTAGGCTATTGATGAAACTACGGCGCCTGCCTGGCCAATGCTAATTACTATGGTTGAAATGGCGGTGACTCGCCAACTCAATGGAATGGGCCTCCCGAAGTAGCCGCATATATATAGCAGCAGGGAGGTAACAGTTCCAGAGGGGCTAAGGGTGGAGAGGTGCTTCTGGACTTTAAACGACCATAAGGTGCCCACTCACCACTTATGCAACACATCCACCCTTCGAGCATATAGCTCTTGCGACTCCAAAAACAAACTACATAATCTTTGCAGCTAAGAATAAGAAAGTACCAGATTTCCAACCCCTTAAGATAAATAACACTAATATTCAAAAAGTTGACAAGAAAAATACCTCGGGTTAATTCTGGACAAAAATTTAAATTGGAAAGCACACATTGAAAAGTTAAAATCTAAATTAACATCACTAACTGGGGCTGTGCGTGGTTTTGCTAACGGCCTTCCTCTTCAAGTGCGCTATACCATATACAACTCGCTAATCAAACCGCATATTGAATACCTCGTTGGAGTGTGGAGCACCCCCCGCCCCAAAAACAAATCTTAAACCTCTTCAAATAGCCCAAAATAAACTAATTAAAGTACTATTTAACTACGACTTTTTAACTCCGACCAAAACTATATACAAGGAAACCGAACTATTAAATATTACTCAAAGTTATGTCTATAATAATTGTGTTTTAGTTCGGAAAATACTTAAAAAAGATCTTATGACCCAAGTAAACTTCACAAGAAAACATCATGTGCAAAGAATAAAATTACGAAATGCCAATGATTTAATCTTACGTCCTTCGCGAACAAACTATGGAAAAAAGTCCATTTTATATGAAGGTGCTCAATTATTTAATAAACTCCCGAAGACAGTCAAAGAAACCAAATCTATTTATCGTTTTAAATATCTTCTTAAAAAACACGTTTTAAATAACTTATAATGGGACACTGAAAGTAAAAGTAGAATAAAATATACCGAACCAAATTAAACAACACACAATAGCTTATGCAACATAAACATACATATACTACATATTTATACACTATTAATAGTTAAGTTATAAATAAGTATAGTGTATTTTTTTTTCTTTAAATATAACTAAACGTTTCTATAACGATTTACTACGCTCAGCGTATGCATGCCACATCTAGATGTAACCTTTCTGTGTGCTTGTGTTACTTGGGCTCGAGTTGTCGCCGCTCGCAATGCGTTGTGTGTCATGAGGGTAGCCAGTGATTAGTAAAGTTGAAGTTACCCTTTTTATTTGTAAGTAGCTCTGCGCTCATTAGATTTAGTTTGTAACTCTCAGTTATAGTGTTTTTATCTCATATAAGTTTGTTGCGGGACCTCACAGGGAGGCTAGGTTAAACTTTCTCATCTGGGAAAATGCCGGAAAACCTCGTTAGGGTAGGGTGTTCGAAATGATGAACAGCAGTAGACGATTATTTAAAAGCAAACTAAAGTGGTGCCAAGACCGACAGGACCAGCTAAAAATGGACAAACTTGCCATGGCTCATCACAATAAAAGGTTCAACGAGTTCTGGAAGATGACCAAAAGTTTTAAAGTAAGACCTAGCCTACCAGTGAGTGTCGGGGGTAAATCTGAGCATAGGGAGATTGCTGAGGTATTCAGGGAACAATTCACGGTAAAATCTTTAATACCTGACACACCGACGGAGTCATGGGCAGCGCCCACTACTGGGGTTATCGGAAACCAGCGTGACGTGCATTTTACCTCCATAAATGTAGCAAATGTAATAAGAAAAATGCAAAGAGGTAAATCACCTGGTCATGATGGCCTGAGTATCGAACATTTTAAGTACGCGGGCGATCACTTGCCGCGGGTGCTGTCCATGTTCCTGAACGTGTGTATGGGTCATTCATACTTACCTGCGGCATTTATGAAAACCGTTGTTATACCCGTAGCGAAAAACAAGACTGGCGACCTATCGGATAAAGGAAATTATCGCCCTATCTCGTTGGCCACGACAGCCGCTAAAGTACTCGACAGTCTGCTTGATACTATACTCGAAAGACTCAATATCCGTGACACTCAGTTTGGGTTTAGAGCGGGCCTGTCGACTGAAAGCGCCATTCTGAGTCTCAAGCACACTGTCGGGTATTATACGGCTAGGAAGACACCGATTTACGCCTGCTTCCTGGACCTGTCAAAGGCTTTCGACAGAGTTAATTATCAGATCCTGTGGCAAAAGCTGGGGGAAGCAGACGTACCGGTTGATTGCATCAATATCTTTAAATATTGGTATAGCAATCAATCGAATCAGGTGAGATGGGCTGACATACTGTCTGAGGAGTATAGGCTAGAATGTGGAGTGAGGCAGGGTGGCCTAACCTCACCTAAGCTGTTTAACTGGTATGTGAATGACCTATTGGGCGAGCTCAGCGGCATGCCTGCATGTCTCAATAATATTAGTTATGCTGATGATATGGTGCTGCTGAGTCCATCCGTGGGTCCACTGAGACAGCTTGTGGGCAGGTGTGAAGAGTATGCGAAATACCATGGTCTAGTTTACAGTGCTACCAAGAGTGAGTTGATGGTGTTCAAAGCAGGTAAAATAAAGCCCTACTACGTACCTCCGGTCACTCTTGGGGGCACTGTACTTAAAACTGTGCATAGTTTTAAATATCTTGGTCACATAATCACTGACGACCTGTGTGATGATCAAGATATTGAAAGGGAGCGTAGGGCGTTATCAGTGAGAAGCAATATGCTGGCCCGCAGGTTTGCGAGATGTTCAAATGAGGTTAAAGTTGCGCTATTTAAAGCCTATAGTCAATCCTTTTACTCGAGCAGCCTGTGGGTTAAGTATACGAAACGAGCTTATAACGCCCTTCGCGTGCAATACAACAACGCTTTCAGGATACTGCTGGGCCTGCCGAGGGGTGCAGCGCCTCAGGTATGTTTACGGAGTCGTGCACAGACGGCTTCCTGCCGATCATGCGTAAGAAAATCGCATCACACATGGATCGCGTCAGGAAAAGCCCCAACAGTATCCTGAAAATGATAGCTGGCAGGTTTGACTGTCCGATTTTGATTAACTGGTTAGGACAAGTCAAACCAATTTTTACATATATTAAATAAATAAATAAGTTAAATGTATTAGGTAGTAGTACTAACATAGTCTAAGTACCTCTGTTACTAACAAATGTTATGGGTCTGTCGGCCTGAAATAAAGGATTCTATTCTATTCTATTCTATAAGTGAATTGTAAAAATTCTTATGGGAATAAATGATCTTAAACCTAAAAACCTAAAATATCTTTGCGATTGAAACCTTTTCTGTATAATTTTTAAATCATTTAGTACCAATTTCACCATACGATGTTAACAACTAAACAGACGATTATAGTGTTAACAGCTGTCAAAATGTATGAACTAACAGTCGATTAACATTGATTAACATTTAACATCGTTTGGTGAAATTGGTACTTAATCTCTTCGTTTTTCATTCGTGTTTATATCTTTATTCTTTTAAGTGTCAGGCAAAACAAATTTCCATTTTCAAAGCATAGTATTTGAATTAAAATGAAGTTTTGCGAATAATAATTATTGTTTTTGGAAATTACAAGTTATTACGGAAGATAAAGTGGCCTCAATACATTATTTTAAAATAAATGGTGGAACCGCCCTTCTACTTTATGAATACCGTTATCATCGGCACAAGACTTACACAGATGGCTCCAAATTATGGTTGTGATCATGATACAGCAAACCTAAATGTAGTGGCACTGTCACGATTACAAAGCTAACGTTTATTGTTATAATGTACTTAAGTAATGATTATTATTACTATTATGGTTTCTGTTTTACTTTAACTAGCCGACTGCCTGCTGTTTCACCGTAGTTTTAGTTTCCGCGTATGTATATCGATATCAAAATGGTTTACATAGTTTCCAAAATTTACCACCTACCTACTATTTGCCTCTTAACCTGATGTAATTTGTTTTATTTTAGGACAATACGTTCATCATGCATCTGCTTATGAAAGCAGAGATCATTGTTGTGAAATTGATCCATTCAGTAATGACATTTTGAAGGAAAAGATAAATCTCCGAGAAGTAATTGTTGCATCTGATAAACCCATTGAACAACTTTACAACAAGAAAAATAATGATTTTAAATCTCTGGAATGAATTTTGCAATCGGGGAATATCCTCGGTGTGAAAACGTGAAGCACTTTCTTCAAGATGCTCGAAACAAAACGGCACAAGTTTCAAAAACTGTATTTCGAGATTTGAGAAAAATCGAAGTGCCCATTCAATATCATGATTTCATATTGGCTGATTATTACTGTTTTGCTCAAAAGAATCCCGATTGCTAATTCCGAATACTAAGGAATAAGTTTTGATGGTACATTTTACTGTTGCCCAAAACCCTTTTCGCACGTAGATATATAATAATATAATATACACGGTGATATAAAGGACGGTGAAGTACGGGAACGGTTAAAGTAAGACCCTTAATTTCATTGTCATTTATGCCGGATCGAACAGAAAAAACTTTGATATGATTAAATCGCAATTACCAGAGTGGAATAGAACTATTATGAGCGAGTTGCCTACAAAGCAAGATGCCCTACAGACAGGCAGGATGTCTCAAAAGCAAGATGCCTAAGTATTATGCCTACAAATCAAAATGCCTAAGGGTAAGGACCAAAAAGTTGGACCACTGTTAAGCGCAGTTAACCATACAAACAGCGAAGTTGAAAAAAGTTCCGTTGTGGCACGAAAATTATCCCTACAATTGTATGGCTAACTTTCGTGTCACAACGGAAAAGTTTCATAGAAAATTTAATTGAGTGAGTTAGCGTGGACAACTTTTTGGTCCTTACCCCTAAGTGGTTGAATGCCGTCTAGGCAAATGGTCTACTTGCTAAAATTACTACCAAGCAAAATGTCTAAGTGGTTGAATGCCGTCTAGGCAAATGGCCTACTTGCTGAAACGACTTCAAAGCAGAATGTCTAAATGGGTGAATGTCTTTGAAGACAAATTGCCTGTTAATTAAAATGCCTACAAAGCAAGACACCTAAGTACTATTATGACGACTTAGCAAATTACAAAAATAACATAATATAAAAAACCGGGCAACAGCATGTCGGACCATGTTCAGTAGGTATAGGGTTGCGTCGCTATTGCCCTTTAGGCTCACTTCGTCCTCATTCCCATTTCGTATACATACATTCCTGCTACGTCAACAATCCCATTTCGTCCGCATTCCTACTTCGTCAACAATCCCATTTCGTCCTTTTTCCAATTCGTCCACATCCCGGATAAGTCAAATTCCAGTTTCATCCACATTCCCATTACGTCCACATTTTCAATGGTCAACATTCCCAATTAAATAAAAGTATGAAATGGTAGCTAATTTTCCATTTAAAGTAATCTTAGGTAGTTTTCTGTCGTTCATGGCTTTAATACAAACATTCCTTTACCAAGATTGTTAACAAATTTGTTGTAGTCTCCTACTCTATAAGTCCAATGGGTTTCAAATGATCTGCGTTGGCGGGGTGAGGTAACTCATTTCGGTGCGGGGCGGTGAGTGCCCATTCTGTATAAATAATAAATAAATAATAAATATTCTCGGACAATCTCACACAAATTAATCTAGTCCCAAACTAAGCTCTAGGCTTGTACTATA
Source organism: Acleris emargana (assembly GCA_927399475.2). Classification (NCBI taxonomy): domain Eukaryota; kingdom Metazoa; phylum Arthropoda; class Insecta; order Lepidoptera; family Tortricidae; genus Acleris; species Acleris emargana. Next base: position 25,509,079 of record OV656835.1, read on the forward strand.
GGTACTAGACAACGATAAACATACATATATAGACAAAATAAATATTGGTTACAGAATTCTCAAGATTTTTTAAGACTTGTTAGTAATTCTTTAGCTCTGCCTACCCCACACTGGGAATGAAGGCGTGAGTTTATGTATGTATGTATGTATAGAGAAATACATACTTAAATACATAGAAAACATCCAAGACTCAGAAACAAATATTCGTGCTCATCACACAAATACTTGTCCATACCGGGATTCGAACCCAGAACCTCTAGCTTCATAGGCAGAGTCACTACCAACTAGGCTATAGCGGTCGTCGTCGTGTATGTAGTTCTATTATATATTCTGTGGTAATGCCACCACAACGAGTTAAAATTGTGATAAGTCAATTGAAAACTTTTCCATGATATTTCGTATTAGGTACTGGCCACTTAAAACTGAAGTAAATTGTAAAACAATAGATAATTGTGATAGATATGGGTTGACAATGTCACATTCAATGAAATCATTTCTTGTTATAGCCCTTGGCTGTATTCATTGATTAAATATTAGCCATAAATAAAATAAGCATGGATACTACCGAAAAAAAAAGTTTGTGTTTATTAAGAATAATAAAAATGGACGATCATTATTGAATTCCGGTTACCGATACACTTTAAATAAAAAATATTTGGATGGTACAAGTCTTTGGCGGTGTTCCAACAGAAAAGAGTGTAATGCGTCGATTAAAATGAATGAAGAAAAAGAAGATATTTTATGGGAAAGTACACATGCTTGTGAACAAATATTGGCAAAAATGAAGTATCCATTTTGATGGAGAAATGTAAAGAAGTAGTTTGCAAAAACTTTAAACCTGTTCAGCAAGTATTTGAGACGGTATTTGCAGATTACGGATTAGACTCTGAAGCCGCAGTTGATGAGGATTTCGATACCATGCCAATTTTCAAATCGAAAAAAGACAGTCTACTGAGAGCTCGAAGAAAATTCTTACAGATGTCAAAAACAGAATTTAATAATTTGAATGAGGTTCGCGTACCGGATCTTATTGGCAATAATTTTCTGGTATGCGAAGATGGTGAGGACAACAATAAAATTTTAATTTTTTCTACTGAATTTACCAGAAAGTACCTCAAATCAAACACCAATAACGCTTTGCAGTATTTCGGCGATGGAACTTTTAAGAGAATACCGAAACTTTTTTATCAAATGTATACTGTGCACGTGGATATTGCTAGCGATGATGAGTCCGTAAATATAATACCTATCGCCTATGCCCTGCTTCCAAACAAGTCACAAGTGACTTATACTAGGTTCTTTACACTTTTTAAAGAACACTTAAATATAGAAATCACGAAGTTTAAATGTGATTACGAGCAAGCACAGATTCAAGCTATTAAAGCAATTTTTCCATGTGTGAAGGTTACTGGCTGCTACTACCATTTCTCGAAAGCAGTATGGAAAAATGCCGAGAAATATAATCTCACCGTTACGAAGGAAGGGCGAGCATTAGCGGAAATGTCAGCAAATTTACCGCTCTTGCCAGCAAGTTATATATTTGATGCCTGGCATTCCATAGCACAGAATTTTGTAAATACGGGGGAAATGGATAAATTTAAGGTATATTACGAGAAACAGTGGTTAAAATATGTGCCTGAAATACTGAGCTGTGAAGGAGAGACACACCGAACAAATAATGGGTTAGAAGGGTGGCACCGACGATTTAACGCTCGCGTACCACCCAATTCTACATTTGTAAATTTCTTGCATAAATTGCTTAAGAAGGCAAAGTGGCAGGAACAAAAATTGAAATTTTCAATCTATAACCACAATAATCGAAAAAAACCCGATATGTTATTTACTGCCAGGTATAAAAAAGAAGTAAGAAAATTGATGGAGAATGACATTACTCATATTGAATTTCTGCAAAATATTTGCAATTTAATAGCCTGTACTAAAAAAACAACGTGAGGCAGCGACACCTATTGGTGGTCAAACAGATGTCAAAGAATATTAAAACGACGTAGTTCGGCTAATTTCCGCTAGATGTTGATCTACTGACAATAACCGCACGATTAAATCAAAACTTAGAGGTCGTCGAGAATAACAAGTTTGTAACTTTTTCGTTGTGCGTAAAAAAATAGATTTTACAGTGAAAGCGTCCAGAAAAAAATCGTAGTGTGTGTGGAAAACTGTGAATAAATGAACCGTAAGTAAACTTTGTTGTTTGCGTGATAATTATATACAAATAAGTTGATGTTTTTAAACGTTCCAGATAAGTCACACTATGCATTTACCTTGATATGTAGTTTTTTCCCAATGTTCCTTATATGTCACATTATGCATTCACGTTCATGGTAATTATACTTAAAATATTGTTTTATAATCTAGATCATGTGGAAAAAACGTCTCCGAGATGCAGAAATCCAGGATTACTTGCTGATACCATCCGATAGCGATGATTGTCAGGAGTCTTCAGGTGCAGACAGTGAGGATGACATCGAAATACTACGTGCGACTATAAATAGAATCTGTGAAGAGTCCAGTGATTTAGAAGAAAGCCACGCATCTAGTCCGAACTATGCCTCACCAGAACCGTACCTCCGTGACAGTACTTGCGTTTGTTCTATCATCTTCTTGACGTAATGGTCATTAATAGTTGGTTGCTGTATAAAAGAGTGAAAGAACAAACACAAAATATGACCACTCGAGTAAAACTCAGAGAATTCAAATTAGATTTGGCAAAATCGCTTTGTATGTGTGGTCCTCAAATTGATAAGAAAAGGGGTCGACCCTCAACTTCCTTACCTGAAGATCTAATAGCTGCAAAGAGAGACAAGCCAAATGTAGCGATTCTTCCTACTCGTGATGTTAGGCTGGACGGAATTGATCATCTCCCAACATGGAACACAAAACGCCAACGCTGCAAATATCCAGGATGTCGCGGAAAGTCTTTCATATCATGCGATAAATGCAAAGTGGAGCTTTGTTTAAATAAGAGTAACAATTGTTTTGCTAATTTTCATCGAAATTAAAATTAAACATTATAATTGTGTGATCTCGTGTTAGTGTAGGTACTTAGTATTAAGCTATAAGGTAATGCATAATGTCCTTTATGTGTCACAACCATTAAAATTGAGTTTTTTTTTACTAAAAATATTGACTTTTATTTTTTCCTTATTTTTCCCGTCATCTACTCACTCACTAAAACCTCATGTATTTTTGTCACCCCCAAAAAAAATATCAAACAAGAATGAAGGTTAATTTTGAATGCTGATATTTATGAATAAAAATAAAGTTGTAAAAACACTAAATACAGTCTTATTTAGTGTTTTTTACTCGATGCAATTCATTAATTGTGATGTTAAAAATTCAGCACTTGTAAGGTTTTACGTTTGGTTAGCTGTCAAATATCACTTAAGCTGCCTTCAAATGTCAAAACTCTTTCTTCACTTGTGGATAAAAAGCGATTTTCTCAATAGATATCAAACAAATAAAAAGGGCTTTCCGAGCTAGTGAGATGAAAAAATAATTTTGTTTTACTTACTTAAAACCGTCATTGACCGACTAGTTTTATCTCAATATAAAAAAAAACACTTAATAAGTATTAACTCTTGCTTTACAAACTTCAAAGCTACTTTAAAAACTCAAAAATAATCTAGTTAACAGCAGATGTTACAAAAAAAAAACCTCGCACGCATTGTGTCGTGTCAGTTGTAAAACGAACTTCCATTGGCTTGGCTGTACACTATCCGTGCGTGCCCCATTTGATTTTATTAAATGCTATTGATTGTTTTATTTTTATTTTTTACAAAGCGATAATATGGTCAAACAGCATTATACTTAGTTACGCGTTAAATTATCTTAAGCTGTGACTTCTACTCATGGCATGATATAGTCCAATTCAAAATGTTTTGCTTAAATCAGTTCTGTTATTGCAAGAACACGTGCGTATCGGCATAACTCCGCCGGTAAAAAATAATGGCCGTTTCGCAATCTACCTCTGCGTTCCTCACCTTAAAGTTGTCGTAGTTCGTCGACTTTATAAATATAACAGTAGGTGCGAAAGATTTTAACGGAGTTCGTCCCAAACACTACACGTTCCCATTTTAACATACATATTCCCATGTATCTAAGAGACGCCCATTTGAACAGATACCCTTTAAATCGTTTTCCATGATAACAGATTTTCAATTTAACAGTTTCATTTTTATAGTATCACCTGTGGTATCACATACTTCCAGGTTCCCTATAAGATTACGTACTATGTTTAAAACTGTTGTTTTTAGAGTTCCGTAGCCAACTGGCAAACGCGGAACCCTTATAGTTTCGTCATGTCCGTACGTCCGTATATCACAGGCCTTTTACTCGAAAACTACAAGAGGTGTACATAGATGTTTGGAGTATAGGCGTCTTGTAGAAACCACTATTTAGTTACATACATACATACATAAACTCACGCCTTCATTCCCAGAGTGGGGTAGGCAGAGCTAAAGAATTACCAACAAGTCTTAAAACTTCTTGATAATTGTTTAACCACAATTTGCACAAGTAGGCTAAGATGTTTCCCAGTGTATTAGTGACAGGTGGCAAGCCCATCGCCTAACAGTACTACAAGCCTTTATTCCCTTAGTCGCCTCTTATGACATCCACGGGAAGACATGGAGTGGCACTATTCTAACCCGGCAACCACACGGCCAACTAAAGACTGTATTGAAAAGTATAAGGACAAGTGAAATATGTAATAACTTTTTAAATGTTTTTTATTTTACATAAATATGTTCTTGGCTTATGATTGAAATACATTTTTAAACGTTTTACTGATAACTAAAATACTATTAAGTTTGCTTTCGGGCGACTTTTCGCACTTGGCTTCGGACATTTTTCATCAGATTACGGACAACGTTTCCGGTGACTAGTCTCGACGCTTTTAGCCAGTCTTTTTTAAATTTGTCTACGGAATCCGCTGCTGAGAAGCGTTGCCGAAGTTTTCTCTTCATGATTGCCCAATATTCCTCGATGGGGCGGACCTCAGGGTAATTTGGCGGATTCATATTCTTATCAACATATCGCACGTCGTGGGTTTCCATCCACTCTCTGGTGCGGGCGGCATAGTGGCAACTAGCCAAATCGGGCCAAAATAAAGTAGAGCCCCTGTGGCGTCGAATCATTGGCAGAATCCTTTTTTTCAAACATTCCCTGATATATAGATCGGTTGTCATCGTGGATGTAGTGATGAACGCCGTAGATTTCATGCCGCATTCGCATATGGCCTGCCACACCATTGCTTTAGACCCAAATTTTTCGGCATAAATTGACGTTTGGTTCTCATTCAGGTGTTCTCCTTTGCGAACAGTATAGTACTGGGGGCCGGGTAGAACAGAATAATCCAGTTTGACGTAGGTTTCGTCGTCTTGAATTATGCACACTTCATTTTTGGTTAAAACTGTGTCGTATAACTTTCGAAGACGATGTTTAACATTTGCAGCCTGTTTTGGAGTTCGTTTTGGCTTCCGTTGCTTTCGATAAGTTACCAAGTCGTTACGCTTCTTGGCCCTCTGAACCATTCCTACAGAAGTTCTGCACTTTTTAGCCACATCTCTTATCGAAGCACTGGGCGAGTTTTTGATTGTTCGCAATATTTTAGAGTCGATATTGCAATTATGTGAGCCAGTTCTTCGACCACTTTTTGGCTTGTCATTAAAAGAGAAGTTTTCCCCGTACTTTTTAATAGCATTGTAAACCGCAGAACGACTCACCTTCTCGACTTTTGCGATCTTTCTCATGGACATACCCTTTTCTCGTATGTATTTGTCCACGATTCGTTTTCGTTGCTCGGGTGTAAGGCCTCTCATTTTGTGAAATCAAAAGTAATCCGAAAAAAAAACTTAGTAACTGAGTTCAATACCATAGCATCTATGACATAATGTGACATTCATATTTTTAAAACCAATAAAACAAGAATGGTGGCCAGTTAAAGTTGTCCTTATACTTTTCGATACAGTCTTTACTATTTAGTTAAGTAGTTAAATAACAAAAATAAATATTTCAAGGACCTTATATTTACTGTGTCATATATCAAATGAAAGGGCTCCTTATGAGAATCTTAAATACATTTTTTTATTATTGATAAATAAAAAGTTTTGATTTTATTAATGAAAGAAGGCGAAAATTGACCATTCCAAGTGAAAACCGTCTGGTTGCCGGGTTAGAATAGTGCCACTCCATGTCTTCCCGTGGACGGCGTAAGAGGCGACTAAGGGAATAAAGGCTTGTAGTACTGTTAGGCGATAGGCTTGCCACCTGTCACTAATACACTGGGAAACGTCTACTTGTACAAATTGTGGTTACTATCAATAAATTTTAAGACTTGTTGGTAATTCTTTACCTCTGCCTACCCCAATCTGGGAATGAAGGCGTGAGTTTATGTATGTAGGTATGTAGGTTTATTTGATGTAGAAAAATATTTAAGACAATGCTGTCGTGGTGTGATTTCAAAAAAATACTTTAGATATTACAAAACCCGATTATAGTTCCTTAGGTATTTTTCTGACTACCCGGAGTTTTGACTGTTTTTTAATACTTGGGGATTGTTTCTCGAAACCAAATTACACATTTTGTAACCTATTGGATATTCGCCAAAACAATTATTTGATCATAGGACTATTATTCTCATGAACATAATGTCAATGTACTATTTTGCCAAAGAAAATTGTGCGAAACGACAGTGTGCTAAGAAATTTGAATTATGCAAAAAGTAATTCTGCGAAAAATGATGATTCTGCCAAGGGGTGCTATGCGAAACCAAATTATGAAAATCAATTTTATGCAACGTATTAGTGAACCGGTAAAACATTTTCAGTTTTATTTTAACTTAAAACAGATGCGGTCAAGCAGTTTTGTATACAACTATGCCAAATTTCAAGTTGACACTCGTAGCTTCTGTAGTTGCAGAGAATTACTGCTGTGACATACGGACAGACACCGAAGTCTCACCATAATGGTTCCTTCTTTACCATTATCCGAACGACGCGCTGGCCTAGTTGTTAGTGACCCTACCTGCGAAGTAAGCGGTGCTGGGTTCATATACCGGTAAGGGCAGCTATTTCGAGTATAGTATAGAGTCATGGATTTTTACTATGTATTTTGACAGTTGTAGCGTCACAATTTATTTATGAGAATATTATTTATGTTATTAAAAATCAAGACTGTGTTGTTAAGAATTGTGATATACATAATTTGAATACAAGAAATAAAAATAAAATTGCTATTTAAAAATTTCGTGTCCGTAAGGTTTATAAATCATTTGTAGGTCAATGCATCTTTTTATTGTTTTAAAGTTACCATTTCCAGTACTTAAAACTTACTTGAAAAAGTCGTTGATGTCTCAAGCTTACTATAGGGTCGAGGACTATCTAACAGATAAAAATGCTTGGCCTAAACTAAACACCTAAATAACTTAATAATCACTTAGTCATAAAAAATATGTAAACATTGTATATTGTCTAGGGGACACGGTTTCTGCAGGAGAATGTATCGAAACTTTTTATGAAGGTTGTCTTAAAATTAAATAATCAAGTAGGTATCTTGATGGTAATTGGTGATTTAAGTACAAAATACTGTTAACATTTAATAGTTACTTTACCTATGTAACTGGTAGATACATAATGAAGCTCGCAAGCTCGTGCTCTAACCTCGGTGCTCGTACCTTAATAGATAATTATGAAATGTTGCAAACATAAGTTTTTCTTCAAGCTTAAAAATAAAATGATAGTGACCAAAATAAACAGTGTCTAACTTGTCTTGTATAACAAGTCGATATGTATAGGGGAAGCAGGGGTAATACCAGTCACCGGGTAATGGCGCTCACCTCAATAACTTGATATAACTAGCTTCTATGATCGCGGCGTGCGGGTGAAAGGGAGCGGGGAGCGACGCTTGAACCAGTGGCAACGTGTCGCGCCAGTCTGTGCAAAGCACGTGAGAGTGAGAGTCGTTTGTTTGTTTCGCGCTCCTTCGATCTAATTTTTCGCTGGATGTTTTTGTCGGTAAGTTGAAATTCTACAAACTTTTACGTTAAGTACCTGATTGTATGGATCGTTAAGCTATTCAAGTTCAAGGCCTTGTTGATATTATTGAACAATATTATGCGTAAAATTTTAAATTTCAATTTTAATACAAAACGACCGTTTGGGGTAATAGCGCTCAGATGAACGCCATTTCCCCCACGTATTTTTTTCTTACAGATATGCCCAGAAATCATCCGAGAACTACCGCTAAGGCGGCATGGAGTGTTCAAAGCTGTTTTGGAAGAAAAAGAAAATAGAAAGAATACTAAGAAGAATAAGATAGTAGAACAAGACAAACAAAAAGAGGTTCCAGGAAAACCAAACAGGATTCTAATACAGCTAAAGTAACAGTTTTGAAAAATAAGAATATCAATAAAAAAGCCAAGACCAATAAAACTCAAAAAGCAGCAAAAGGAAAAAAGTACAGGGAAAAGGCTACAAACGTAAAGTTTTAGAAGAAACTTCATCAGATATTTGTAACGACAATAGTGATGATGAAATGGACGATGAAGGTAATACGGATAACATGTGCAACCTATGCAAGGAATTTGGACAGAACAATGAAGTATAGTACCGCTGCACCATTTGCGGGATGTGGAGCCATGCTATGTGCTCTGGGTGGGATTCAGCACAGGGGTATATATATGCGATTTCTGTTCCTAAAGATATATGAATATTGATTATGTTAATTTTTAGAAAAAAATACTCATTATCATGTCTTATTTATAAGTAACTATGATAAACGATGTTAATTTTGTTTGTAAGCTTTGATCTCTTATTTTTAATAAGTAAATGTTGATCTCAATTACGTTATTTGGGCTAATGTTGATTTGAGCGTGATTACCCCATTGCCTGAACGGCATTACCCACACCTAAGGGCAATGCCGTTCAAAAGTGGTTTTTTTTAAACATTATTTTTCTCGTTATCTAAAAGATCTCAACTTATTTTATGTTTAAATTCTAATGAATGATAAGTAACACTTATGTTATGTTTGATTTTCATTTAATAAAACTTGATATTTTCAAAATCATGGGCATTTTTCCTTAAGTGAACACCATTCCCCCTGCTTCCCCTACACCGTGTTTTTTTGATTTACGATAACTTTAAGGGAACGTTCTTTAGGTCAAATAAAGTTAATTTCCCGAAGACAGACAAATGATAACTCTTACGGTTTTAAAGATATTTCATTTTAAAATTTAATCAGTTAATCACGTTGAACTGGTGTAAAAGGCTCTTAATGGTGTGTGTTCGAGTATGTCACGCCAACATTGACATATTTGACACTGATTATCTATTAGTTAACTCCAAAGGTCCTTTTAGAATGACCAAAGATACAAAATTTAATTACTTTGTTCTAAACAGAAAACATTTTTTTTTTGCAATATTTAATTTTTTTATCTACCATGTAGTTTCTACGGATGTACCTAGTAATATGCCGAAGTTATCTTAAATCAAGAAAAACACGGTGTACCTTTATTTTATGTTTTTAATGATTTAATAAAAATGAAATTTTGAACACATTATTAATCTCAAAATTTATTTGGTTTTTTATCTACTTCATTTCTATTGTTATGAAAACATTTTTTAACGATTTAATATACAAATTAGGATGTCAAGTGTTGACTAGGACGCCAGAACTAATGTCCGGAATAACCGTAACCATGGTAATAACAATGCTATACGTAATAATTATTATAGAACTGATATTACCATGGCAACGCTCATTATACAATTGTTTTCACGCTACGGTTACGCTATAGGTGGTATTCTGATACCGTGAACGATATCAATATTAGCGGGTTAGTAGTAAGCGAGTAGAAAAAAAATGTTGCGGTATATGTACCTGGGTCAATCAACTTTTCTTTGTAGCTCGTTGCCATGGTGATGTCTCTTGGGTCACTCTTTAAAACTATGATTTCAAAGGATTTAAGTCCACTTAAAAACTGTTTTATTGGCAATTACACACCCATTCTTTTATGGCCTTTCTCCTGTGTGTGCTGGAAGTATATATTATAACATTTTTTCTAAGAAACTCTATCACTGTTGTCTTCTGGCTTACGGGACAGAATAACAACAGAAAAAAGTTGATCCACCCACCTATCTATATTCTGCAAAGATGTCACTCGCGAATTAAAATATTCGCACAACGTTCTCATGATATTAGCGATGTTATTCTAAATTTTCGGTCAAAAGCACTAATATCTATATAGCCATCGTGCCAAATATGTACATAGGTAGACCTTATTATAAGTGGCATACTCGTATGGTGTAAATATTTTTGACTCCTTGGGAACGTGTATATTTATTTGTGACTTTGACCGTAAAGTTTATCGTGATTTGTGAGATATACTTGATTGTACAAGTGATTTACAGGAAAGCCGGTCTCAACCCAAGGTTACAGCTATGCGCTTGATGAGGGCAAAACTACAAAAGAAGTTCTGGGCCGTGACCGGACGAGGCCAGGCGCACCCGCCATCCTCCCGCTCCCACTTGCCCACCAATGACTCCTTTGACGTTTGACCAAGCTAATTTAAAAAGTATTAAATTATTTGAAATATGTTTCTTCTTCAATACGCTCATATTCTACGATAAAATAGTTTGTTATTTGATTGGGATACATCTTTTTTTTAAATGTATAAAACTTTAAAAACCATTTCGAGGCTTCTCAAATCGATCCCTGTATTTAGATTACAAAAATATAATACAAATAATTAATTATAATAAACTTAAGAAATTACCTTCATTTGACCGCTAAATTCGGTCCGAATCGCGCTATATCAACCTCTCTTGTGGTTTTACATAAAACATAAAAAACCTCTCCAATATTTTATTTTATAAGTACAATTTAGATATCTAGCTAACACCGACGTCCGGAGACAGCTGTTGTCACGTCAAATTTATTTGTTTAAATTTACTATTATTCTGGTTGTTTCGATAGCAAAATGAATGACGGTTCCGGTAACGTTCGGGGAGGGAAGCGTCCATCTTTTACTTTTGATTTATTCGGGATTATTACTGCAGTGCGACAAACGTTTGTGCGGAGTATCGTTTAAGCGATGTATGATGATTCGATGTACGATTGTGCGAAAAGTCATTTGTGCGAAGTATCGTTTATGCGATATATGATAACGCGATGCACGATTGTGCGAAATGTCATTTGAACGATGTATCGTTAATGCGACATATGATGATGCGATGTACGATTGTGCGAAAAGTCATTTGTGCGAAGTATCGTTTATGCGATATATGATAACGCCATGCACGATTGTGCGAAATGTCTGTTACAAGTGTAATTTGTTCGATTGTACAAAGTGTCGTTTATTAACCTCCTCATTTCTAATACTACCGGGTAATCGGGTCTTCACAGCTTAGTTTTTGTTAAACTTGTTTATAATTTTACTAACTACCTAACTAGGTATTGTATATTATTCTGGTTTTTTTTCCTTTATTGTGGTGTTAAGACCTGCCTCGATGCTGAATTTCTAGGCTTTAGGTCTTTGGAAAATAAATACCCTATAGATTTTGATGAGCGAGTCACTCAGTCAGTGCCTAAATAAGCTGTTTTTAGAAATAATTAGATTTGTATACGTTTTGTAGCATTTCGTACTCGGCAGTTAAATTATCAATTTTTTGGTACTCTGTAAAAAAAATAGGTTACTATCTGTACTTTGGAAATAGGGCTTGAATGGGTAGTACGATCAACGAAGGAAAATTTAAAACAATAAATTATGTAGTTTGGGTTATTATTTTAAAAGGTAGGGGTGATACCCAAGTATAACATATTAAAAGATCCCAGCAGGGGGCACTTGCTTTGGGCGGGAGGGGAGCAAATAGGTCCAATTTTTTGTGATTATAAAAAATTAAGCTGATTATTTTTTTTGCTCAATGCCGTATTTTTTTTAAGTCTCATTAATAAGTGAGAGATGAAAATGTCAAAAAATATTATTTATTGCCCAGTTTATCTACAAATAAAGGAAATAGTACATTGTTGCCTAGGCGCGGAAAGTAAGGGTTTTCCTGACGAGGTGGTTAGCAGGCCGAGCAACAGCGAGGCCTGCTAAAATACGAGTCAGGAAATCCTCGTTTCCGCCGAGGCATACATAATGCTTTTCTCAAACATGTGAGGAAATAATACAAATACATTTCTAAAAAGCATGTAATTTAATTTCCTTAGATTTAGCGGGAAGCAGGTTTTGCCTAACCGAGGCAGCTTCAGATTTTAATATAGGCGGTGTGGTACCTATTTCGTCGCTTTCGTCGCTTGAGCTCATTTTTTATAGTAAGTATTTCACACAACAAATAGTTTAATATTCGGTTTCACAATTATATTATGCAGAATGAACGAATGTTACCGACTGCCAATTGTTTTTAAATACTAACCATAGACATTGGAATGCAAATTCAAAAAGAAACACACGCACTGTGCTAAAAAAGCCTTGGCTGTTTGGAATTTTTGTCTTGGTCCTTTTGATTTTGTATGCAAATTGACAGCATTTTTAAGAAATATATGGACATGGACGGAAAGTGTTTTCATATGGTTTTTTTACTCCTAGGAGTAAAATGAGGCTCTTTCCGTCCTTGTGTTTCAATCGGAAAACCGTATTTTCCGAGCATGTTTGAGAAAAGGTTATAATAGTGATCATTTTATTATTTCATGAAAAGGGCCCTTGTGCTTTTACTACGAGCAATTTTTGAAGACAAAATTTTATTTGCCTACCCAATTTTGGCAGAGTTTATTGATTTGAAGTAGGTATGTAGTTAATGGAAAATACGAAAAAAATAAGATTAATTGTGTTATTTACAAGTTAGTTTATTATTTATTTTACACGTTATTAATTATTAATAATGCTATCTTCAACTTCGTCAAAATCGTAACTTTCGTCTTGCATGTCCTGTACTGGAGGACCGTTCGAGCAAGCTCCGTGGCAAGTACCGCAAACCTGTGCCGCAAACAACAGAACAGGGAATGCCTGCTTTTCTACAGCCACATCGATCATTTTACTGAAAGAAGACATTATTTTAATTTTAAAAACAATACAAACTGCATTCATAGATATTTAAATAATTACATGGTTGAACCGGGAATCGAACCCGTTACACGAGAAAAATAATTACCCTGTAGCTTTATCATACCGATCGAAAGGCTTCATCATACGGATTATTTTTTGTTAAATAACATAGTGTCAGAAATAAAAGGAAGACCATGAATTTTAACATTTTTAATACAAAATTGATCATTTTATCAAATGCTCAAAATGAGTCCCTTCCTGTTGAATACAAAGTCGCACTCTTTTGTTTATTTCGCTGTGTCGATTTTTTTATCTTGTCGTGGTGGACATTTAAAATAATACATCTAAGTTCTGTTTGTAGCTTATAATAGGGAAATGACACGTACTTCTCAAGTGGGTACATTTATTAGTAATAGGTACTTATGATAATGTCATGTTGTATGTCCTTACGGCAATGTCAGCTTTTCATTTTTCTGAACAAAATTTCACATCAAATGTTAAAATTCATGGACTTCCTTTTATTTTTGACACTATGTTATTTAGCGAAAAATAATCCTTATGGTGTATGTAGCCTTTCGATCGGTATGATAAAGCTACAGGGTAATTATTTTTCTCGTGTAACGTGTTCGATTCCCGGTTCAACCATGTAATTATTTAAATATCTATGAATGCAGTTTGTATTGTTTTTAAAATTAAAATAATGTCTTCTTTCAGTAAAATGTTCCATCTACAATATTTAAGGTACTTTCCTTCCATGTGGCATGGCCGTGGGACGCCCTGTATTGTTTAATATCGAGTCTGGAGCTATAGGTTCAGTAGTAGTCAAAGGGATTAGGCAGCCATCTCCTCCCATGGTCTATCCCCATTTATTTAGTGAAAATGTATCTTCTTTTACGAAGTCAGGATGGAGCCATTGCTGGATCTGTAAATAAGAAAACAGACCACTATAGTTGGTCGAAAAATGTATCACACAAATGTTGTTAATACTAGACTACTGCCAAATATAAAAAAATAAGAAGCTATCCTTCAGCAATTTATTTCCGGAGAATAGTAATCCTACGTTGTTATCTATGTTCTGTATATGTCTGCCAAACATTCAAATTTATAATATTAGGATAAGTACTAGCGTGTAGATACCTGAAGGTTAACTGCGAGTGAGTGTTGACGAGCTGCTCCTGTAGTCGGTGGTAGTGCTGCCAAGTCAGACTTCAGGTTGGTTAAAACCTTGATGAACTTCTTTTGGCGCCTGATAGACCAATAGAAACAGCTTTTCTTCTGCCTCAGCAAGCATGTCTTCCGTTGCATCAGGGTTGGAGAATACGTCATTTATTCTCTTATTTCGCCGGTAAACTTCGTAAATATTTTCACTCCCTGCTTCGCCTTTGTTCAATATGGCGGACGTGGTATCGCACCCACTGAGAGCATGGAGGAGGAGGATGGTGCCCGCGAATGGCAGATTTCCCAGTTTGGAGGTTAAATACATTTTGAATCACCTATATGTAAATCGACAACATACCATCTTAGCTTAGAGGCCGTATTTCAACATGAACCAAAAGATAACTAGTGGTTATACTGGATGGAATGTAAGAAAGAGTTTTCGTGTAAGGGGATAGATATGGGGAGAACATAATGGGAAAATGGGAACATGCCGAGCACGGGATTTACTTTTCTGTTAATTATAGCTCAACGGAATAATAAACATTATTTTTTAAGGCAATAATACCTTGCTTTCAGTTTGTATCACGTTTATATCCCTTTCATTTCCTTTTGTATTTGTCAAAAAAGTACAATTAATGTATTATTTTGTAAGAAAATTTAATAAGCTTCATTACGTTTTAAGATTATTTTTCCTACGACGCTTAGTTTTTGAAATATTTTAGAAAAACTAAAATATGGGATATATCCCCCACCTCGCCTAAAGCAAGAGCGGCCTTTGGCTGGGGGTTTTAGTATGTTTTACCTGGCGGTCAACCCTATTATAAAAAATGCTAATGCAGACTACACAATTTTTTGATTTTATTAGCTAATTTTTGGTGTTTGTTGATCGTACTAGGGTTCGAGTGAATAACGATACCTACACACTGCAGTGTCGCTCGTTTTTTTCTTCGAAATTGGCTGGATTCACTGACGTGGACGTGTGTATCCTTCCATTTAGTTCCCTGTTAAATTCTTGTGGTCCATATAGTTTTTGTATCTTGTTATAAACGGATTTCATACTGTCCTAATAATGTGACGATTTTTAAAAGAAAAGTTACCAGATGTCATTCATTGGGTGTGAATAAAAATAAATTATTATAGCTATCGCTACCAGAGATGAGGTCCCGCACATAACAACACGTCATGTACTGACAGCAGGATTTTGAAATTACTGTTTTTTTTCTTACCGATAGTAAGTTCAACAGTGAATTGCAAGATAGACCAAAATAAATCTTTAAACTATTTTGTTAAGTATTATTTTAATGTGGTTACAGAATTATCAACAAGTGTTTAGAGTTGTAGGTAATTCTGTAGCTCTGCCTACCCGACTCTGGGAATGAAGGCGTGAGTTTATCTATGTATTTACAAAAATACATAGAATTGAAGAAAAGCAGAAAATACTTTATTTTGATCTATTTTATTTACCCATTCATAGATATATACCTATTTAAATAGTTTTATTTAATTTAATTGATACCATTCCATCCTGAACTTCAACCCTATACAACTTTGTTGGGGAATCATAAAAGGAAGAGCGGCAGCCAGTCCTACCGAGTTCACGTTTCACAGCGTCTTGAGCTTAGACGAAGAAATTGAAGCACTTGACAAAGTGACTTTTCACAATATTTTCAGAACTCAAGAAATTTAATGGAACCTAAGGCTGATGTGATGATTTATCCGAAAACCATAACCTTGTAATAAATCTTAACGAATCAGATGAAGATAGGTACCAAGTGACTTTAGTTTAAACAAGCATATTTTTTTTACTGTTTTTGATAGCTATTAAAATATATATTTAAGTATTTTTATGTACATTTACATTCACTCATTCATTTCATTCATTCACTTTTTTGCCATCAGTTCCTCATGTAGCTATGTGTGTAATCATTCACCTCAACTCTCGTCTCGTGGCACTACCTATACCTACGTCTGTGGATCTTCCGGTAATCTTCGGGGAGGGAAGATGGCCGATTGAAAGATGTCCGGCTTTTACTTTTGATTTATTCTGATTACTGATTTACTCAACTCACTTGACACTCAGTCTCGCGAAGTCACTGCGGAATACCGCGGTGGACCGCCATCAATAAAAAAAACAAGAAGAAGAAGAATACTTCTGTGTAATATTTAGTCCAAACGTGGTATCACAACGTGGGAAAGATCTTGTGTTTCTAGATGGCTATTTTATATTCTTTAAACGAAAAAGGGACGACGTTGACTACTGGGGTTGCCTGATCAAAAAATCCTATAAATGCCCGAGTACTGTGATAACAAAATAAAACAATGAAAAACATAATAATATACCCACTCCCCTGAAGAGTTGTTGAAAAAAACTTATCCACTCGCTAAAGATTAAAGCAAGATTGTCATTAGACGCCCCAATACAAATTATTCAGACGTGCACTGACTACCTCCCTGAAACCAGTGGCCCGTTCCTGCCTAGCAAGGAAGCCATGCGTTTAATAATACACAGGTCTAGAACAGCTGATCAACCCAAAATCCCACAAGTCATTGAAGACATACCTAGTAATATCAGAAGAAATGTACAAAATCAACAACCGGCCATTTGTTATGGCAGATTTTTAGTATAACAGTAAAAGAACTGTGCTTTTTTCCACAGCTGATTATATCCTATTGCTAAACCAATCTACATATATGATAAGATAATGGACGGTAAATTCAAATACTGCCCTAAACCGTTCCGGCAACATATACACTATACGTATACACTATTCACGGCCAAGTGGGCGACGTCATAGCAAATTTAGTTTTTGGACTATTGTCACACCAAACCCAAGCATAATATTATTACCTACTTCAACTAGTCCGTCAACAGGCAACTAAATATGGGATCGACTTTTCTCCATCGGTTATTATTATATTACGGACTTTGAAACAGCGGCAATTAATGCCATCAAAACTGTCTTCCCAGAAAGAAGGTGTTCGAATGAGACATGTTCTTGCACTTCCTTTCCTTCCAGCCGATCAAATACCAGCGTTCAACATTTAGCGTTGCCAGACGTCCCGATTTTTAAATAAAAATTAAATATCCCACGTGGACGTGGGACTGGTTTAGTCCCGCTTCTCAGGGACTTTATTCACTATGATATTTGTTTTTTTTATTTTGCAGACTGAGAAGACTCGACAACCTAACTAAAAAATCGATAGGGCAAATTTGATTTGAAATATCATATTTTTATTAAAATACATTTTCTATGGCTATTTTTGCTATCTATTGTCTCGTTTCAACGTAATACTTACTTGTGGGAGGACCTTGTGCAGGGTCCGTCCGGGTTGGTACCACTATCTTATCCATTAACCTACCGCCAAGCAGCAGTGTTCGCATTGTTGTGTTCCGGTTTGGGGATAAGACAGCCGGTGAAATTACTAGCATAGAGGCATTCCATCTTCGTCCTCAGGGTTGGCAACGCATTTGCAGTCTTAGGATTGCGGTCTTGTGAATGCGAATGTCTATGGGTCACAGTTTCCACTTACCATCAGGTGGCCTGTGTGCTCGTTTGCCTTCCTATGATATAAAAAACAAAAAAAAAAACAAAAAATTATAACTCAAATATGAATATTTCGAACGTCTGACTATACAGGTGGAAAAAACGAACGCCACATGTACCTGAAATGTCGGAAATAGCAAGTTCTGCGCAAAAGAGACTGACTTTCACTTTTGAATACAAAAAATACTGCATTATTGTTTTTTTTTTTAATCCTCTTCCTGCAAATTTTGTTTTTAAAAATTAAAGTAAGTCTTCTTTGCGTAGAATTTACTATTTCCAATATTTAAGGTCCATGTGGCGTTCATTTTTCTAGCCTGTATACGTTTTTTACTATGTCCCGCTTTCAACGAAAGAATAACGCTTTTTTTACTCAAAAAGTTCGGAAATCCCGACTTGACAAATAAAATATCTGGCAACGCTGTCAAGTTTCCTCATAGTCTGCAAAGTGCTAACTTGGGTTACTTTCACCATTTATTTCACACTCGAAATAATGTCTCGTGTGAAATGTGCCTTCCATCCCTTGGTCATACGTAAATACATGGTATACGAGGAGCGTTCAAAAAAAGTGAGAATGAGTATGTCGCAGACATTTTTAATGAGACTAATTTTACTTTTCTATTAGTCACCCTTAAGGTTAATACACTTCATATATCTTTTTACTAAACTCAAGATTCTCCTTTTAAAAAAATCTTCGTCCTGGGAACCTTAAAAATCTTGTACGGCGGCGATTACTGCTTCATCGTCCTGATATTTCTGGCCTCTCAAGAACTCCTTCAATCTCGAAAATAGATAAAAATCACTAAGTCTGGTGAATATGGTGGGTGCTCCAGTAGTTCGAAACCAGCTTTTTGGATCGAGGATATCGCTACTGCAGACCGGTGTGCTGGGGCATTGTCCTGATGGAACAGAACAACTTTACTAAGTTTTTCTCGACGTTTTTCACGAATTTTCTTACGAAGTTTTTTTATTTGTTCCGCATACAAACAATCAGTGATTGAGGTATTCAATCATGACGACCCCTTGACTATCCCAGAAAATAGAGACCATGACCTTTCCGGCAGATGAATATGCCTTGAATTTCTTAGGGGTCGGAGAATATGGTATTTTCCAGGTCATGAACTGGTGTTTGGTTTCGGAGTCGTAATGGTGAAGCCACATTGTATCCATGGTAATGAATCGTTCCAAAAAAAGTTCAGGATCCTTTTGCAATATTTTTAGTGCGCTTTCTGAAGCTGTCATTATGGTTTTCTTTTACAAGTCACGGAGCATTCTGGGTACCCAACGCGCGGATACTTTTTACATCCCCAAGCAATCATGTAAAATACTATATATACACTACCTATTGAAATCTTCATTGTATAGGCAATAAAGTTCACTGTAACACGACGATCAGACCAAACAATTTTTTCTACCTTTTTCACGCATCATCTGTTACTGCCGTTGTAGGCCGTCCTGAGCGGGGGTCATCCTTAGTCGAAGTTCTACCGCGTTTAAATTCGGAGCACCAACGTTCAACTGTAGAATATGGCGGAGCGTTTTTCCCTAATGTTTTTGTAAATCAACGAAAACTTCTTTCATAGTATTTTTTTTCAAACAAGCGTTTAATAACCGCGCGAACTTTAATTTTCTCCATTTCTTAAATACACGAAATCTAATCGCAAATAAAACAAGATGGAAAAAAAACAATTGACAATCCGTTTTAATATTTTCGAGCAGATACCGTAGGTGCCAACATGCCTATTACCAACATTACAAAAATCACTGCTCAGCTCATCTAAAAACCTTTCAACTTGCCCCCACTTAATAAAAAAACACGAGTGAACCTGCGGGCTATAGCCGTCACTGATAGCACCCTTCGCTCCATCTCCATATTGTCATTGTCTTTGAGGTACTTACTAAGCCAGAGCCAGTTCCCCATAAATTTAAATTGGTATAAGTACCCTTTTAAGGGGACACTAGATATGTCGCTTCGGCGAAGCCACGCTTGTAAAATTTATTTTCATTACTTTATCATAAAATAAAATAAAAAACGAAGAGTTTTAAGCAACAATCCAACATCAGACGAATCCAATGACATATCATTTATCAAAATCGTAAAAATCCGAGAATGAGATTGTATATCCACTTTTTTTAAATAAAAAGACTAAAGTAGCATTAAAAAAAGTAAATTCAAAATTTACACAATGCCTCTGTCATTCATGTAAAGTCATTGTCATTGTAAATAAACGGTTTATTTTGTTAATTTTCTTGATGTTACGGTTATACTCGTAAGTAGCCGACTCAAAACTTATATTTCCTCATGCTCAAGAACTTAAAACAGGTTTGTGTTGAATTCTTGTTTATTATTTTACATTGTCATCTCAAGTCAAAACAGGGGTCGGGTGACATGAAGACACACAGTAGTTTTGTAAAATAAAATTTTATCATCTAATATATAAAATTTCCATGTCACAATGTTAGTTACCGTACTCCTTCGAAACGGCTTGACCGATTCTTGTGAAATGTTATATGCATATTCAGTAGATCTGAGAATCGGCTACTATCTATTTTTCACACCCCTAAGTGATAAGGGTTGTTCACCCTTAAAAAAAATTATAAGGCAAAACAACGTTTGCCGGGACAGCTGGTAAAAAAATAAAAAACGAAGGGTTTATGCAACTCTCCACCGTGAGACGAATCCAATGACATATCATTTATCAAAATCGGACCATAACTGTAGATCTGATGCCATGGAAAAAATCGGCCTCGCGTAATATATAAGTATACAGATACATTAGAAGGAACTCTACTGACTTACCTATCACAAAGCAACATCACTAAACGAGTCGCTCAATAAATTCATATGCATTACTGCTCTTAAGTCAAAGTATTAAGATTGATTTTGCAATTATTGGGTGATGGTCCTCACCTCAAAGAGAATATAAGTGGGCAATCGCTAGCTGAGTCGAGTACCCAACAATCAGGTCAAGGCCGCAGAGTGCCGCCGCATCAATGCCAGTCTATCAGAATGACCCACGCTTACCTCTCTTGTTTTTTGAGGTCGATTTAAAAAACTACCTCGTTCTTTAATACATGTTCTGTTTAAATTATTAATAATCAGCCAAGTGTGAATCTACCTTGCGCTCAATGGTTCCATTTTTATCCAATAGGTAAATACCTATTTCGGTCATAATGTTCATTTTTTCATGTACATTTTGAAGAACCAATAATCATTCTAGTTAATCGCCACAATTTCCGACACGACCTCTTAACATTCGCAGCGGGCATCAATAAAATTACGCATGACTTTTCTTTAAATTTAAAAATCCGGCTCCGATGAATTCGGAGTTTTTCGCGTATGTCCAATAAATATAATAAGTAGCTACCCCTAGCGCCCTAGCAATGTGCAAGTTGCAGTTCATTCCCAAAACGCGAAAACATTCTCGAGAATGTTCTTAGAACATTCTTGCAACATGAAACTTATTGTTTAAATAAGAAAATGTTTTTACAATAAAGTTTAAATGATCATAATTTTAAATTAAAAAATATTATGCACATGTTTTAGTTTGTTACAGTTAATTATTTTGTTGATAAGTGGTAAGTTTCCAATAAGTTGCTTAAATTCTCATTAAATCTTCGTGTACATTTCAGAGAAAGTTGCAAACAGATATGTTCTCAGCACCAGTACCAGGACCTATATATATATCTATTTTCTATATAATATATATACTCGTATTATATTATTTCTTCAAATTCAGGAGGAGATGATTAAGTGTGCCTTAAGAGGCACCAGCCCAGTAAGCTCGACTATTTAAACTGCCCTTCTTTCCCACCGTCCACCTATCGTAGTCCACCTGGACATTTTAGCAGCTATTGCGGAGCTCCTGTTTCTGGGTGCTGTGGCCCTTCGTGCCAAATTAATAAATTCTCGTTCGCGAGAACATTCTCAGAAATTACCGAGAAATTCTCACTTGTAAAGTTTCGCAACTTTGGGAACTTCTCGCCTGCACATTGCTAGCTATCCCTGACGAGACCATTATTCTTATCAGGGATACTTACATACTTATTTGGCAGGTACTTATTTTTCATTTTTAAAGTTATTTAACATAGTTATTTTTTGCCATGGATAATAATTTTTTTATCCTTAAATTTCATCAATAGTCGTCACTTTTCACCTTTATTATTAGCTAGAGTACCAGTGCAGTGCTTTCCTAGTACCTATCTCTGATTTAAAATCTACGATAGCTAGATAGACAGACAGGTGGTTTCATTGGCATTATACCTTTGGTCGCGGAACCCAAACTAACAATCAAATCCCGCCAAATGTTTTTATCTCGGTAGGTACGGTGCGCGTGCACCAGCAGAGAGAGGCGCGGCGGCGCGCTGCTTGTTAGGGTTCCGCAGCCAAAATCACGAAAACGGTACCCTTATAGTTTCGTCACGTCGCATATATTTATTAATTTATTTAATCTTTAATGCACAATACACAAAGTAAGAACAAATGGCGGACTTAATGCTTATGTCACAGGCATTTTAATAATCAAATACTACACTATGTTAGTCGATGAAATTTAGAGTGGGTAAGTATGATTACGTGTCTTGTACAATAATGTACACGCCGCCGCTTAGCTAAATAAAAAAATACAATATTTCTAGGAGGATAACTCCATATTATTATATAATAACATAAGTTACATTAGCTTATGCCGCGTGGTTGCCGGCTTAGAATAGTGCCACTCCATCTCTTCCCGTGGAAGTCGTAAGAGGCGACTAAGGGAATAAAGGCTTGTAGTACTGTTAGGCGATGGGCTTGCAACCGGTCACTAATATACACTGTTAAACATCTTAGCCTAATTGAGCAAATTGTGGTTACTGAGTTATCAACAAGTTTTTAGACTTGTTGGTAATTCTGTAGCTCTGCCTACCCCACTCTGGGAATGAAGGCGTGAAGGTATGTATGTATGTATGTACATTAGCTTAAAAAATGTTAAAGCATTTTTTTTTAGTGGAGACCTCAGACTAGTTGGAGCGGCGATCTTCGCATGGCGGCTGGCAAGAGCTAGATTAAGTGGATATTTTAGGAAACATTTGCTGCGAAATTTGCAAAAATATTTACATAGAAAAACATGATCGGTTAGTTATTTACTTTTTTGAGTTAAAAACTGCGCTTCTCTACAAAAGCACTTAAGTGCCATGGAAGATACCCTCTTGTGCTTCGGAACCCTACCGGTCCGGTCCGGATTTTTAGGGTTCAGTAGTCAAAGTCCGTCCGTCCGTCTGTCCGCAGCCTAGCTCAGAGACTTAGTACTAGAAAGCTGTAATTTGGCATAAATATACATATTAGTCACTCCAAAAAAGTGGTAAAATAAAATCTTGAGAACATTTTTTTTATTGTACCGTTGGGATGTATTTTTTTTAAAACAACTAATACTTAAATAGTGAAAAATTTCTTAAATTAAAGCACATATAATGTATTCAATAGGAAAACTATCACTACTAAGTAGACTTCAGTGGTTCTTGAGTTACAATCGGTTTAAATGTTTAAACCTACCGAAAACTTATTTGCGGGTGTGGGTAAACTGACTGCGACCTGTGTTGATGAATGGGGATAACAGTTTTCCAACGGCAATGTTAAGTTTCTCGTAAGGTCTAATTTGTCTGTAGTAACGGCTTCGGAACCCTACACTGAGCATGGTCCGACATGATCTTGCCCGGTTTTTGTTCAACACCCGGATCGCTCCTTTTTGGGTTCTATCCTCATAATTTGACGTCTACATTACAGAGGCATAAGGCGTGTCAGATACTTTTGGCAATGTTGCCAATGTTGGCTAAAACATTATTGCTGGTGACTGTACCAACTTGAGGGTAAAACCAAACCAACACTCCTCATACTACCTACCTACTATAGCCAGATTAGACGTTTCCATTACAGGTGTCATTGAGGTATCACGGCAAAACCGTTGTACCAACTGCAAGTAAGTAACCATCGAAAACCAAGAGACTAATTTCAAATGAATATTTTCAGAGTGCCAGTAAAATTGAGTTAACGCTTATTTGGGTACATAATACAGGGCGAACGACATGAAGTGTTACCAAATTCACAAAATCGAGCCTGGTGTCAAAGTAAATGCGACTTACTATCGGGAAAATGTTTTGGAAGCTGCGTTGGAGCCTTGGGCACGCAAACATTTCGGTAGTAGACCGTGGACATTACAACAAGACTCGGCCCCGGCTCATAAAGCTCGTGTCAACCAAGAATGGCTGAACAACGCGTGCCACAATTTATTTCGTCCACACAATGTCTTTCGAATTCCCCAAACGCGAACCCGATGGACTTCTATTATCTGGTCCATTGTGGAGAGCAAGGTGAGGAGAAGAAAACATGCCAGTATGGATGCATTGAAGAAAGCGATCGTACGTAATTGCCATTGCATGCCATTTTCTACCGTCTGAAGGCCATAGACAGCAGAAGGTGGTCATATCGAGTTAAAATAAA
Organism: Acleris emargana; assembly: GCA_927399475.2. Lineage (NCBI taxonomy): Eukaryota > Metazoa > Arthropoda > Insecta > Lepidoptera > Tortricidae > Acleris > Acleris emargana. The sequence goes on from OV656835.1 coordinate 25,533,318, forward strand.
GTAATCTTAAAAATTTGATATCTTTTTCTCATTTTTTTCTTAATAATGAATAATTAAAGACAACAAAAAAAATCGTAGCCTTTTGAATTTGGTAACACTTCATATCGTTCGCCCTGTAGTGAACGCTCATTCAATCAAGTTCAAGTAACTATGTAATGTGTATATTGTGTGGTGATACGGATCGGCAAACGGCGTCTGGGTAGCATAAAATGCTGCAACTTTGCCATTTAAGCTCAATTTTGCCTATTTCGTTTCCATTACGATTTTTAGTGTTCCGAAGTCAAACTAAGATATCCACCATTCTGTCTGTTTGTAAGTAGGCAAGGTATGTCATAGCTACTTTTGCGACTCACAGACTTCGTAGGATCTTAAGTTAGGAGGCGCCTAAAAGGTGTTATACCTACTTACCTACTGAAAGTAATTTCGCACTTTCTGTACGACAAGGGCACAATTGCTCTTCTTGTCATATGGTTAGGACGTTGCGCCTGCCCTGCGCCCTTGCTCTACCGAAGGTACCATTTGCGATAGTACCAAATAATAATAATAGGACTAAGTAGTCTAATTGCATAGAAAACTAACAAATAGTTATGGTTTTAGTGAGTGGTTTTTATGCTTTCAATACAACGGCGGCGGAACCCGGACCGACATGCTAATGACTAGTATTTTATATCTATGAGCCAAATAGCCAACCCACAAGGACCAAGCACCAACAGACTCTAAGAAAATCCTCTTTTTGTATGGTTGGCCATAGTACGAGTATTCATTCATGCTAATTAAACTAAATGGCTCTACTAATCGCATTTAGTTACTATAGTTAGTTTAAGTTGGAATTAATGACTACCACAGTATGGTTTCATGACTTACCTAATTAAATTGAGTGGAAATATTGCTGTTTAACAAAACGTTATGCAAAGCCAGTGAAAGTTGACACTAGGTTTTCGGACGTAATACACAACTAGATAATGAACGGTTTGTTTAACTGATATTAGAAAGGTTTCCTTTAAAATGCTGCGTTTATTTGCACAATTAATAAAATACTCACTTGTACTCACTAGAATATATGTATTTTTAATAAATCGCGTAGTTTACAGTAAATTTTAAATGCGCGCGCGTTCGTCCGCCTAACCGCCACAAGTGACTGGTCCGCGCGAGGGTCGCAGGCGCCGCGCGGCCGCCGCCACCACTAGCTGCAGCAGTGTTGCTACAACAATAACAAATCGTAATTTCACACAAATATATATTACTTAAATCTGAAAGTCCTCGATTTTTTCAATACAATTGTATATAATTAAATCGTCAATTATAGGTACATACCTCGTCGGATCATCAGGCAATCCCCTAATTTCCTGGCATGTACAATAATGTACTATTAAACAAGAATAAAGCAATGTTAATTTCTAAGAACTCTAAGCAAAGTAATCTTTACAAGTAGGTAATATAATAACACAATTGAACAACTTTACTCATTAAATTATCTAGGCAGCTTGGTAATGCATGACAAGGTGCACTCCGGATACGAGTAATATCTGGATTCCATGTATTATCAAACCCGCAAACGCTTAGTGAAGGTACACATCTGGAGACGCGTTATATGAAAGTGAGAAGTGGAGATCAACACAAAAAGAACGAGAGAGGCTAGAAATTCATATTGGCTCACATAAAATTATTTGTCCGAAATGAACGACTAAATACTACCAATTTGAGTAGGTACTTCTACTACCGACCGACTGATGCATTGGACAAAATTCATCAGTCTTCCTTATGTTAAAAAAAAAAATGTTTTTGGAAAATGGAACCCTTATAGGGTCACTTTATTGTCCGTCTACTTGTCCGTCCGTCTGTCTGTCTGTCGGTCATTACAGGTAGGAGATATCGAGTTGAAATTAAAACCATATATTTCGTTTACAGTCCTTTATAGCTGTGAAAAAATCAAATGTCTAAGTTGATACGGCCGTTTATACCGCAAAAAACGTATATTTCGAAACTCTTAAAGGAATCAAAATTTATAGGGTATTTTCCGTTGACCTAAAACTATAAAATTTGCAAAGTAATGCTTTCTTATACTACCAATATATAGGGAAAATTCTGAAAACAATTCATTTTTAATTAAATTACAAAAAAACAGTGTATTTATGCAAACTTTGAATTGAGTTAACCGGGTCATGTCCAGATCCCTCGGTGGACGAGACCGACTCGCACTTGTCCGGTATTTTTTTATAAGTTGTGTTGCAGGTTAGCCTTTAAAAAAGTGCCCTCAAAACCTGGAGTTCGAAACTATAACGTAACGATGCTATAATGGAGATACGAAGTTGTGAGCAACAGCTACCGATTAAAATAAAATCAGCCTTTTAACACTTAAGGGAATAATCCCTTAAGTGTTAATTTACATTTAGATTTCTTATAATTTACATTACGTTACTATTTTAATTAGGGGTTTTTCATTTCTGAATGATGGTCTCCTCCATCAGTTGCCATCTTTCTGGGTTATGTGCAGCTCTAGTCGAATAGACCTTCCGTCTATTGTCCTATTATAAGAAACTCGATGCTTCAAAAATAAGAACAATTTCAGAGCAAAAGAAAACTGGTTGGAATAAATTGTGTAACTCACTTAACCATTCATCAAATATTGGGAAACTATTTCCCTCTTAATTTTATAGTTTTCATTTATTTTTCTATTCTTTGTTCGTGTCTTAATAAAGTTTATATTCCTTTATCATCTAAAAATTTTCCCGTTTGATTAACGTTTGACAACGCCTATAGCTAAGATAAGGAATATTGTTACGTACGTGGGGGGGGGTAGGTAACTAACTGATAGAAATGCAGGAATACACCAATTATCAAAAGTATACTTTAATAACGCACTCACCTAAAAACCGTTACAAACAATAATCGCACAATAAACTTCGAATACTCAGATGATCTCTTAGGTCGCTCTTTTATACGAGGGCTGCTACTTATGTAACCGGAATCCGGGATTCCAACATTTTTAAACGATATTTTCTCATGTTCGTTAGTTTTAAGTTTTTGGCTGGTTTAACATGTCGACTCGCTGCAAAAATGGAACTCACACGTGAAAATTTTCGTGCTATGATTTATTACGATTTTTGGCGTGGTTTAACGCAACAACAGTGCTTAGATCAATTAACTTCAACTTTTGGTGATGAAACTCCATCGAAAACCACTGTGTATTACTGGTTTAGTGAGTTCAATCGTGGACGTAGTATGCTCACGGACGAAGTTAAGGATGGTCGCCCAAAATCGGTCGTTGTACCACAAAATATTGAAGCCGTGCGAAAAGTTACACTTATTTATAATGCATGACCATGACCGTCATGTTACGTATCGCGAGATACATCTTTTGAAAAACATGTCAAATATGTTTCTTAAAATGCATTAAAATCGTCTAAGACAAGACATCTAATAATATAATTAGATGTCTTGTTGTTGTGCCATGGGGTGCAGACCCAAAAATATTGTCTATTTTATATAAAGCCATAGTTCGGAGCCATTTTGATTATAGTGCCATGGCATATATGAACAGTCATCACACGCGAAAATTCGATATTTTGCAAAACAAAGCTTTAAGAATAATTTCTGGTGCCATTTGCTCAACTCCCATTAGGGCCATGGAAGTGGAAACCAAAGTTATGCCACTCATTTTGAAACGTCTCATGCATGTCGAAAGATATTGCCTCAAACTTTTGTACTCCAATAATTCCAAAATTATCAATAAAATTCTACCCCATATGATAAGTTTATCTGGACCTTTGGCAACTGGTGAGGGAATCTTGAATGGTAACTCACCCATATACCTATTCTTGGAAATTCAATATATATTTGTAAAAAAAAAAAGTTGTGCCCATGGCAACAAGTGATAGACTATCCATAACAATTGACAACAATTCATTCATTATGTGCTAAGGTAGTAAAATAAAATACCGTTTCTAGATTTTACACTGCTGATTACAGTAACAATATATTTGGATTTTTTTATGCAGTAGTTTTTTTTTATATTTAGGAAAAACAGTAAAAAAAGTTGGATTGTGAATGTTAGGAATACACTTATAGTGCCCTTAGTCCATTTATTACCAAAGGAATTGAAAAAAATATACAACTGTCATGTTCATTTTTTATCTGTCTGACGAAAGAAACTCAAAGCAGATGCAAAGCAGTAAACGCAAAATAGTTTATTTATTTTAATGGCGTCTACAAATTATGTAATTAATCAAAATTACGCAAAATAACAAATTTGTGAATGAACGGCAGCGAATGATTGACAAGTGAGTGACATGACATGACAGTCAGATCTGTATCTGTTTAAAGTTATTTTTTTTTATTTATGTCATGCTAAGATCACGACATCAGTATTCCTAACTTTGTATATACGGTCTTTTTAATGACTATTTCTTTAATAAATTATTAACGACGAATTTAAGTTAAATAAAGAAAAACCTAGAAATACGGGTAGTCAAATTTTTAACCAGCTATTATAAACACGAAAAAACAATAATGCTTTTTTTTTTGAAATGTTGTCAATTCTGACACGTAACTTTTTTTTCTGAAAATAACCTTTATACATTCATTATACACAGACGGTAGTAAAGGAGAAGACTATGTGTGCGCTGTGCTGTGTAGTAAGACCTCCAAGTTCAATTTCCTTAAAGTTTTGTTTTGCAAAATGTATGTACATTATTAACTGCAGAAGCCTATGCAGTATATAAGGCTCTCAAGCTAATTAAGAATGTTAACTACTGTAAATATTTTTTTAAATTATTACTGATTCAATCAGTTTAATTCAAGGTTTAGATAATCTGAAAATTCATTATATAACTAATTTTAACTTGTATGCAATTAAAGATTTATTACATGAAAACAATCTTAAGGTAAAACTTGGACTAGGGCTGCACAAAACCGAGAAAGGTAATACTAATAATAATAAACTTTATTTCCCAAACAACAACAATACATTCATATCCGTGCAGTACATGTTAATATAAAGTTGTAAGTTACCTAGTTGAGTATAATGAAGTCCTTTACTCCCCGTACTAGTTAAAACTGTATCACGGTGGAGTAAGATTCGTCATCCTCAATCGTGTGTTTATACTAACTATGATAAACTTATAATAACTAGTTACAATCATTTGCACACTTTTAAACAACGTTTTCTAAAGGCGGTATCAGACGGTTCATTTTTCGTTCATTTTTGTATTTCATTCTTCACCTTTCACCCGAAGTGACACGTCTGATCATGAAGTGAACCAAAAGTGCCGAATGAATTCACTAGTGAACCGATCCAACAATGTTAAGATATTTTCATTCGGCATCTTTCACTCGCACTCCGAATGACCGAAAAATGAACGGTGTAAACACGGAAAGAATGTTCACTCGGAGTCGGCCACTCCAAGACGCACGACTTCATTCGATGACATATTGACGAATAAGAATAGTGAATGTTCATTTATATGTCATTTTACCTGAGTTGTGTGAACATTGAGTGAAAGAAAAAAGAATCAATCACCCGAGGGAACATTCATCCGAGTGAACCGTCTGAATCCGCCTTTAGATAAAAATTACAAGTTGAGGGTAATTTGTAATACAAGTCCAGCAAATGTTACGCTGGTAACCAAGTTTAGCTAAACGTAAAAAGGTAGTATATGCACAAAAAATGGATGCATTTTTAATTTTTGTCAGAGAAACAATACTAAACTACTAGAATATTTGTATGCATTTTTTGTGAGCGAGTGAGTGTTTTACCGTGTGTGTTTGTGTGAGTGTGCATGTATATGTGTGTGAGTGTTTGAGTATGTGCAAGTATAAATGCATGTGAAAGTATGTGAGATTTTTACAGTGAGTTTTTGTGTGTCTGTTTGCGTGTGTTTGTGTGTGTGTGTGTACGTGTATGTTTTAAGCCATTTATTTCAGAAGTTTTTCTGTGTCTTCGTAGCTAAGCGAATTTTGAAGGGTAACTAAAGCGTTTCTACATTGATATGAACTGAGGTTACGTACTTTAATAAGTCTGCTAATACGATTATAGAGGAGGGGTCCGAGAGTCTTTTTGAATTTACGAGAAAACGCTGATTTGAATTTGGCGATGGAATAAACTAGATCAAGTCTACGGCGTGTTGAAGAATAATCAGGCTGCGTTTGATGCTGAGCTAGTATTAGGCTTTTAATAAAAAGCTGACGTATGGTAAGTACTAGGTTATCTTTATATAGGGCTTGTGTCCGATATCTAAAGTTCTTAAATGACATAACTTTGAGAACACAGCGTTGGGCACGTTCTAAAGGGATCAATGTTGTTTTTGCAGCGCCTCCCCATGCAGTAATACAGTAAGTTGCAATAGATTGACAGAGTGCGTAGTATATTGTGGTTAGTAACTTACTGTCACATATAATATGTCTAAGGTTTTTAAATATGTATACCAGCTTTCTTACTCTACCAGTTATATTTGAAATATGCTTATTCCATTTCAAGTTTTGGTCTAGTTCAATGCCTAAGTATTTAATAGAATCAGTACGTTGGATTAGCAGACACGAGCAGTCAGACAGCCTAGGGCAGGAATGAGCTTTTATCATAACTGAATCCGGAAGTGGTTGAGTATTGTTGCGAACCGGCTTCTATACGTCCAGGAGGAGACGCGCGGGACGACGACACGGCTCGTGACGTCATCGCGAGCAAGCGCAGCGCGGCCACTCGTCTTAGCAACAGCCACGAAGACGGACGAGATTTCGATTTCCATAAATAATTAAGAACTGTTTGACCGGGACATATATTGTAACAATTGACGGGATTATACCAGCCCCTATTTTAATCGGTCATTCTCCAGACAGCCATTTCTGTATGTCCTCGGACTTAAAAAATATAAAACTATTGAATTTGGTATAATTTATATTTTTTAAACGTAGGAGGTACTTGTATTGAGGTGTACATGAATTTTCAAGTAAATATTCGATACCCTTATAGGTGAAAAAAAATATCAATACCCCATTCTCCTAATTAACACCTCGCGTCCCACTTCCGAAATCACTAATATACCTACTTCCCCCGATCATATACAAGAAGAAAGATAAATGAAAGTATTTTTATTTAATTCAAGATAAGATGTCCACATTACAAAAAAATAACCAAATGTATTAAGTAATATATCACTAAGATATACAGTAAAGTAACTTTGTCCCGAGATGTGTACTAATCCACGCGCCGCTTTCATTATTGTCCGTGCAAGGCCATTGAAGAAAGAGACAAACATCGCTAACGCATTTTGCGTGAGCCGCCAGTCGTGTCGAGACCCTCTTGAGGGAAAGACGTATTAATGTTGTGTGGATCGCAGACTACAAATGTAAGTATCTAATTCGCGCGTTTTGGTTCTCGTAAATTATAATTAACACGTTAACGTTTTTAAAATCAGCCAATAACTCTTTAGCTCTGTAAATTATTGTATACATTAAAGACCTCAGTATTTACCAGTTACTGGATTTTGTAGTTTATCACATGTACCTACAAGGAGTTATATTTTTTTTATCAAGAATCCCTAATACACACGTCTAATTCACGGGTTAAAAATGAACGCGTTAATTAGTTTAAGAGTAGTAAAAAAGGTTTTTGGTACATATAAAAGGTTAAGACGAATCATGAAGACGAAACAAAGAAACCTAATAGTCTTAAACAGTCAAGTCGTAGTATTGCTAAAATAAACCTGTTTTTGGATCCAAGGCCATCTTGTAGTTTTGAGAAGCCAAGTTCGAGAATTAATGTACAAAAATCTGACTCTGACCGGCCAAAAATATTAACACAAAAAATAATAAAGCCTGGAAATGATCCTCTGAAAAATCCTACAATAATGGCAGGCCAAAATGTTACTCATCATAATGATGATGAACAGTAAAGCTTTAGTATTCCTGAAACAGACAGTTTTTGGGTTCCAGTGTCCTCCGTTGACTTTAGTATTGAAATGCCTAGTTCTGGAATTAACGACGACCTGGTTGAGTCTAGAAAGAATAATGAAGAGTTAGAATCAGATGACTCAGATTACAACATATTTTAGTAAAATAAAAGACTGAAGATTATCCCACCGTACAAATTAAATAATAAGTCTTCATAGGGAAAGATTGTAAGATAATATATTATGTAGCATCTAATATTATCTGCGCCGATTGTGACTTATATGCTATGATAATATATGATAGTCACAATTTTGATATAAAGCTTGTGTCTCATACTTTTTAAAGGAAAACCACAGCAGCTGTACCTCGTTACAAAGCTAGCTGTTTTCTGCGACTTTCACCTACCTACGAGATACAAGCTTTTTTTTCTAAAGAATAATTTTGTATGTTAATTATTATATTAAGGCAGAAAAGCTATGTTATTTTGTTTTGCTAATATTTTTAAATTCATTTAAGTTATGTTTAATGAAAGTTTTTTTGTTAACCGTTTCAAAGATATAATTTATCTTTAAAACAAAATTACCTACTTTCGTGTTTTTTTTTTATTTTCCGTTAGGTACTTACCTACTTAATATTTTTTTTGAATTTCTTTTAGCGTTTATTAAACTAGTATCTTTAATCGTCAAGAAGACTAATAATGTGATAGTTACTAATTAAGAGCAAATTTTATAAGTTGATTTTTTATATTTTTATAATTTTGATAAGTTGGTCGCGTGTTGTGACTTATTTTTGAAAGAGAATTTTTTGGTGATTTCTTATGAATACCTATTCATAATGTGTTTTTATATAATTGATATTTGTCAAATTATTAATAAAGACCGTTTAAAAACGTTTTTGTCTTATTTCCCAAAAAAATAATATATTTGGCAACCACATTTATCTAATAAACGCGTAGTTTTTCTAATTCGCAAGCAAGTAATTCTAATTAACGCGTAGCTTTTCTAATTCGCGCGTCACGCAAATACTAAAACCCTTCTAGTTAATTACCCGCTAATAATAATTAAGTGCCCAATAAATATTAAAGTTTGAATGGTCGATATGTTACTACATATAGTATAAAATTTATCAAAAAGCAAGTGGGAAAAAAGTGCCGTGTTAATTAGACTGAGAACATAATTCTGGAGAATGACCGTAATACAGTCCGCTTATTTTATTGTACGTCCAGTAGGACCCTAACAAGTATTATTGCGTATACTAAACGTAATATATTTTGTTTTTGAGGAATTCAAGGTTAGAAGATTATAATATAGCCAATTAGTAACTAGATTGAACCCATCCTGAGCCGTCTTGATTAACTGAGTCCATGTACTATCCTGCAAAAGTAGAACTGTGTCATCGGTGAATGTTATAATTTGGGCATTCTTTAGTGAGAGATTACAAAGCTCATTAATGTATATTAAACAAAGGGTAGGTCCAAGGACACTACCTTGTGGCACACCATAGGGGACGTCTTCTTCTGAACTAAGATGTTCTCCCACTCTAACTGATTGCTTTCTATTTATTAAATAATCGCTCAAAAGTAGGAGTGGTAGACCACGTATGCCTACGCTTTCCAACCTCTTAATTAGGATGGGTACAGAGACTGTATCGAAGGCTTTTTTTAAATCGAGAAATATACCGAGCGTTTTTTTATTACTATCTAATTTGTCAACAATATAAGAAGTTAAATTTTCTACAGCATCTAAAGTGGATTTACTTTCCCGAAATCCATACTGATTATTCGATAGATATTATTTTTCTCTAGGTAAGTTTTAAGTCTATTATTTATAAGCTTTTCAATTATTTTCGACGGGAAGGCAGCAATGAAATTGGTCTGTAATTGGTTATACAGTCTCTGTCCCCTGATTTAAACACTGGAATGACCACAGACTTCTTCAAGGCATCCGGAAACTTACCTTCCTGTAAGCACAGGTTGCAAATTAAAGCTACCGGCGTACTAAGAACCTCAGCACTCGTTTTTAGAAAGGTTGAAGAGATGCCGTCCCATCCAGTGGATGCTTTTAGGTTGCGTATTATTTGCCTTACTTCTAGTACATCAGTTGGGTACATAAACATGGAGTGAGGAGAGGACATCTCAATTTTCATAGACTTGACTCGCTCATGTTCAGATAATTGGGTTCTATTAATTATTTCAGTAGCTAATTCCTTGCCAATATTTGTAAAATATTTGTTAGCATAATTCACAGATTCCAGTGGGCTGGATTTCAAGTTGAGAAGATGCGTCCTGTTATCTGAGTTATCATTAAATTTGCAGATATTCTTAATAAGTTCCCATTGTTTTTTTATGTTATTAGTGTTTGTTCTAATTTGTGCTCTTTGATAACCTCTTTTCAGGTTATTTAGGATGTTATTGCAGGTATTGCGATATCTACGGTAAGTAATTTTAAGAATGGCATCATCAGGATCCTTTCTAAGTTTACGGTGTAGGTTATCCCTATTCCTCATGCAGCGGATCAGCCCTGGAGTGATCCAAGGCTTAATATTTTGTTTTCTACGAGAAATAGTTACACATTTTGTAAATTTTCTAATAGTGTGGGTTACATGTGAGATGAATATATTTGTTGCACTGTTAGCATCCATGCCTTGTAACAATTCAGTCCAATTAACTTGTTCAAGGTCTTTTATAGCTGCAAAGTAATCTGTTTTTTTTTTTAAACACGTACATTTGTATGTTGTGGCGTTTGTTGGTTTGAGAGTGATACCATTACACAAGAGTGGTCCGTGGTTGGTGTATCGCACACAATTGTTGTTACTGGGAGCTTAGTCTTGATTAAGCAATGATCAAGACAATTATTATGTCTAGTAGGTAGAATATGGGCAGGTAAAAGCCCGTGAAGTGCTAGCATATCCAGATAATCTGGTGCACGAGTATCCTGATTGCCTTCTTTTATATCAATGTTCATGTCTCCTAATACGATTATGAATTGCTTTAGCTTTTTCAAGATTTGATCCAATCCATTTAAGAAAGTTTCTGTTTTTCTGAAGGAAGGGGGACGATAGATAGAAACAATAGCACATTCCGACCGAACCTAGTGTGGTGACAGATAGACGAGACCATCATCCAGAAATGGAAAACCCTTAATCAAAATAGTAGGTACGTAATGTAAATGATAATAAATCTAAATGTGAACTAACACTTAAGGAAACCGAATAGGTATCCATAGAGTACCTACATTGAATATTAGGCCACCACTACCTAGCTAGGGTGTTGTTATCTTAAAAACGGCGTTCTGTCGGTCGAACGAGTGAACGAGGCGCAGCTTATAAACCGGCGAGTTTAAGTAGTCCCGTCAGAAAGTACAAAACTGAACGCGAAATTCTCAATTAGTCAGCAGGGCTGACAGGGTATAAGGCTGCCTTATTGAGAATGCACGCGCTAAAATGTGTTTTGTACGCTCTGACGGGACTACCTAGTTGGTTACTAAGTTCTGTTACTAAGGTTGATGCAAATAAAACTAACTTATGTTTATTTTTTAATTTCAATATGTATAAAAATTAAAAGCTTAATTAATATACATTTTGAAAAACAAATTAATCATTTTTCTTAGTTTCCGCAATTCCCGATACGATCTTTTAACATTCACAGCCGGCATCGATGAAATTACGCATGACTTTTCTATAAATTTCATTTTTTGAAATCGCTTAAAAGTTAGTGTTTGTTTACCAAAGAACTTTTTTTGTATAATATTATAAAAAATCCTATCTCTGTATATGTTTAGAGAACAAAATTATATTTCTTAACATGACTTAATTCCAACTTATGACGCAAGAGATTTGGTGTGTTTTCGTATTTCTGCAAAATCATGTGAAATCTTAAAGTCGATTTAATGAGTCATCAAGATTGACCGGTGTCCAAGCGGATCTTTAGTTGCTTTGAATACATTCGTATCAGAATTTAAAGCTAGAAGTCTGTTCAATATGTCACGGAAATTTGAACTCTCTACAGGAACTCTTAAAAAAGTTGGGGCCGTTATCAGTATCATCGTCGTGCGTGATTTTAACTATGATTTTATCGTCCGAAATGGGAATACTTCAAGCTCGTACATCAAATAATTGCAATAGTTTAGAATACATTATTTTTATTATTATTCTATATAAATCAAAGTTTTGATTAATATACAGGTTTATGCAAAACTGCTTTAGTAACAGAACTTAGTAACCGACTAGGTACTTAAACTCGACGGTTTATATAGGCTGCGCCGCTTTCACTCGTTCACTCGTTCGACCGACCGAACGCCGTTTTTGAGAGAATAACACTCCTGTGCACTGAGGTAGGATAAATTATTAAATTTCTTAGTATACGTACTGTGATTTCGCACAATTTTCTTTGGCAGAATAGTAGTACATTGGCATTATGTTGATGAAATTAGGGTCAGGACCAAAAAGTTGGACCACAGTAAAGTTAAGCGCAGTTAACCATACAAACAACCAAGTCGAAAAAAGTTCCATTGTGTGACGAAAATTATCCCTACAATTGACAACATTTAAAAAAAAAGCGTTATTGATTTTTCGCGTTTATAAGGTAACGGCGCCTATTACCGGGGGTTTCAAAATCGGCGCCCATCACCGCGGTATTTTCAAATACGCTTTTTATAAACAAACCGATCGATATTCTAAAAAACAAATTTTACACGAACGAAGCTTATTTAGTTGACTTACGGACCTGTTAGCGCTAGTGTGTGTGAATGAAACAAAGTGCTCGCAATTCGTCAGTTTCCGCGAAGGCAGCGCAGAAAGAGGACGTGCCATACTAACGCGTGACGCCGCATGCAAGTGAACTCGAATCTTATTTAGTGTTTTACATAATATTTATGGCAATTGAACTAATGTTATGGTATTTAAATGGTTGTTTATTGTTTTCTGCACGACTTATGAGTGCTTTTTATACATTTTTTGGCCTGGAAATACGTTTAAAATGGAAAATCAAATACAGCGGTGATAGACGCCATTTTTTGCGGTGGATACTAATACCGTGGTGTACCCCGGTAATAGATTTTTTTTATTTCGGTTATTTTTACTTTATTTTTGGTATATGCGATCGGTTATACATACTTTCTTACGGTTATTCCAATCTTGATCTATTCACGCTATTAAAGAACTATTTCCGTTGTATGGAAAGTATTCAACAAACCCTTATTTTTTAGCAAAAACTTCAGTACTGAATTTGTAGTTTGTATAGGAACCTTAAATTGTCAAGTTGTTTAAATATTGAGATAAAATCGTGTATTTACTTACCAGTTATGTAATTTTGGTTTTATACCTAGGTTGTAATATATACTTTTGATTTGTAATGAAAATAAAACTGTATCCGTTTGTTTTTATGGGTCGGAATTAGGTTTTACAAACCCTCCATATTGAGCCTATTACCGATGGTACGATCAGATAACCCTCGGTAATAGAATGTATGGGAGTCTATTACCGACCCATTCAATATTTGTTTGGGTCGGTAATAGGTTCCTAAAGAAGTGTCTATTACCGAGTGACATTTTTGTATTCTATAAAATTAATCACATTTAGGGTACCGTAAGTACAGATTTCTTTGATAAAGTTGAGACTTTTACTCATCAGATGGAAATTTCCGTGTTTATGTATTGCATATGTAGTGATCATAAGTTATTTCTACTTTTCATACTTATATTATGTTTATTTATTAGTAATTATAATTATACTTCCTTAAAAACGTGATTTAAAAAATAATATACAGAACCAAGCCATTATTTATTTTATAACCCACGGTATTCAGTTCCAAATCGTGAGTCGGGCGCCTATTACCGATGGTAGAAAATTGCTGCTTTTTGTACCCTCGGTAATGGAAGCTGAATTCGCGGTAATAGAATCACAACCTGTGTATTACCACGGTAATAGAAGACTTGGGTATTTTGGTTTCAATAATTATTTTACAATATATAATGAAGTAAAATGAGTCCAAAAAGTTACGACGCTAAAAGTTCAATAAACACTCTTAAATAAAATAAAAAAAAATTGGGTCGCTAAGGAGCTTTGATAACCTTATTTTTTTGGAATGATTTGAAAACTTCCTTAAGTACCACGGTAATAGGCGCCGTCACCTTAATAGCTGGTTAAAAATTAGACTACCCGTATTTCTCAGTATTTCTTGATTTAACTTAAATTCGTGGTTAATAATTTATTAAAGAAATAGTAATTAAAAAGACCGTATATCCAAAGTTAGGAATACTGATGCCGTGATCTTAGCATGACATAAAATAAAAAAAGTAACTTTAAACAGATACAGAACTGACTGTCATGTCATGTCACTCACTTGTCAATCATTCGCTGCCGTTCGTTCACAAATTTGTTATTTTGCGTAATTTAATTAATTACAAAATTTGTAGACGCCATTAAAATAAATAAACTATTTTGCGTTTACTGCTTTGCATCTGCTTTGAGTTTCATTCGTCAGACAGATAAAAAATGAACATGACAGTTGTATATAATTTTTTTTTAATAAATGGACTAAGGGCACTATAAGTGTATTCCTAACATTCACAATCCAACTTTTTTTACTGTTTTTCCTAAATATAAAAAAAACTACTGCATAAAAAAATCCAAATATATTTTTACTGTAATCAGCAGTGTAAAATCTAGAAACGGTATTTTATTTTACTACCTTAGCACATAATGAATTGTTGTCAATTGTATGGCTTACTTTCGTGTTACAACGGAAAAGTTTCATAGAAAATTTAATTGAGTGAGGTTAGCGTGCCCGACTTTTTGGTCCTTACCCATTAATAGTCCTATGAACGAATAATTGTTTCAGGTTTGTATCGCATACTACTTAGTACCTAGATAGAAAATAAATAAAACAACTATTTTGTATTTATGTGTTCTGTGTTTATTTTTTAATCTTATTTATCCTACTCCAGCAATTGCAACGAAATACATATGAAATTATGTGTTAATTATTTGTCTACTTAGGTAACCTCATGTTATGATTATGACCTAACCCAACCTACTTTTCTTAAACAATTTCGTTGTCGTTGGGGTTCAAGTTCTCAACTAACCTAATCTACATGTGTGGCACAATTTCGTTTCTGGTGAAATAAATAAATGCTCAAATTGTTTTCCCCTACTCTACCGAATGGACAAATGACATTTATGCTTTCCGATGTCTCAGGCTGAGTCGAAAACACATCGCCGTAGTTATTCTTCGTTTCTTATCGGTTTTGAATAAGCTTTATCTTTTAAACATCCCCAATAAAAAAGTCCAGTGGGTTTATCCAATTATTCAGGACCGGTCGTGTTCTTTAAAAACATTCTAATAAGGTACTATCACAAACTACTCCTTATCATCACTACTACATAGTATAAAACAAAGTCGCTTGCGCTGTCTGTCCCTATGTATGCTTAAATCTTTAAAACTACGCAACGGATTTTGATGCGGTTTTTTTTAATAGATAGAGTGATTCTTAAGGAAGGTTTATATGTATAATACATTCCACGCGGGCGAAGCCGCGGGCGGGTCGCTATTGGTTATAATTGCCAAAATCTGAAAAAAGTCCGAAATTTTCGCGGCTTTATTTATGTTTGACAAAGTTGCGTTCGGCGCTCGAAAACTAAGGAATGCAAATAACCGGTTTTAACCGGTTATTTTCATACAAAAACGGTTAATAATCGGTCAAATTGCATTCCCTATCGAGAACTACCGGATTTGACGCAAACACGTCATGATGACTAAAGTTACTGGGGTATGCAGACTACTTTTGCTAATTTCCGCTCAGACATCATCTGCTTGTAGTCCAGTAACTTTGTCGCCTGATAGTATGGGGCAGTATGCGCTAAATCCGGTAGTTCTGAATTTTTGCAGACTTGTTTATGATGTTGGCCTAATGAATAATCCAAGTTTGTGACCTCGAGCGCCGAACGCAACTTTGGCAAAAATCGAAAATACCGCGAGAAAAACGTTGTTATTTCAAATTTTGGCGATTATAACCCTAAAGGACTAGTTTTTGAAAAAAAAATGTAACTTTTTTGAAGAAGACTAAATTTGCTACAATATGATACTAAAATTTGTCTCTGTGGACCTAATAATTTCCGAGATTAAGTCTTTCAAAGTTTATAATTTTTTTCGAACTTCGCAATTTTTTGCTATATTTTAGATGTCACTCGAACAACTCTAGTGAGACGGAATGGTTAGGAGTCACACTGAACTCTCTTTCCTGGGGGTGGATATCCACGCCATAAGGCCTCAACCCGAAAATGATGACCAGAGATGCAGCCCCACAACACCTCTTGCAGATGATTTCTTGCGGCTGCACGAAGGGTTGTGGGAAGGCGTGCAGCTGCCGGAAGGCAGGATTAAAATGCTCATCAGTCTGCAGGCACTGCAGCGGGGCCTCTTGTCCAATATGTTGTAGTAGTAAATATCCCAGAAGGCGACGATCTGTCCGATGTCGAAATGGAGGATGACTTGACGGCACAAGACGTCAACGATTCATTACCATCCCCTGATGGGGATATGCCGTCCAAATACGAACCTCAATCGGGATCTTCCAAGAGGGCTAAATTAATTTATTTTTTTCATTTTTTATTATATCTCAATTTCCTAACAAAAAAACTTATTAACTTTTGTTGTACTTTTCTTTTTGATTTACTTCATTATTCGCAGCTTAGCTTTAACATTATCGTTCACACTCTTCATTATCTTTTTTAACATCTCATCATAAAAGTACCTACTCGTACAGGGCTTCAATAGCATAATCAGGGTCAAAATTCCCCTTGTTCTTCGTACATAACTTAGTTACATTACTAGCTATGTACAAAGAAATCGTAATCTTTGTACAAAACCGGGTTATGTACCAAGAAGCTTCGGTTCCTTGCACATTGTCAGTTATGTATAAAAGGTAAG
Organism: Acleris emargana; assembly: GCA_927399475.2. Lineage (NCBI taxonomy): Eukaryota > Metazoa > Arthropoda > Insecta > Lepidoptera > Tortricidae > Acleris > Acleris emargana. Next base: position 25,550,128 of record OV656835.1, read on the forward strand.
TATTCTTCCTACATGACCTGGTTTTGTCCACTTACTTTGTACTTCTCCAACAACAAAAACTAATAAACTTTTTGTTACTTACATTGTCTCAATTATTTAAAAAATACAATGACTTTCAAAGTGTCATAATGACAATAAGTCAAATTAATTTGGAAGTTCTCGATTAATTAATACAGACCAAGATAATTAAAAACACCAGCAAAATGTCTGATGTCTGCATTGGAAACAACTATTTCGGGATAATGAGGACGCCTGAAGTCGAAGGCATGTGCATATTTCCCGGGTGTCTCCGAAACGACTTCGGATATTTTATTTTATTATATTTATTTGTTTCGGAGACTTGCTGGTGTTTTTAATTATCTTGGTCTGTATTAATTAATCGAGAACTTCCAAATTAATTTGACTTATTGTCATTATGACACTTTGAAAGTCATTGTATTTTTTAAATAATTGAGACAATGTAAGTAACAAAAAGTTTATTAGTTTTTGTTGTTGGAGAAGTACAAAGTAAGTGAACAAAACCAGGTCATGTAGGAAGAATACTTACCTTTTATACATAACTGACAATGTGCAAGGAACCGAAGCTTCTTGGTACATAACCCGGTTTTGTACAAAGAATACGATTTCTTTGTATATAGCTAGTAATGTAACTAAGTTATGTACGAAGATCAAGGATTTCTTGGCACATTACCAGGTTTTGTACGATGAATTTTTTTTCTTTATACATAGCTAGTAATGTAACTCAGTTATGTACGAAGAACAAGGGGTTATTCTACCTATTCCTTCCAAAATCGAAATCTGGGGATCTGTGAGGTCTCTGACAATGATTTCGTTGGCAGCATGAGAAAAAGTAGCCGCCATCTTGAACTTTTTTATTATTCGACAGGCTGCTTCCAAAATCGATATCTGGAGATCTGTGTGGTCTTAACTCTCGAAATCGACACTTGAATTAGAACTTTTTGAATTAAATTAAAAGATTATGAGACTTGAATTAAATTAAAAGATTTTGTTTGTAAGCTTTCAATTCTTATATTTTATTCACCGGCTTTTATTGTAAATACATGATATCTTGTTATCTTTTTCAGACGTTCCAAATGGCTTCGCTTAATATCTGGAGAAGAATAGCTGAACAAGCCGCCGCAAAACTATACCGTTTGTGTGAAACACATTTTGACGCTAAGGATATTTCATAAGACGCAGGGAACGCATCGCATAAAGCTCAAAACGAGTTCATTACCATCTCTCCACCTACCAGATATACAAAAAAAAAGATGTGCAAACGACACCTGAAACTCCGATGTTGAAAGAAATATGTACACAGACAGAAGAAAACGTAACAGTTTTAGCGAGCCACAATGCTCAAACACCCAAATCTCTTACATCGAACTCACCATGGAAAAGAAAATTAAAATCGGATCTTTCAGAAGCTAAAAAACAACAACAAACAATATCGTTGTCGGAGACCACGCACATCCCCAGATATCGATTTTGGAAGCAATCGGTTGAATTTACTAAAAAAATAAATATGGTGGCTACTTTTTCTCAATCTGTCAACGGATTAGTTGTCGGAGACCGTACACATCCCCAGATATCGATTTTGGAAGCAATCGGTTGAACTAAAAGTTCAAGATGGCGGCTACTTTTCCTAATCTGCCAACAAATTCGCTGTCGGTCGGAGACCACGCACATCCCCTAATGATTTTGGAAGGGGGGCCATTTGCAACGTTAAAAGATGGCGGACGTGTAATTTGTTTTAGACTTTAATTTTTGGGTAATTAGGTGTTCAAAGTTGTTTTCTGATAGTCATTTGTACTTTTTATGCCTTTGTGTCGCACAGTGATTGAAGACTTGGACTTATTTCGTGTATCTGGCATCTTTCTTCTCGTTTCAAGTGGACTCGCAGTGGTGCAGAGGTAAAAATTAATTTGACCTCTGACCTACAAATCACCGTACAACGTTGCCCCCAATCTTCCTAGAGAAGATTGGATTGTGTTTTATACTCATATAAACCTTGACACTGGCGAAATCACTTCACGTGGAAGCCATATCCCTGCGGTAGTAGCTGTTCAAGGCGCCGCGGGGGCAAAAAAAAAAAAAAAAATGATTTTGGAAGCAATCGGTTGAATAACTAAAAAATTAAAGATGGCGGCTAACTAGCTGAGATACAATAAACAAGTTTTTTTTTTCATTTTTACAAAATGTTAGTGGACAACCCTTAAGCTCAATTGGAGCGTAGGTATTTATCTTGAAAAGTAGGCCTGGTTTCTTTACTCGTTTATTTATATAATGTGGTTTTGGCATAGGAACTAAGGCGAATAAAAAGTCGCAGCAGGTCCATCTCTTGTTAAGGAACTAGTACGAAATAATTCCAATGAAATCCCAATAATGACAATGTCGATCGCAGCTTTAAATCTATTTATATAAAACAGCCCTCTAATCCCACTTGATTCTAGGCCTGTTTCTTTCACAACCGATCCGTAGTCACACCGACTTGCCACACTGGTGTGACTATGGTTCATTTTATTTACCCGTAGTCACACTAAGACCGAATTTGCGTCTATTTCTCTTTCAAAATCCACAGAGTCGACGGAGCTCTGCTATCGCAGAGCTCCTATTTCTGGGTAGTTTTCCCCTCCGGGCCTGCTAAAGAACTAACATAACCTAAACCTACCTCCTACTTGGTGTGAATACGGGTAAATAAAATGGTTTGTTCCTGATTCCCTTTTGTCCGGGTCTGCCTAAAACGCACTCTAATTCGCGTTATGCCTAGACCAATTGAGAAATAGTCGAAATAAGACTTAGGCGTAATGAGTTTTTGTCCTAAAGCGAACTTGGCACAGTGAGACTCGGACGTATTACGATTTTGTCCAATGTCCAAGCGAATTCAGCTGAGTGAGACTTGAACTTAATGCGATTTTGTCCAAAAGCGAATTTCCCCTTCTTCCCCAAAATTAATTTTAACAGAGTCGACGGAGCTCCACTTACGCGGAGCTCCTATTTCTGGGTGGTTTTGGCCCTCCGGGCCTGCAGCAAAACTAACATAACCTAAACCTACCTCATATTTGTTATACTTTTATCTATAGGCGTAACGTGTTTTAGCCTAACTACTAATTAGGCGTAACGCGAAATGGACAAACAGCGACTTAGGCGTACTACGTTTGAGGCAGATTGCGAAATAGGTAATATAAGAATTAGACGAATAGCGACATAGTTTAACAGCGAATTTCAAATGACGTTTAGGCATAACGCGAATTAGTCAGAGTGCGTTTTAGGCAGACCCGGACAAAAGGCCTGATTCGTCGGATTCCTGATTCGTCGTATTCTTGTTTCGTCGGAATAATATACATATAATTAAATACGTCGAGCAGTAAGCTACTATTTACTAAATATGAAGATTTAATGTGACACGTATGATGGCAAATATGTTGCCGTTACCCACTAAAGGGTTATTGGGTATTTACTATACATACACTCGCGAGCAAAAGTATCGAATCACTTTGCATTTTTTCGTTTGCATCCGATATCTTTGTAATTTCCCATTTGAATCTGAAAATTATGGTATTAAATGAAAGCTTACACAATGTAACGCTTTGGAAAATGTGCCAATTTAATAATATTTCAGATCCAAAGGCTGAAAAAAACTCGAATACCGGAAGTAACTCGAAAATGGCCTTAAAATAAACAAGGGAAACTCGAAATAAAAGGCTTGTTTAAAATAAAATTCAATTTATTAGTATTACGTTAGTAACGGGTATTACGACCCCTAGCCCTACCGACACAACGTAAACGATTTTTCATGGATTTTATTAACTTCCTGATGTAATTTTGAGGAATCGCTTCCCACTCCTCCAGCAAGGCAATCTTCAACTCGTCGACAGTGGCTGGAGCAGGATTCCGGGCCCGAACGTTCCTCTTCAGATGGTCCCACATGTGCTCAATGGGGTTAAGGTCCTGGCTCATCGCTGGCCAGACCTTGGTATCGATGCCCACCTCGCGGAGGTAGGCAGCGGTGACCCTTGCGGTATGACAAGGGGCATTGTCCTGCATTAGCATGAACCCCTCATCAAAAATACCGGCATAAGGGACGACGTGGTCTTCCAAAATCTCCGTTATGTACCTGGCAGCAGTTAATCCACCGCCACGACCACCGCCAGGAACAAAAACCAGCTGAGTCCGTGCATCGTACGAGATGCCGCCCCAGAACATGACTGAGCCACCTCCATAGGCGACTCTTTTAGAAATGCAGCACTGAGCGTAGCGTTCTTCTGGCCTCCTGTAGACTGTTTCTCTTCAGTCGCAGCCATTCAAACATATTCTGCACTTGTCCGAGAACAGAATCGGGGTCCATTGGTCCAGGGTCCAATACTTGTGAATCCTTGCAAATTCCTTTCGGGCTGTGCGGTGCCTTGCCAGCAACCTCGGCCCTGTCGCAGGCCTCCTGGGTGTCAGGTTCGCTGCCTTGAGTCTCCTTCTCACGGTCCAATCGCTGGCAACCACTCCTCGCACCTCCCGCAGACGCTGCTGGATGGTAACTCCAGTCTGGTGACGATTTCGAAGAGACGTCGACACAATGAAGCGGTCGTCTCTCTCCGATGTGCACCTTCTTCGGCCGCTTCTAGGTCTTGCCGTAAATGCTCCTGTTTCCTGGAACCTCTGGTACAGTTTACAAACTGTGGACTGGCTCAGATTCACTTCGGCAGCTACTGAGCGTTGACTACGCCCTTCTTGCAGGAGCTTGACGACTACGGCGACTTGAGCTTCGGTGGCTTCCATTTTTTAAGGGTATTCTTCACAGGATAAGATGTGACCGATAAGAAATCCCCCACCACCCCCGTTTTATAGGGGTCAAGGGTAGTGCAACTCGTGGGCGTTAGAACCCGTAACAACACGGGAAACCGTGACATTGCCCATAATCTGAAAAATCCTGGGCCAATACTCATGTTTTATAGCTTTTTATAAAGCTAATATTATAACAAACATATTTACATTTAAATAATTTAGAAAAATAAACCGATTTACAAAGATATCGGATGCAAACGAAAAAATGCAAAGTGATTCGATACTTTTGCTCGCGAGTGTATACCCTGTACTAAAATGAACTTTGTTAACCAATAAATTGAAATCATTTTTAACATAAGGTGGGTATCAGATACTAAAATTGGCCAGTTACTGGTGATTTACCCAACCCAATATTCTTAATGAAGTGAAGGGTTAACTTACAATACGAGAAAATGGCAAATTTTAGATTGCTTGAATAGGCTCTGTACATTGATTTGATTAGCGTTTGTGTCTATACGTTTGCTGTTAAGTTTTGTTTGAATTTTTCGTTTGTAAATATATTTTCAATTGATATTAAAAACAAAGGTGAAGTCACGGTAATTGCATAGTTTCATTTCATATTGACATTTCGACGAATCAGAAATCCGACGAAACTGGAATACGACAAAACAGGAATACGACGAATCAGGAGCAAACCCAGTGTGGCAAGTCGGTGTGACTACGGATCGGTTGCTGTTTCATTTTCTACCACTGTGGTCGACGTCGCATCGTTCGAAGATGCGACGCCGTACCGCACCCAGTGTCATGGCCCTAACGGGTTATGGTCATGCTGATATAAAAAAAGGTTTCACACAGGTATAAAGAAGTTTTTAATCTTCTGAGTGGGTACAGTACTACTAATTTAATCTTAGAAAAAAAAATCGTAACATGCAGCACAAAATATCATAAATAAATTCCTTAATACATTACACATTTTAATTGGGGCATGGGCATAGGACCTGCATATCCCTTCTTGATCAAACGTTAATTGCACAAATTTGTCGCCCTTAAAGATTTGATTTTAAATAAGAATTAGATTCTAACATAGACAAAGAAAAAATACTGCAAGTAAAAAAATGCAAAATTTCAAAAGTTCAGAAAAACAATAAATTAATTTTTATAATAAAATATCACATCTTAAATCCATGATACTTGCAGTTCTTTTTTATTGTACCTCCCCACCATACATCAATGTAAGTTAAATTTGCTGTTATAATTACGAAGATCTCAGTTATCAGAGCCTGATACAACAAAGAAACAACACTGGTTGAACAGACAGTAATTGTGATGGAGTGTGGCACAGCTAGAATTAACATGCACTACGTAGGGTTGTGCCACACGCGGCGCCGGGTGTTTAGGCCTGACTCTCATTAGTGGTAGCCTCTATGGTAGCGCCGGCTGGTTTGGTGCTCTTGGGCTTGGCCTGCTGCGACGGCTGCGGCTGCGGCGACGACGCGGTAGCAGGTGCGTCGCCCTCCTGCCCGTTCTGGCGCGGGGCTCCGCCAGGTTGCCCGCCCGGAGCCTGTCCCTGGTAGTTGTTGCGCGGGCGCATGCGCCGGTAGCCGCCACCGCCACGGTTCATGGGGCCCGGCCCTGCTCCACGACGCCCGCCGCGGAAGTTACGACGGAAGTAACTAATAAACAACAACAGTTATACTCAATCTGTTTAGGTACTTAAATAAATGTAAACAAAAAAATCACGTGACATAGTTGGTCAGCCAATAGGAGGTGAACATTGATACGTCAACGCTCGACGGAACAGTTTTGATTGGCTAATATCCAGAACCACGTGGTTTGGTTTGTTTACATTTATTTAAGTACCTAAACAGATTGAGTATAGCTACATTCAATAAATCTTGCAAGATTTAAATTTTGTGAAGTTCCATAACAAAATTTGTACTGTATGGAAAATTACAAACAAATAAATGTACATAAGATAATTATACAATACGCAAAGTGTACTTCTAAGCGATAGTGAACGAAAACATTACAACAAAAGCAGAACCAGGAAAATCGCAGGTATTTAAAAAAATCAAGACAATGGTAACCACAGACAAAATATTCTCAGATAAAAAATCAATTTTACATACGGCATGACACCTCAGATAGACACACAGAGACAACATGTTGCCAATCAAATAACTAAGAGGTTCAACTTTCGTTTGCCAGACTCCATGCTCCTCGAATACTCAAGTCTCAGGCTTAAAATGCGCACTGAGCGTTACCATCCATTTTGCTTCTTGTGCATTTTATGTTTAGTACGTTTGGTGATAGAGCATTTCGCATTTGTAATATTTTGCGGATTTATGCATTTTACATGTATGTATGAATTTTACATTCAACGATTTGCGAAGTGTGTATTTTTATTTTTACACATTTTGCGTTATGCTTTCAGCGGAAGTACATTTTGAGTACTGTACATTTGTCATGATATAGATTTTGTGTATGTAAATTTTGACTATTTGCACACTATGCATGCAGTTTGCATTTTGCGTGTTGTACATTATCAGCTGAACCTCAAAATTTGATGTTTTGAATGAATACTAACCAATTTACATTACTTCACTACAATTACTGACTTAGACATACCTACGCTGAGGCGGTGCACTGCCTCCCTCCTGCCCCTCATCTCCCTGGGCGCCCCCCTGGCTGGACGGGGGTCCGTGGCGGCCCATGCCACCTCTGCGTAGAGCGCCTTCACCGCCACGTCTGCCGCCTTGACGGGGGTAATACCTGCACAGAAAAAGAGAGATCAGCACTTTTAAAGTAATAAATAATAAATTGCATTTCATGTTTTTTTTTTTTAGTTAAATTATAAATTGCTGTTTTAGTTTAGACCCGCAATTAGTGTAGTATTATTTTAATTATGAGAAATGTTTTATAAAATAGACTTGTATTCATTCACTTTTCACTGAAGTAAGATGACCCCTGGTGCGACCTGTAGACCAATGGTGGTCCAGAAGAATATTTAAAGTACATAAGTTACTCTCATTGCATAAAACTATATTATGTGAGAAGTAGAGCAAACTTTTCATCAATAGGAATATACTATCACAGCAAAAAAAAAGCACTCAAATGCAATCAAATAAAGGACAAGTACGACTAAGATGCTAAAATACTGACTGGCGATGGAAGCCGCGGCGCTTGTCAGCTGCATAGGGCGAGCCCTTTACTGGCTCGCCACCGGGGCCAGTGACTCCAGCTGCTTCGTAGCCTTTTTCCCCGGCGACCACGGCAAACTCCACTGCCTCACCGTCTCCGACAGAGCGCACAGCCTTGCGTGGGTTGTTCCGGGCGATTGCAGTTTGATGCACAAACACATCCTCCTTAGTGTCATTCCTGCCAAGTAAAACTATTCATTACATAAAATGTTCTTAGTAGGGCAACAATCATAAGTCCAGTAAGAAGATGACATGCATAAAAAACAACATTTGAACATAATTTGACAGTTCAACTTGATGCACTTAGTCTTCATAGTCAGTCATACTGATAACTACTATTACAACTAAGTGAAGCAGTTATAACCTTTAAAATCAAGGAATATAAAGAACAAAAGTTAAATTATTTATAATTATTTTAGAGAATGTTGGGCTCTACAATATCTTGTTTCAGTTGAGCGTTCCTTGCTTTTGAAACCTTAAACCTCATTTCTGTACATAGTGTACCTCTCAGCACCATATTAGGTAGAATAATAATGAAGTAAGGTAAAGTTGATATATAATCAGTATATTCACCTGTTGATAAAACCATATCCACTCTTGACGTTGAACCATTTTACTGTGCCGGATACTTTTTCAGCTGGAAAATAAAAGAAAATTATAAATATCATAATGAAGGTTTTTAGGTTATAACTTATAAGTTATGTTATTGTACACAGTATAGTAAACAATGAGACCGACACAAGAATGTTTAATTGAAATAAAATAACCCCTTATTCACAACCATACACTGTATTACGCGTAAATTGTAGGGCGGGGAAATATTCACAAGACAATCATCAGTCTCCATTTTAGGTAGTTGGTGGCCAGTAAGAATCTGATACAATCATTCGGAACTATGACAACAAACTAAGTAGAATCAACGCCAGCCACAGAACGAGGTTTCCGCCCGTATTGATTAAGCGTGCGTCGCAATGCATGCACTCGGTTAGGTACCTACCTACCTACGCGGTATGGTGCGCCGGGCGCAACACACGATCAATACATCTCGAAACGTCCAGCCTAGGAATTTTTAAATGCCATCAAAAGACATTAACTAATGTTTGCCATAAATAAGTCTCGCAAAGAAGAATTCAAAGTAAACAACACATCTAAAATATCAAAATTTACTATATAGCGGCCATGTGCTTTCGATAACATAATGCCGGGCGTCGAAAATCTAAGATGGCGTAGCGGCACTTACCAATGACCTGCTTTTGTTTGACCGCTTTTGGTTGTTGCGGCTGTGACGTTGGGTCTTGTTGCTGTTGTGGTTGGGGCTGCGGCTGCGGCGCCTTTTCGGTATCAGCCATGGTGTAATTGGCGAACGGCGATGGTGGCTAGATGGTAAAAATCCTCCACGACCTCTCCTCGATGTTAACTGTTCTGCTCTTCGATCGTGACAAGACAAATATAGCGCACATTTAGGGACGCGCGCAGTATAATACGAATCCGTCGTTTTTGTAATCGATAGTCGGCAATTATTATTTTGAGAAATATTCCAGTTTTTTTTTAATTTTTAATGTTAAACGATTGGAAGAAAGAAGGCACCTAAAATAAAATAAACTATATAGTTTTATAAACTATTTATTATATTAAATTTTGAATAACCTAGCTTTTTTTAAGGCGGCAATTCTTAGTCCGGTTAGAACCTAACTTTTTCGCTTTTTTTTAAAGAACAGATATTTCGGTAATATATTAGAGTATTTTGATTTATGATCACGGTATTCTTTAATGATGATTACCTACTTTTTGAGTTAATCGGACTCAAAGATAATTTGTTCTTTTATGCTTCATCTTCCTTTGCACGCCGAGATATCTGCCAATTATCGTGTAGTTATCAGATATAAAAAAAATTGGCCAGTGTGAGCCTTTTAAAATGGAAGTTCGAAGAACCGGATGCTTCATCCCTTTCACTCGATTTAGTCTCGAATGACGAGTAGGGACTTGGTATCCGAAGTATGGAATTTCATAGTATGTTGTAACAGAATGGTTACTTTGGAATATTTTAAGCCATGCCGGTGCAGTCCGTATCTATTCCAGGAGTAAAGCTATAGTTAAATCGATTAGAATCTCTGAGTGTGACTTTCTGTTGGCTGGGTTGCATATGAATGCTCTTATACTATTAAACGAGCAATATATATAATATAACATATATATTAACAGAAAATAGTTTAAAGAATTTTGATGAAATTTGCAAAATAGGGGGTTACGAGGGCGAAAAATCGATCTATAGTATGTTGTAACAGAATGGTTACTTTGGAATATTTTAAGCCATGCCGGTGCAGTCCGTATCTATTCCAGGAGTAAAGCTATAGTTAAATCGATTAGAATCTCTGAGTGTGACTTTCTGTTGGCTGGGTTGCATATGAATGCTCTTATACTATTAAATGAGCAATATATATAATATAACATATATATTAACAGAAAATAGTTTAAAGAATTTTGATGAAATTTGCAAAATAGGGGGTTACGAGGGCGAAAAATCGATCTAGCAATGTTTACTATGTGGGGAAATTCTAACTATTATAATTATATAACATTGCTGAGACTAAGACGCATTTTGACAGCTTTACTGTATTTCATGAAATAAAAAACCCACCTTTCCAATATCGATAATAACCAGTAACTGTATTAGTACAACACTTTTCTTAGTTTTAAAAAATGAAGATGTGAATTCTAGCTTTTTTGCCAGTTCAATTTAGTAAAATAATAATACTGATTAGGACCCGGCATCAAAAGCAAAATAGGGATTTCTAATTTATTGCTTGGCATAAAAGATATTGAAATAAATAAAGGCGCTATTATGGAGTGTAATTGAAAACATGTTCAATTTTTTACCCGGAATTTTGTGCTGTGGTGGTTACCATTTGAGAATATTGGACTTAATATCCGCCACTGCATTTAAACAATTTTTTGTCAAGCTAATAGTATTTTCAAATTGAATTTGCACCTTTGCATAAACTTATTTACATAAGTAGTCAGCCACGACTTTGTTTATGTAAAAATCCTTATTATAATTGGTAATTCTGTAGCTCTGCCTACCCCTCTCCGGGAACAAAGGCGTGAGTTTTTGTATGTATGTACTTACTATAAATATCAGGTAAATAATAGTTATTATAAAGGTGTAGGAGCCTGGGAGGAACCAAGAATGAAGCAAGTTATGCCAAATGAAGGCGCAGCCATGAATACTTTTGTTCATGTACTGTAATAAAGCCAGACCAGAAAAATTAAATACCAATAATCGGTTTGCCACTTATATTTTTTTTATGTAAGTGTCGTGACTTTTAATAGATTGCAATAGAAATAGAGTCTGTCTAATGAAAGCTGAACCTGGATTTTTCTTGGCTGACGAGTCTGGCAACACTATTTAATATGTCGTTTGGACTTTGTTGTTGTTAGAAACTTGTCAATTCGAGATCTAAATTGATAAAAATACGGAGTAATCATGCCGTCGACGATAAGAGGCGGTGTCCGGGAGATTCTGTATACTATTATACAGAAGTACAAAGAAAAACAAGAAGAAAGAAAAGCATTATTGATGCAAAAAATTAATTGTTTAGTTACGGTGACCAAATTTATAGGTTAGTACGACTTTAGTACGGCATGTTCATTTTGATACTTCTTATTTCTCTATGTGCAATCCTAAGTTTAATTTACCTTTTTCTGTCTATTATACGATGAGATTAAGAAATTGAACGAAATTAAATTCGTTTCAGAAAACCTGGACGTGCACGTTGACAAAAGTGTGCTGGAAAACGTAAAGCAGCTGAAAGAGGTTGAGGAAACTGAGTTAGCCTGCCAGACTCAGACGAAATATTTGGAGAAGTTGTATATAATAGGTGTAGGTACCTATTGTCTGTCCCTATATCATGTTGAATCTCTTAGCATTCACAATTTTATTAAATTAATTTAATAGACAGATGATTAATGTAACTGACACTCATAGTTTCAATAAAACAATAAGGAGGTGTTTAGTTAAAAGATATCATAAACATATTATTTGATATGTATTTTCTGTGTGCGGAGCAAACAGCATTTTGTTGTTTATGAACCAAATGTACACTGTACAGTCGATTTCATAAATATGTGTACACTTTAGTACCTTATCTATTTATTTAATGTCATTTTTGATCGGCCAGATATAAAAGATGTTCGGGTTATATGAGTCTTCCTTGTTCTTAAACCGTTGCGATTAGAACCTCACCGATGCAATTTCATTTCACCTAAACCCAAATGTTTTTAGGGCTGTCGGACTGTACAATGGGGCTGTACTGCGCAACCACACAATGTATTTCTAAATGGTGTTATGTTTATTTTAACACTTTCTTTCTTCTTACAGATATCAGTGTTTCATCTTTAAAAAGAATAAGTAATGAGGGAAAATTAAACAACGGTGTCTTTAGTACTCCCGGAAAAAAGCGACCTCACAAGGCCACGGTGTCTAATTTGGATAGCTTTGACATCCAAGCTATCCGAAATAAAATAAATGAATTTTATATTGTAAAAAAACAAGTGCCTACACTCAGATGCTTATTGGCAGAGTTGAGAGAAAGCATCGGTTTTACCGGATGCCTTGAGACTTTACGCCGAATACTAATGGCAAATGGATACGAATTTAAACAAAATACTGAACAACGTTCGATACTTATTGAGCGTTTTGACATAGCAGCTTGGCGACACCGCTACCTAAGGACTATTGCATCAAAACGTGCTGAAGGTAAAAAAATAATATACCTGGATGAGACTTACGTTCACCAGAACTACAAAACAAAAAAGTCGTGGCAGGGGCCTTCCACCCAAGGTGTAGTTGGCAATATCTCAGCTGGAAAACGATTTATTATTGTTCACGCTGGATCAGAAGATGGTTTTGTGCCTAATGCTTTATTAACGTTTAGCACAAAATCAATCAAAGCAGACTATCACCATGACATGAACGCCACAAATTTCAATAAGTGGTTACGTGAGAAGCTTATTCCCAACTTGAGTGAACCAAGTGTCATTGTCATGGACAATGCTAGCTATCACATGGTGCAAATTAATAAGGTACCAAATACCAACACCCGCAAAGCCGAAATAAAAGAGTGGCTGCGTTCTAAACAAATTTATTTTGAAGAATATTATACTGTACCAGAACTTCTTGTCTTGGCACATAAACACAAAGCAGACCCAATCTATGAAGCCGATGAAATTCTAAGGGAGCACGGTCATGAGGTTTTAAGACTTCCGCCCTACCATTGCGACCTTAACCCCATTGAGCTAATCTGGAGTTCGGCGAAGAGAAAAGTCGCGAGTAGAAATGTTGGCGTATCAGCAGCTGAAATTGAAAAAAATATTAAAGAGTCTTTTGACAGCATAACACCGGAGCATTGGAAGAAAATGACTAATCATGTGCTTAATATTGAAGCTCAGTACAAAACCAGGGATGGAATAACTAAAGAACTAGAATCATTCATTATAAGTGTCCGTGATGATGACAGCACTAGTTCAGATGAATCATTAGAAATAGAGTATTTAGAATCTGATTTTAATTACAGTTCCTAGAGTCTTAGGGTATCATCTGAACTGGAACTACTGGAAGGTTCACCATCACATACACTTATTATGAAGCTTTCCAATTGATTAGTAATTCCATCCTTTTCCAAGTTAGAAACCGTGGCTGGATGAGGTCGCTTCATACCAGGAGTGCTAAAGATTCCGTTGTTTTATTAGCCCTCATTAATTATTCTTTTCAAACACATGGTTGAGGAGGCGATGGCTGAGATCAGCGTCATACTCGTGAACGGGTGTTGTCAGTGGGGTCCTGTCTGTTCACGCTTGCAAGAACCTGTTTTCCAGTTAGTTATTTTAGTTATCGTTCCTGACGTAGAGACCTCGTCATGTTGTTCTCCTAGCCACTATTTTTAATTTACTCAATGTTATTGAGCGTACAGTTTATGTTGTTAGAAATAATTATTAATTACTTTACTACCTTGTAATGTTACTTTTAAGAATAATTGTATTTTATGATTGGAAAAAATGATCTGCTGGAGTTTCTTGCGGCGCTTCTTCTCCAAGATATAATTGTCGTTAGATAGAGGTGTAAGGGTGATGAGAATAATGTTACCTCTAATTACTTTATTAAAAAGGTTGAATATAATATTCCTCATCATCATTGTTTTATTATGCTGTGTGCGACACAGACGAAAACCTCTCGTATCAATGAAATCTATCAACAGCACGACTAGCACAAGTTGCTCGTGACTTGTTTGTCGCTCGGATCTCCCTTACTATCTAGTCTGTTACGATAGAGACGCACAGAGCGACAAGCGAGAAAATACAACTTGTGCTACACGTGCAGATCACTATATTTTCATGTCAAATATATTTCGAAAAACCAAATGTGCTCCAGTCACTGTCATCGTATTTTACCTAAAGTGCTTTTCATCAAAATATAGCGCTCGTAATAATATATATGAAAATATAGTACGCGTTTCCTCTTCCTTTGTGCCCACCAAAATAAATAAAATAATAAAAGTATCAATATCGTTTATTCCTTCATTGATCGGTAATACCATATCACGATTTTTTGAATTTGCCGCTTTTTCCCAGGTTCAGCTTTCATTAGACAGACTCTATCTGTTCATAATATATTTTCCGTGATATGGCGAGGTTTTTTATTTTTCTGGTCAGGCTTTACAGTATAGCCTGGCAAAAAAGTCGAGCCAAAAAATGAGGGCAGCACTGTCGTTCGTATAGCCACCCAATATACTACGACTAAAACGATATTGATACTTTATTATATAATTTCTCTTTAACACTAAGGTTTTCTCATAATCACTTTGTATTAGTAATAGTCGTAAACTTTAACATCACTACATAGTATAAAACAAAGTCGCTTGCGCTGTCTGTCCCTATGTATGCTTAAATCTTTAAAACTACGCAACGGATTTTGATGCGGTTTTTTTTAATAGATAGAGTGATTCTTAAGGAAGGTTTATATGTATAATACATTCCACGCGGGCGAAGCCGCGGGCGGGTCGCTAGTTTATAATAATTACTAGCTTGTAGTACCCGCAACTTTTAAGCTTAGGAGAAGACCTAATGATAGATATTTTTTAAGAAAACCTACTTTTTTCACTTGATCCATACACATTGATTATTGGGCCTTTGTCAGAAGGCAAACTAAGGAAACAGCAGAAATAAAATAAACATGAAATTTAAAACGTAACATAAGAATCAGTCTTTATTATTATTATTATTTTAATCTTAAGTACAAGCACTTCAAAATGTCAGTCAGAGTCTAGAAACTCTTCATCTAAATATTCCACCCCAGAAAAAAGAGGCTCTTGGGTCGAGGTTCCTGCACCTTTCTTTGTAATCATCATTCTCTGTATCAGATGACTCACTGCTACTGTCATCTCTGAGATTAATAATTAGTTTTTCCATGTCCGTATACAATGTTTGACCCCTTTCAATTTGTTTCACGTGTTTACATGAATTTTCCCAATTCTCGACAATTATAATTGGAATGCTTGCTCAGCCGCCACCTGAATAAAAGAATAATCACATCCATGAATATTAATATTACTCACATCATATACGACAATATTGAACACTATATAAAGAAAATAAAAGTATTATCTATCTTCTATCTTTCTATCCATACATATAAAATCGTTTTCTGACTGACTGACAGACAATGTACAGCCTAAACCACTTATAAAAAAACCACGCGTAAGCCACTTGTAAAAAAATACTAAAAGGATCAATCACATTCAGTCTTCGTATTAAGAGTCACGTAAAATGATGAATATAACCTCAAAAATTAGTTTTAGAAATAACATTTCAAATTCATAAATTTTATGGTAAAATGATACAATTGATACCATACCAATAATGGGTAATATTCTATACACAAAACATATTTCATATGAATAAATAAAATACCTGTAAATTCAGCAGTACGTCGATAAACATCGTCAAGTTCAGACAAAGTCTGTCCAGCCTCACTTTCTGCCAAACATCGCAAGAAAACTTTGAAAATTATTGCTCTCGCACCACTTCAAATTGGCTTCCTCATGTTTTTGTAGATATTAGACGGAACAGAATGCTTTAAATATATTTATTAAATAATTATCTCAAAAATCGACTTTTGAGTGACGCAATAAGTACTAGGTACTTGCCACTCTTGCCAGTACAGTATTGTTGCCATGGGACAAACATTTTAGTTGCAGCTGTCACCACTGGCTCGATTTTTTTGCCAGGCTATAAGTTGTATTTCACGGTCAGTCCAATCAATCTGGGGCATGTTTTATAAACCTACAAGTTACAATTTTACAGGTCTAAACTAGCAACATTGCTCAAATGGTTGGATCACGTTTTATAAAGCAACCAGTTACAATTTTACAGGTCTAAACTGGCAACACTGCTCAAATGGCTGGGCGTCATTGGTCGAGGTTGTGTCAAATGGAAACTTGTAACCTGTTAATTTTAATTTGTAGCTTTATAAAACAGCTCCTGGTCGTCATTGGTCAAGGTTGTATCAAATGGAAATTATGTAGCTTTTTAAAAACAGGCCACTGGTCCAATCGTAGTAAATCAAATGAGCGAGCAAAGACTCCAATCGTTTTATAAATAAACACGCAAAAGAATTTGTTTATCAATTTCACGGGCTGCGCGTAGTTATGATGACACGGCCCACGGTGCAAGGTTTTCGCAAAAAGCAGGCACGTACGGTGTAAGGTCGTCGAGCTTTAAGTACGCGTACTTACTCGCCCGTCTGTCAGGAAATTTAGAAGTTCGCGTACGTAGGGTGTCACATGCGAGTAAGGTCGCCGAGCCGTACGGCGTACTTACTCGCACATCTATCTGGGTCTTTATGTTTTATTTTTTTCTGGGTCATTATGTATATCAATCAAATACGATAGTTTTTACTTTCACGAACAAACTCTGCTCGGCTTCAATTGATGTGTTGGATTGACCGTCATTGACTACCTCAAGAGCAGTTACAGCTTATCGTTTTCGCGTTTATGCTCCTTTTGACATGCGCGCCTACCGGCGCCTACGCTTGCTCGTACGAGATGTGCGTGTGGCAAATTTTCGCATTTACGAGCGATAAATGAAACCACCTTTCAATAATTCATCGATAATCCAATTATCGTTTCAGCAATAAATTGACGTTTTTTCATGGTTTTTTATGTCCTATTTTCTTCGGTGGTTATTCCTAATGTTCATTAAGTTACAAATAATAATGTTCAAAAAAGAAAATTTAATTTTATATACATTTTATTACAACATTGGGTAAGAAATTTGTAAAATAGAAAAGTTATTCAAATCCGTAAAAATAGTTTTCTTTGTATATTGGGTACAGTTTTTGGGAATAGGTAGGTAGTTGATATCCCTTGTCTTTGTACGATTTTTATGAATAGGTGCGCAATCTCTGTTTCTATTTGCCATTTTTATACTCCGTCTATGTTTCCTACTTTATCCAATGACCACTAAGTATTGTATAATTTTATCATCGACTATCAAAATTGTCGGCCTTTAAAATCAACAGGCTATCCACTATTGCCAAAGTATCGCTTTTATTTATTTTTTACGTTGTATGTTCTATGTTTGTTACGTATTTTAGTTGCCGATCACACATTGCCGTAAAAAGTTAATCGTTTTACCAGCCGATAGTGGATGAAATAGTTTTATTACATTATGGAACGCCATTATAACCCCACCTCTTATGCCCGGTTCCTATATTCAAGAAACGAATCGTTTTCCTTACGGGCAGTAGCGTTGTGACATTTTCTACGTACAAAATGTGTCAAATTTTAACGAGACGTCACAACTCTACCAACGGTTTTGAATATAGGAACGCACAGCCCCACCTCCACCGGACTCGTGAATCGAGGTTAACGTACACATTTGTAGGATTATTTTTCCGAGTGGTACTCGACCATTTGTTTGACGGAAGTATTTAAAGAAATACGTAAAAACAAAAAGCGACGCAGAGTCATTCTTCACCATGACAATGCCAGCTGTCATACATCACGCGAAACGACTCCATTTTTGGAAGGTCAAAATGTAGAATTAACGGGTCATCCACCGTACAGCCTTGATTTGGCACCCAATGATTTTTATTAATTTCCAAATTTAAATAATAAATTACTTACGTGGTCAACGATTATCGACCCGTGAAGATACCGTCGAGGCGTTCAAA
This sequence comes from Acleris emargana, assembly GCA_927399475.2. Classification (NCBI taxonomy): domain Eukaryota; kingdom Metazoa; phylum Arthropoda; class Insecta; order Lepidoptera; family Tortricidae; genus Acleris; species Acleris emargana. Next base: position 25,568,335 of record OV656835.1, read on the forward strand.
CAGCACGTTTTGGAGATACCTCAGTCAGAGTGGAAAAAGTGCTTTAAAAATTGGCTTCAACGTATGCAAAAGTGCATCGATCATCACGGAGAATATTTCGAAAAACAATAAAACCATATTTAATCATATTCGTTTCTTTATTTCTTCTATTCCGGTTACATAAGTAGAGTCTGGCCAAGCTAACTCTGCAATAGAATAACCTGGCAACCACGTGTAAAACTTTATATGGCAATGTTTTTTTTGACGTGTCTTATAAACAAATACATGAGCAGGCATATTTCACTTCTATACAAAGCGACAAAGTAGGTCCGGTCAACACGTAAAAGTATTGAATACATTTAAAATATATGTATAATGCTGGCCGAACGCGCCTAAATAAACCATATGAACTCCTATTGAAAGTACATTTTTCGTAGTTTACTGCGAACGTATAGTTATACCTACGTTTGCTCGCTCGAACGGTAGGGTTGTCAACACATCGAAAATATTAATATAAATTAACAGGTACCTACACATTATGAGAAAAACAGTTACTTGAATAATCAAAATATAATATTTATTTGTTATTTTTTATTGTTTTACAAAGGTTTTACATATGATTCAACTTTAAAAAATGCTGTCGCAAGTTTTTGTTGGACCGGAATAATCGGTTGTTAAATTTCAATACGGTAAAAATTCGAAATCTAATGAATAGTTTTAATTACATTACATTCACCAAAATAATTCAAAGAAACAACAACACACCACACACATCTAACCGAACTTGACGTAATGACTAGAATGTACCTAATACCACAGATTAAGTAAGAGTGTACTACTCGCCTACTTGCATCTCGCTCGAGCGGTCGAGCGAGTTGACATCGCCGCGCGCGGGCATCCTTGATGTTTTAGCATCGGCAACTATGTTCCGTCAGGCGGTGATTATCGGACGTACCTCGCTCAGATAAATATCTATTACGTAGTAACTCTTACTTAATCTGTGACATGAGTGAGTAGTCAGGTAGCATTCGATTCTCCCTATTTCTTGTAATAAAAGTAAAAAAGGATAGTGAAACCTTTTAAAAGTCATATGCTGCAGTTACTGTTTCGCATACTGAGTAATTTCCAACATGTTGAAGAATCGCAGGACTCGGTTCTTGCTCAAAAACGGCAATGTTTTCTAAACAATGAGGCGTTGACGGGTGAGTAACTGAACAATGTTAATCCTTAATACACAAATTAAGACAACCTCGCTCATGTTTGGTAATAAAAGTGTCGTTTTGCTCACAAATCTACTGTTAAAGATTCAATAACAAAGAAGTTATGATTGTTATTTATTACTTCAAAGATAAACATGATATTTTAGTTTTTACACGATATTAAGATAGAATGATGATGATAATGTATTAAATGCCAACGAAATACTCACTTATTAAAAATAGCATTAACACGATGATCATGGTCATAAGAAATCACATCAGTGTGTGATGATTTAACATGAGTGGTACCTATGTATTGTTTTGTTGGTTAAAATATAAGTATTATTTTAGTGCCTGCTTCATATATGCATTGTTTGATTCCAGGATGAATAAAGAGTGATCTTGAGCCTCAATTGCAAACTGTTCAAAGAAGCCAAAAGGTTTGGAAGAAGTTGCTACTTCAAGTATAAAATGAGAATATCTTCTTTTAGCGGTAAGTCAATTTAATTATCAAGTAACAGATAAAAGGCAAATCATTATGACCAATACTAGCAGAAATAGTATGTTATTTGCATACACCGGATTGACGGGGGCAAAAATTTACCAGTGCTAGTGATTCATTAAATATCGACAAAGTTTATCGACAACTTTTGTCGTGTAATATGGATCTTACTGTAGTTTATCTTCTATATCAGAATGATCAGCTTTCTGGAAGATATACAATCTTTTTTTTCGAGGCATTTTTAACCGACTTAAAAATCAGAAAGGTTCTCAAGCCGTCGGAATGCTAAAGAATATTGTTGTAATGAATGAATTGGTTGGTTATTCAACGTAATTTCAATGGTTGTCAAAAGTGACTTGAGTACAGGGTCACTATGAGATACCAGGCCCCTATTTCACCAAGCTTGACAAGTGCTACAATTGTCAAGAACACATGACAATTGTAAATTGTGAAACAGGCATTGTCGAAATAAGGTGACAATTGTAAATATGTCACGACAATTGCTGTTTCTTATCTTTTTCACCGTATGTCGGTTGTTGACTGGCGTCCACCATTGCAAGATTTATAATTATTATGATTGCGAATTGGTTCGATTCCTAAGCCAATGTGGACTATGTCAAAGTGACGTTGTCACCCAAAACATAAGATACTTCTTTTAATTTGCTTTACAACGTCTAGTTGACATAGTCCACAGTGGCTTGTTGATCAAATTGGTTGACTGTACCCTTTGCGGGAAGGATAAGACGACTTACAAATAAGGCCGACAGTATCTTACCATTTATTCATTCACACACACGTCACGTATTAAGTAATAATCAGCAAACCTATTCATAATTTAAAAAAAATCCTTTGATTTAAAAATAAATAATTATTGCTTGGCTCTACACCAAATGTACCTACTTGTACTTATTATAATGCTAATTCTCTTTGCTTGGCTCCAAACGTAAGTATTTTTAAATTTTTACATTTACAACGAAAAAAAGGAGGTAATTATCGTATTGTTTTTTTTATACGGATAAGTTTAAAAAGCCTATTTTATCGCCGGTATTAGTTAATCGATTATTTATGAAAAAAATGAATTTGACTAGTAGGCTTACTAAAGCGGCTGCTACACGGTTAGCAACCGAGCCTCCAACCAAGGTGACCTTGCTGGTTTGCAGCCGTGTAGAAGGATGTTTGCAACCAAATTTCGTTTGACCTTTCTTTGCCCTTGGTTGACGGGCGTGCGCTGACAACCGCGGTTGGATGCCGCCGTTGTAAACCGTGTAGACGCTTGTTGCCAACCACGCAAGGGCAGTTGTGTCTCTGCAGGCAAAGAGTGCGCACGGCCTCACGCAACCAGCGTTGCATATGTTTACCTACTGATTTACTGAATTTGCAAAATAAAAATGAATTTGACTAGTAGGCTTACTAAAGCGGCTGCTACACGGTTAGCAACCGAGCCTCCAACCAAGGTGACCTTGCTGGTTTGCAGCCGTGTAGAAGGATGTTTGCAACCAAATTTCGTTTGACCTTTCTTTGCCCTTGGTTGACGGGCGTGCGCTGACAACCGCGGTTGGATGCCGCCGTTGTAAACCGTGTAGACGCTTGTTGCCAACCACGCAAGGGCAGTTGTGTCTCTGCAGGCAAAGAGTGCGCACGGCCTCACGCAACCAGCGTTGCATATGTTTACCTACTGATTTACTGAATTTGCAAAATAAATTTAAATAATCTATTGGATTTTGTATATATCTGAATAGACTTCAAGTTTTATGTAGAAAGATCAATGGATTTTTTAATGTATTTTATTAAAATGTAATTGCAAGCATTTTTCGTACAAAGAACGTATCTAGTCATTAGGAATACCTATGCCTTTATAGTGCGGATGGAATAAAATGGAATGCGTGCCGTGCGTGATCATACTCTAATCTATGGAATCGACTGCAAGTTTTAACAGTTCTGTTTTGTTTGTTAGATCAGTTTGAGTTTTTAAGTACTGCGTGTTTTCTCTCCGCGAGCAGTAGACAGACTGCCTGTTGGCAACCGTGTAGACGGAAACGCAACGGCGTTAGCAGCCGAGCCTCCAACCAAGGTCACCTTGGTTGGAGGCTCGGTTGCTAACCGTGTAGCAGCCGCTTAAGGCATTGTATGAAGACATGACTAAAGGAAATAACTTTTTTTTTTTTTTTTGCCTGTAAATGTAGGTATCACTGGCTAAATAGGATTTTCCTTTAACTTATTTAAATATTACTCAATTGTTTACCACGTTTTAAACACAAATCATTTTTAATTCCTTCCACCAATAATTACAACATACAATTATATATGACCAAGAAATTACGATATTGAATTGAATTTCGGAAAATAACGTAACATTTGATATGAAGATCAAAAACTGATAGGAAATTGCTCAGAAATCACAAGTCGACATACGATATATATCTCTCTATATAAAGTACTTAAGATATATCACATGGCAAAATTGGCGAAAGAGGACAATAGTAAGTACCTACCGAGTTAAAAAAATTATTACCCCCTACCAATTGTTGAGTTAATTTGTAATTAGTACTTTTGAATTTTGTAGCATACCTATACATAAAATTTCTACATATAAATGACAATTACTAATGGCGGATATATGCAATGACAGCGTGCTGACGTTACTTCCGAAGTGTATTCTAATCGCGGTTTAGTAATATCGGCAACAGCGTTGAGGCCACTCACACACAACATGTCATATATTATGTAATGACCGCGAGATATTGAAGTTACTGATCCTTTTTTTTTCTTTGGGATATCTATCAAATTAATCTCATTGGAATATTGTCTTTGTTACTAATATAAAAGACAAATGTGACTAAATTATTAGCGGCAAAAAAAACGAAAGAGACGAAAAGTGATACTTTAAATAATTATACAGTTGAGGTGAAATGCGATTAAGTTAAACGTTACGAGTATAATAATTTTTTGCCTTTGAGGTGAGAGGTAAATTACAATTGTAACGCTAGGCTGACACAGCCTCGATCTCATGTCAATAATCACCGACAAATCTACAAATATGTCGAGTCGGAAAAATTATTCTTGTTTCACAAGATAATTGTCATTTTATTAAGATTATGACAATTTTAACAAAATGTTAGTAATTTTTATACGCATACGTCGCATTTCTATACAAAATAATTTACGAAATTGTCAGTTGTCACCTGTCGCTTGATCAATTGTCAGCGAGATATGTCGTATTGTCAGCAGACATATGTCATTGACAATTGTAACTTGGTGAAATAGGGGCCAGGTGTTTAAAGTTGCGATAAGTATGAATAAAAGAGGGAATATTGTAGGGTTAACGTGGCTTAATAAATAATATTGATTTATTTATTGTTAATCAAGAACTTAAGAATTGATGTGGTGTGTGGTGTTAAAAACTTAATTTAAATTTATTTATTTATTTGCAGATGTAAGTGAACGAACATTATATTAAAGAAGAAGGACAATCAGAAGGACGGTCATCGACTGACAATCTGGCAGACGGCCCACCTGAAGGGAAGTGGTCACCGCCGCCTGTAGACATTTGCATTTGGGGGATACCCAGAAATAATTGCTGTGAAAAATGTTTAGCCAATGTGGCCTCAGCTTCAGTTACCGAAGTGTTCCCAAAACACCTAAAAAAATTATAGATTGTGAAACCTCTTAAAATTAAACATTTTATTCTTATACTTTCAGTGACGTTCAGTAGGTATGTCTACCTATTTTTTAATGTTGATATACACCTTAATCCCATAGAGGCCGAAAACCTGGGCTTTTAGATTCTATTACTTGTTTGTTCTTATTTTTATAGTTTTTATAGCAATAAACTTTAAGGCAATAAAGCAGTTTTTCGTTTCTTTCATTACGGTCGTTTCCGAGAAAGCACGAACGGTGCCTTGATGCAAATAGTTTTTTGTTTCATCACACTTGCTCGGAACGGATGTTATTACACGCAGGCGTATGGGGAAGTTATAGCCGATTTAGCTCTCGCGGTAGATATGGATTTTTATAACTCCCTATGGAGTTATGAGTTTAGTTTTAAAATATAGAATCCACTCGTACGTCATTTCAGACTAAGGTGGTTTAAAATCAGCCAATGCTTATTTCCTATATTCAAAACTTGGTTACAAACCAATTTTACTGTATAATTAAACTTATACGGTACATTTATTTGCATTATATTTATATTTTACCTTTATTTCAGAGACAATATTATATTTCGTGTGGCTGCCGGGTTAGAATAGTGCCACTCCATATCTTCCCGTGGATGTCGTAAGAGGCGACTAAGGGAATATAGGCTTGTAGTACTGTTAGGCGATGGGCTTGCAACCTGTCACTAATACGCTGGTAAACATCTTAGCCTATTTGTGCAAAACGTGGTTACTGAATTGTCAATAACTTTTTGAAGTTGTAATTCTGTAGCTCTGCCTACCCCACTCTCTGGGATTACAGGCGTGAAGGTATGTGTATTTGCAAATATTTTATTAAATTTTATTTTGGAAATCGGTACAATATGGCAGTGTGGCCTGTCAAGTTTAAAAACTAAAGCAGTTCTAAGCATTATCTGTGGATAAAGTTGACAAAGTCTTTTAGCGAGTCGAGTTCATTTGTTTGATTTTTGTAGTTTTCTCTATTTTTTTAATTCCCGCATATGTGATGAAAAACATTGTGTGTATCACAGGCAGCAAGGGGATTACAAACTCGAGTCGATAAAAGCCCTCCGCCTTCGGAGTCGGGCTTCTAATAGTCTCTCGTTAGCAATCCCCTTCTTACCGCCCTTGATGCACAGTGTACAGTCGAGTTCATTAATATGTCTACACTTTAGTACCTTGTCACTTTAATCTCTGTGACTAATTATATATGGCAGTTTAAATATGACATTAAATAGACAAGGTACTAAAATGTACACATATTTATGAACTCGACTGTACTATAAATACCTGATGAGCATAAGCTTGTGTTATTACAAAATTACGAGGATATCCTACAATTTTAAATGCATCCCATCAACAGTGGCACGCTATTATGTACTTGTCAGATACGGAAAGGAAAGTTTACGTACCGCAATAAACGCGACCATAATTCTCCCGCAGACATTAGTCAAATTGATAAGCGAACACGAAAGTATTCGCATCCCTTTCCAATCCAAATGTGTTCACAATATCTTGTAACATAAACGAATAGTCGCATAGGATAGTCTCCTCTTTTTTTAAGTCGGTTAAAAAAGTACGTCATTGTACAATCGATATGCGTGTCTTCCCGGATTATTTAGTATTTAGCAAGAGATATCTCATACGTAAAATAAAATAATAATAACAAGTATCAATACTTATTTATCTTCAAATCGTGGTGTTGCTATATAAATCGTTTTTAAACCTAACGGTTTTCGACTTCTGCAGACTTAGCGTGGCCAGACTCTAGCACTGCAGCCTCGTATGTAAGTTAGTCGGTCAAAAAAGTCATGTCATGAAAATTATTTTATAATTGATCCAAAGAGCTAACTTACGGGCACTGTCACTGCCAAACAAACGGCACCGGTAACCTAAAAATGGGAGGCCATTTGCAACGTTAAAAGATGGCGGACGTGTAATTTGTTTTAGACTTTAATTTTTGGGTAATTAGGTGTTCAAAGTTCTTTTCTGATAGTGATTTGTACTTTTTATGCCTTAGTGTCGCACAGTGATTGAAGACTTGGACTTATTTCGTGTATCTGGCATCTTTCTTCTCGTTTCAAGTGGACTCGCAGTGGTGCAGAGGTTAAAACTCTATCTTGACCTCTGACCTACAAATCACCGTACAACGTTGCCCCCAATCTTCCTAGAGAAGATTGGATTGTGTTTTATACTCATATAAACCTTGACACTGGCGAAATCACTTCACGTGGAAGCCATATCCCTGCGGTAGTAGCTGTTCAAGTCGCCGCGGGGGCAAAAAAAAAAAAAAAACCTAAAAATGGCCGAAAAATGCCCAGCTTTTACTTTTGTTAATTTTGATTTACTGTGCTATTTACTGATTATACTCTCTCACTGACATTGGCGAAATCACTTGTTGGACCGCCATTAATTTAAAGAAGGTACTTTTTGCACGAGTTACTTACTTTCGTAGGGTTCGGCTCATTTTGAAACATCCAAACAACATCCATCCAGCTCATGTTTAGTTTTGGGATCATAATACGGTTATTTCCCGATTCGCCGGATTCTTGAGGGAGAGTTCTGACTGGCAAATCACTACATAGTATAAAACAAAGTCGCTTGCGCTGTCTGTCCCTATGTATGCTTAAATCTTTAAAACTACGCAACGGATTTTGATGCGGTTTTTTTTAATAGATAGAGTGATTCTTAAGGAAGGTTTATATGTATAATACATTCCACGCGGGCGAAGCCGCGGGCGGGTCGCTAGTATTGTATATAAGAAATTCCGGCGAAACGGGAATCCGACGAAACAAGAATCCGGCGAATCGGGAACTAACCTCATATGCATAGATCCAGGATTCATCACCCGTGTAGATATTATAAACAGCTTTTGATTCACCACGGTTATATTTTCAACATTTTTTTTGCACAATTCGACGCGAGGCTCTTTTTGGTCTACGAGCCGCATGCCGCTATGGAAATACAGTCGACGACCTATATGACACCACGGTCTGTTATCAATTCGATTACTTACATTACAGCTCGCAGGTCCCCGTGACCGAGATCGGTCGGACCAATCATCATCATCATCATCATCATCATCATCATCATCACATTACAGCTACCTCGTGATTTCTCTTATTCATTCGTCTTTCGTCTTAATGAGAACTTTATACCTAACTTATATGTATGATGTATGGATTATGACTACCATCGAGGGTCTGAGGGCTGTCGAGGGAAGCACTTATTTGTTTGGAAATAAAGTTTTTAACATTATTAATCAGGGTGTAACAAACCTTTTGCGACGTAATTGTGTGTAAACCTCTCAGTCTCTGCATTTCTGCTAAAGCTCGTTCATCGTGTGGCTTTTGTAATACTTTATTTGGCTCTAAGTCAGATAAAGCAATAACTTCAAGTGTTTTAACTTTGGGTGGTATTCCACTTGTCCAAGATCTTTGTCCAATGTGCATTGAGTCGCACATTTTTTAAGCAAACTGTGAGACGCAAATACTTTTACTTAGTGCAACATAAGCCTGCCCTTTGGCAAAAAGTTTATTTCCGAGTTCGATAACAGAGGCACTACTCTGAAAAGTTACGTTAGCTTCATCCCTTTCTCTCGATTTAGTCTCGAATGACGAGTGACAGGGATGAAGTTAACGTAACTTCGAACTTCGATTTTCAGAGTACCGTAAAACCTTACAACTTTGCCCTTTGAATATAACTTTGCCCTAGTCGTCACTTTTGAATATAACCGAAATAAATCAAAAAATATCAAACGCACACCTTATTTTCAATCTGTGGTAGAAAGTTAAACATATCGCTGGCAAGACCGAGTAACGGCTGACCCCCCACCATGCTTTAGTTACTCGTCAGACGGCTGCGAACACAGTAGTGTATTTTGGTGGGCCAAAAAGTGCGAAAAAACTTCTGTGGTAAATTCACCTACGACGTCCCAGCAGGTATGTACTTTTGACTGTTATAACTCTATAGTTAGTAATCGCTACAGACAAAAACTCAACACTGTATCTCAATTAATTTCTGAGTTATGGCGGTGGGCAATGTTATATGCTAATTCCGGGAGTGCTGCTCGCAACATTGCCCAGCACAATTTCACCGTTAGGGTTGTCACTCAAGACGTGATAACGGAATTAAAAGGACAACTATATGCATATCTGAATTTGATCTCTATATTGTTAAAGTTACGTGTTTTTTTAAGTTTTGTTGATTATTCATTTTATTTTTGATTATATTGCAACATCACACCGTTGTTTCTGTTAGAATGTCATTTGTTTATTGTACATGTTACGCCATTTTTTGTTTAATTCGTAATTATAATCTGTTTTTTTTTCACTATAAAGTACTGCCCATAGAAATTACTACGTAGTGCTCATTTGTTTCTTGCATAGAACTTGTATGGCAAAGTACTTTGTGCCAAAAAAACCGAGTATAGTAAAAATATTGTTTTTTAATGATGAATAAGTATTTCTGAGGTAATTTGATTTTATGTTATTAATAAAAATCTGATTCTTAATGAGCCTATTATTTATATTTTAAAAGATGCTTACAGCTAAGATTACACTTTCTTCATTTATACAGACTTAAACACATTACCCTCCTTTAGGTTTCGACTTAGTCGCGTAAAATCAAAAATTGACAACCCTAATTCACTTTCATTTTTGTATGAAGGTGTCACAAAATAGATTCACAACTTTGCCCACCGAATTTAGGTGGAGAATCCGACGTCAAAAAAGACTATTAATTATATGGAATGAGGTCATAGTTAATGTATATTATAGGTTTTTAAGGACCTGATGATAAAGTCGTCGATGCCAAAGTTATTAGCGTTTATACAAAAGTGGGCAATGTTGGAAAAAAGTTATTTTTTTGGCCCGCAGCTTTGAGAGGCATTTTCACCAATATAAAGGCGTATTTTTGTATTCTATTCATAACAGACACCAAGAACAGAGTCCAAAGGTGTTATTAGTACAGACTTTTAATTCAAAATGTTATTATAAACGTGAAAAAAATAGCAATAATTGCAAAAAGCGGGCAAAGTTGTATGGTTTTACGGTAGTGCCTCAGCTTTATCAAGAGTCGTTCCGTGTAGGTAATTAATTTGTGTACCGTCGTGACGGCCCAGCATAAAATTATTGGCAACAATCAGCGCTGAATGTCAATATCGTACCTTGGAAAGTTGCAACTACTGGAGGTATGGCAACACAACCATCGCTATATTTTAGGCTGACTTTTTTGGCGGGAAGTCATACTAAGCGGGACCCTTCGATTTTCTTGCGATTATAATTCGTTTTTATGTGTAAATATAAAGTATTCGTGTGTAAATAATAAATTTATAAATAGTGACTAGTATAGCGATGAAAATTACATGAAAGATACATGTATCTTTCAAAGGCCCCGTATTTTTCAGTAAAATACAGTATCTTTCCTTGCGGAGCTTCGATTGAATCTTTCGCAAGTTTAGGTTTTTTACATGTAAAATACATTGTATTTTTCGCATTATTATATTTATTATATTATTGTATGAATAGTGACTCAGAATGTATTGGCTCTCATACAAACAGGTGACTTTTCATTCTGCTCAGACTATATCTCGATATCAGTTAACTAAAGAGGTTGAAATTATCAATTATGAGTGACGAAACACTTATAAATTGGAATCGTTTATAAAAGTAAATTACAAAAATATTATTATTATTTGTATGTCTTGCTTTATCGTGGGACCATGGGGCAATTATTTAATCAAGTCATTATTATTAAATAAACATGTAAAATACACAGTATTAAACAGGTATTATACGTGTATGATTGTATTTTTCAGACAAACGTCAGTTTTGTTTTTTTCGAAAGTTACATGTATTTTATAGGAAAGACTACTGGGGTAATCCGGTATGTCCCCAAAGACATGAATAATGAAGAGATTTATAAAAACATAAGATGCGATGTTTAAGACGTCAAATCTATTAAAAGATTCATGAGGAAAGTCAGTGGTAAACTGGGTCCATTGGGCACTGTGGAAGTGACTTTCGGTGCCACAGTTTACACCTACATAAAACTCTTCTGGTACAATGCAGTGTCTAAAAATCCTGCAGAGGAGCACAAATGTTGTCTTCATGTGCAGGACAGCACTTATAAGGAATTTGATACAGACGTCATAATTATGTAGGTATTAACTGCAGCGAAAGCCACTTGGTTACTTAATGAAAAAACAAAAAAAATAAGGGAAAAATAATATACACCATGTTATGATCTTATGCCAATGTGGTGAGAATGCCATCCAGATTATCTGACCCCAAATCATTTCCTAGTTTGAGCAAGCCAAAGAATGTTGTATCTATGTCCCAACCCCAGCCTGACCAAAATTCTCATAGACAATTTGATGCCAATCAAATAACTGGCAATTAAATAATTATTAATGCAATACTAAAGTCACTTGTAGCACTTGGCAAATAGCAGTGGTGACACTTCAATCACTATGGGCAAAATGGCCCTAAAACCAACAGAGATGAGACTTAGATAATTAAATGTGTAATTTTGTCTGCTTAATTTTCATGTAGGCCTATGGGTACCAAGTCGAAATCTATTGCAGAACTGAGACATTCATATTTTAGTCAGAATAAATACGAGCTATGGACATCTTGTGCACACACTATTTCCATTATATGGTATTTAATTTAGGGTTAGGCAGGCACATGCCATTCAATCATCCTGCAGGTCATTTAAATGACTTAATTATTGATATAAGAAGATAATAACTTGCTGTAAATAATAATTGTATTAATAAAACCAATTATTAGCTAGAAAAATATGTTTATTTAACACACTTCGGTACCCTAATGATAAATGATCGGTATTCTCTACGAGAAACCCGTTTTCTGATAGATCGTATTCACCCAGATCGTATTTATCAGTTCTGCAATGGAATTCAACTTGGTGCCTTTAGAACGAAATTAAGTAGATTTAAAGACCTATTTAATGACCTAACTCTCAGGTGTGTTGGTTTTAAGGCCAAGCTCCATACAAAGTTGCCCATGGTCCTTTAATTTAATTGTTTGGGCACCTTTGTAACTAGCGCAATTTAATATATAAAGTTTACAAAGTAAACAAGCCTTATTGACCAATGTTTTATCTTAACAAAATGATGACATTTGTATTTTAAATGAGACATGGCTTAGGAATACTAGTAACATCCCAAATATTTCATCATATAATTTTATTTTTAAAAACTCAAAGAACACTCATGGTAGGTATGTGTATATAAAACAGAATTTAGAATATGACAGTAAATACACCTTTTTATGAATCTGTTCAAATGTGTATTTCAACAGATCTGTATACATGTATCTATACATCTGTTGGTAAATTGTCTATTTTATGTGTATATTGTCCTCCTAAGAGCAGCCGGTTTGACACAAACAAGATGAAAAATTTGTTACATGAAATTCCTAAGCCGTTATGGGATACTTTAATGCACACCATATTTTATTTGGCTGTCATACAAATAATAGCAGAGGTAATATTATAGACGAGTTTGACTAGTGTGTATTAAATGATGGCAGCCCAACCACTGTTTAATATCCTAGTAGAAATCCTTCGGCATTAGGTTTAGCTTTGGTTAGTCCAAATATAGCTCCTCGCTGCAAATGGTAAGTCCATGACAATCCAATGGGCAGCTACCATTATCCCACTTGTGTAGTTGTAAATGTGCAGCATTCCGTGTATGAAATTCACTCTGTGGAAAATAAATTGATTTATAATAGAGCAGATTGGTCAAAATTAATTCTCTTATCTCAAAACAGTTTCACACTTTGATATGGGAAGACACAGAGCCTCTTGAATTGTACAATAGTTTTGTAAATATCCTGTATGATATTAGGAATTGTAGAAATAATACAATTAATAGAGCATTATAATTAAAATAGTTTATTGATAAAGTGCAAGCAATTACGTAGACAGAGCTATACCGCGAAGAGAAGGGTGGCGCCACGAGCGGGCCAAAACGGAAACTACTTTATTTTTAAAAAGTATAGGCGTTGTTTACTTTCTTCCAACATCCTCTCTTAAACATAAGCCCATCTTGGACGAACAGTAAGCCAGTTTTGAGTGCGTCGTGGCTTTGGTTAGGGCATCTGCAACCATCATATCTGTCTGTACGTAGCGAACTTCGATGAGCCCTCCAAGTACTTTGTCACGGACAAAGTGGTGCCTCACGTCGATGTGTTTTGTTCTAGAATGATAACCATCAGAACCAGAAAGTTTAATGGAACTTTGATTGTCACTGTAAATAATCATAGCTTCATTCTTCAGAAGCGGCCAGAAGCTTTCTTGAAATTGTTTAAGCCAAAGAGCTTCTTGTACACAAGACGACAGAGACATGTACTCTGCTTCAGTCGTCGACAAAGCAACTGTAGGCTGTCGCCATGAGTTCCAGCTGATTGGTCCTCCCTGAAACAAGAATAGCCAGTGCAGAAACGCCGATCATCCCCTGAACTCGCCCAGTCTATATCCATGGGTCATTTTTTCTTCGGGCATTTGCTTATAGCTCAGTCTATAATCTTGAGTGCCATTCAGGTAACGCATAACGCGCTTAAGTGCAAGCCAATGCTGCATTTCAGGCTTGCTATTGTATTTGCTTAACATATTAATAACAAAACTAATGTCTGGCCTTGTAACTTAATACAGTCCCTAGGCAAAACCGAAAACCAACTTTCCATGTAATAAGAAAACCAGCACCCTGGTGGAATTGAACATGTGATAAGGCAGTTAAAACATCTTAAGAAGGCACTTAAAGCTTATAGAGATTGCCCAACTATCCCTATATATATAATAAAAATGTGATCCTAAAAAATAATTATTTTAAAGGCAGAAAGAGCAGTTTCTTGGCACACATTACGTAGTAGTTTCAATAGAATGACAACTGTTTCTAGGATATGGGATTATATTAAAAGGTTTAAATGAATTGGCATTATTTAATAAATATACTTAAAGCATTCTGTTCCGTCTAATAACTACAAAAACATGAATAGGCCAATTCGAAGTGGTGCGAGAGCAATAATTTTCAAAGTTTTCTTGCGATGTTTGGCAGAAAGTGAGGCTGGACAGACTTTGTCTGAACTTGACGATGTTTATCGACGTACTGCTGAATTTACAGGTATTTATTCATATGAAATATGTTTTGTGTATAGAATATTTCCCATTATTACAGTTCTTATGATCAATTGTATCATTTTACCATAAAATTTATGAATTTGAAATGTTATTTCTAAAACTAATTTTTGAGGTTATATTCATCATTTTACGTGACTCTTAATACGAGGACTGAATGTGATTGATCCTTTTAGTATTTTTTTACAAGTGACTTACGCGTGGTTTTTTGTACTAGTGGTTTAGGCTGTACAATGGAGCCGATTCTACGTGCCCATCGCTAAAATAGGCTAAAACTAAATTTTCTAATTTTAAGACATAGGGTAAGTGTACCAGTGAATGAACGAATAAGGACTAGGGTGACTTTGGCCTTACTTTTAAAACAAATCTAAAACACAGACAAGTAATTTAAATTTTTTTTTACATCTGCTTATAGTCTTTTATTATTTAAGCATAATTCTCACCTATTTTTACTTATAGTTTGAAAAATGTATATAATTTTCTGAAAAATTGTCGAAATCACCTATGAATGAACAGGCAATCCCAATAAATGAACGAAAACGAACCTATGAATGAACACACCATATTTGGTAATAGAAGTGAACACGGTGTTTTGCCCCAATAAATGAACAAAAATTATTTTGATAAAATCTTTATTGAGTAAATTAAAGAAAACAATTCTAGCTGTGTTTTAATATTTATAACACCTTAATCATCGTATAAAAATGAAATTTGACTCTTATGAATGAAGAAGAAATGAACACTGGTAATTTTAAAGTTGTTCATTTACTCGCTTTTTGATCTAATAGATGAACTAAGAAAATAAATCCCGTTCATTCATTGGAACAAAAAGTTAGTGAATAAACAACGGAAAAATAATGTAATTTATTTACCTGCAATTTAATTCCAGTGAATGAACTAAGAAATGTCGGTTTAATACAAAACCATTTTAAAAGATTAAAACATAAATTTCTGTTCCAATACTGGACCAGTGATTCAAAATGAACATATGTTAGGGTTTATTAAATAAAAGCAATAATTTCTTAACAACAAATGCTTAAACTATTTAAAAATGCCAAATCCGATATGCTCCAGTGAATGAACAAATGTTCATTCACTGGAGTGAGGTACTTTTAAGGTTCCTTTCTGTAAACACCTTAAAATAAATCAATCGGTTAAAATGTATCAAAAGCCGACGCATCCTATTTATACTTTACCCTTTTCACCACAACATACATATATGAAACCAACAATAAGCATGAGATAAATGGCAATAATATCAAACTTTCCAAACCGGTACTCACCTTGCTCCTTATATTTTTTGCTTGTATTTCGAGCCACACTGACACACGTTATTTTTATTTAGACGCCATGACGAAACTAAAGTCGAGCCATAGATTATATAATGTTGCTATCCTAAATAAAGAGTTGACAGACTAATAAAACACAACTTATTGGACTGTTCTCTACAACAAAGCTTATTTTTTGATAAAAACCGCGTTTTGTTCATTCACTGGGGGGTGTTCATTCACTGGTACACTTACCCTAGTTTAGACGGCAGATTTAACCAGTGCTATTCCAGAATGACAAGCCGACTAAAATTAGCCTGATTTTATCCATAATCTAAAACTTCTAAGTTGAGTTGAACGTGTTGCTACTTTAAAAAAATAAGTGAGTTTATGAATGAATGGAATGTATAAAAAAGAGTATGGGTTCGTGTTTTTTCTTACATTGTATATTATATGTTAATATTTAAATCTGTTTTGTTGTTTTATTTATTTTTAATACTATCTTTAATACTGTTAATCACATTTTATATCGGAAAAAAGTTTTTTGTGGCTTAAAGAAGGTCCCTGCAACAAACCCATAAAATCCAAAAAAAAAAGTAGTTTGTTATGACAAGTTTTTGACGGCGTAATCACATGGTGGACCCCCATAAAAAGAGAAATGAGTTCGCGGAAAAGGATTAATAAAGTTCAACAAGAGGTGCTTGTGGAGGAACTAAGCGCAAACCTAATGTTAGCGAGAGGTAAGCATTTTTATTTACTAATAGTGGACGCGCGCGACTTCGTGCGCGTAGAATTAGTTTCCCGCTACTCTTTCCTTTTCTTACCGCAAGGGGTCGATTTTTTCAAAATCCTTAGAGCACCCCTAGGGTACTTAAAGAATACTCTCTCCAAATTTCAAGTCCCTTGGAGACAAATTATTTTCATGACGCGTCAAATTATTTTTCATGAAATTGTTAGAAATTTTATTTGTGTAGGTATACCTATTATTGTCTGGAGTTCATTGTACATATTGATGTATAGGTAAATGTGTATCTTTTTAGGAAATATAGCAAGCCCCGAAGTGACAGCTTTCTAGGCGGCCCTTACAGTTACTCTCAACAGGCATGGCTGTCGGAGGACAGTGGTAGAGTGGCAGAATGTAAGTACTGTTGGAATGTAAAACTTTGTCAACTTATGGTTGCAATTAGCTTGCAGTTAGCAAACCCTTATCATACTCTTTGAAATCCCACATACAACGTCCATGAATAGATTGAACAGCCATGGTGAGGCAACACAGCCCTGTCTAACACCTTTAGAGATGTTAAACCAGGCCGAGTATGCCCCATTGATCCTGACACAGGCTCTGGAGCCCTCATAAAGGGACCTCAAAGCCTGCACCAGGTTGCTGCTCACTCCATACATAGACAACACCGTCCACAACTCCTTTCTATCTACCCTATCATAGGCCTTTTCCAGGTCCACAAAAGCACAGAAAACCTTTTGGTTGACAGCCAAGAACTTTTCTGTGATGGACCGTAGTGAAAAGACCTGATCCGTACATCCCATTCCCTTTCGAAATCCCGCTTATACATCCCAGATTTTGTCATTCGTAACATTCAATACCCTTTCAATTAAAATCTTCGCATATATTTTGCCGACAACACTAAGGAGGCTGATACCGCGGTAGTCTTTGCAGTCTTGCTGTGACCCCTTTCCTTTATACAGAAGGACGATAACGGCCTTGACCCAATCTTCCGGGACTCGGCCGCTACTCCAACATGCATTGAAGAGGCGGTACAACAGACTACCCACCAGGCCATCTCTTCTCCTCAGCATTTCTATCGACACTCTATCACAACCTGCTGATTTTCCCGCTTTCATACTTTTTAATGCTTTCATGATTTCACTCACACTAATCACACTTTCATCTTCGCTACTTGCACCTTTACTCATGCTTTCTGGCTCACGAGAAATATCTTCGCATTCAAACAAGCTTATAAACTTAGGGTATAAACTTTTTAAATGGTGCTCGCATGGTCCATTATGCAGGGTCGGGTTTGAAATTGGAGTTTTCCTTCTCCTAGATAGGTAGCAGCCCAATGCTAACGACGCCTATCCCGCCCGGAGGAGATCTTTCCAATGTAATAACCCCTTAATCCCTTAATCGCCTTCTACGATACCCACGGGAGGATATGGGGTGGTGCTATTCTATTCTACCGGCACCACACGGCAAATTATATTTTACATTCATTCTCAATTACAGATTTGGTCACAGTGGGCGCAGAAAGTGAAATCCAAGTATCGGAAATGGAGAGATCAAACCCAGGGCACTGGTGGAGGTCCTGCAGTGGTCCGTCCACTGACAGACACCGAGTTGAAGGTGTTGGGGATTGTTGGAGCAGCAGCTGTGGATGGATTTGCAAATCTAGAAACTCCACTAGTATGTTAATTGCGTTATAAATTTATAACCGACTATGGTGAAGTAAAAATGAGGGTTATGATTTTGACTGGTATGCATATACTTGTGTGGGTGTGTATGTATGTTCATCTGTTCCCTCATAGCTTCTTAACTCCTTGTTCCCTCATAAAGTGACAAACAGTGTAAAGTGACAAATAGTAGCGTGTCTGTCTGTCTCGATCATTCTAGCGACAGCAAAGGTTTTTGAGTTGAGACCGCTCAACTCAAAAACCTTTGCTGATTAATCAGTTTCTACTTTTAAAACAAAAGTAACAACAATCTGGGTGATTCGTACAGTTACTCTAAATCTTGTTCTAAATACTCTACTAACTGCCCACCGCCACCATGGGCCCTAATAGCCGAGGAAATGGCCTCTCCTGCTTCTCTGATGGCAGCGGCCAAGGTCTCCGCTGCCTGAGTAATTGTAGATCGAAACAATTCATGATTTCGGTCTAATGACCCTGTGAGTATTTCTGCCGGTCTAGGCCGCTGAGGTCTCTTGCGCTGTCGTTGACGAGACGGGATATTTGGGTGAGTTTCAGGTCGTCTTCTATTCAACCTGGGCGATAGGGCTAGAGATGGTGGAGGTGGGACAGTTGTGGCTGGACAGCAACTGGTGGCTGGACAGCAACTGGTAGCAGTGCAGAAACTGGTTGCGGCAGTTCACGTACTTCGGCAGTGGGCGGCGGTTCTAATACTTCCACAGCCAGCATTAAATTATCCACAGAAGCAACCTACAACAAGTTTATGATTGCAAAAATAGTGTAAATGATGTCAGGAGGATGTAACAGATCAGGGGCGTTCGTTGAGGCTAACAAGGCGGAGAGGCGACTAAGGGAATATAGGCTTGTAGTACTGTTAGGCGATGGGCTTGCCACCTGTCACTAATATGCACTGTTAAACATCTTAGCCTGAAGTCTTGAACTGAAGTGGCATTACTTTTATGTTTTAAAAGCTTCTGTTTCACACGAGCCTAATATTTTTCAATGGGTCGTAACTCCGGGCAGTTGGGAGGATTGAGAGTTTTTTCAACAAAATCGTCATTATTTGCTTTGTACCACTCTATTGCTTCCTTCGTGTAGTGACACGTGGCCAAATCAGGCCAGAACAGGGCAGGTGAAGTGTGCCTCTTAATGAATGGCAACAATCGTTTTTTGAGGCACTCTTTCGGGTATATATCACCATTTATGGTTCCATTAGCAAAATATGGTGTACTGCGTTTGCCACATGAACAGATCGCCTGCCACACGAGAACTTTCTTTGCAAATTTATCCATTTTGATAACCTTATACTCTTCACTTACTACTTTTCTGTCGGTCCCAGAATAATAGTGGTGTCCTGGAAGTCATTTGAATTCAAGTTTGCAGTAAGTTTCGTCATCCATAACTGTACAATATTTTTTCTTAGTCATTTTTGAATAAAGTTTTCTAGATCTCGTTTTAGACTCTTTTGACTGTTTTGCATTTCTGTTGGGCACTTTAGTTTGTTTAAACGTTGTTATAAAACAATTTTTCTTCACTCGTTGCACTGTAGATTTCGAGGTTTTAAACTTCTTGGGCAAGTCTCGTACAGAGAGGGTAGGTTTTTTCTGTAAAGCTGTTATAATCTTCTTCTCGATATTCTGGTTTACAAACCCTGGTTTACGTCCACTTCTAGGCCGTCGCCGTATACCACCTGTCTCCCTGAACCGTTTTAAAACCCTTTGAACGGTTCTTGTAGACGTTTTCAGCTTCGATGCCACTTTCTTCGCAGAGATGCCTTTATATTGAACATATTTGTACAAAAAAACATCGTGTAACTTTTCTTGCACCGACGAAATCGTTGAACATCTAGTACTGACAACTTTTTTATATTTTTTATTTATACATTATAGAGCATCCTAACGGGAAACATAGTTTTCAAACCTCTTTAGATTTCATCCTGATACACAACCCCATCAAATAATGAGCGACATTTTTTTCTGGGACAAGCTTTAGAATAGTAGAATTTAATTAAAATAGTTGTTAATTAAAGATGCCCGTCGTGTACGAGCAGCATTTAAAAAATCAACATCATTTGCTTGTGGATCTGGGAAATCTCCAGTGCCATTTTGCTCTTCGTCATCCTCTTCTTCACTTTCATGTCTGGTATTTTCGTCACTCTCAGAATCATCGCTGCTGCCTGAATCAGAATCGTCACTGCTGTCTGAATGATATTAATTTTGGAACCCGTGCATCAAATTATACATAGTGCAGCATGATATTATAATTTTGGCAGCTTTTTCTGGGCTGTAATGCAGAGTACGGTGGCGATGAAGGCATCTGAATTTATTTTTTAAATCTCCAAAACACATCTCTATGACTCCTCTTGCCTGTGCATGGCATTTATTGTATCTGGCTTCTGGTGACTCTGCAATGGGGTCCGGATGAGGAGTCATCAGCCATGGGAGAAGTGGGTAGCCTTTGTCCCCAAGAAGCCACTCCGTAGCCTGGTGTTGTATAAACTGCTCTCCAAGGTGATGGTGCACATTGCTACTCCTCCAAATAGCAGCATCATGGGATGAGCCAGGAAAATTTGGGTTCACACTGGTAATCACGCCAGTGGCATCACAGATCACTTGGCAGTTAATGCTGTAAAAACCTTTTCTGTTATAGAATATGTTGCCTGGGGCTGTTGGATGGTTAATTGCGGGTTTGTGTATTGGAATGTGACTCCCATCCACCGCACCCAATGTATAGGGTATTCCAAACACATCCTGGAAGCCTTGCATAGCCCTCTCTTTTTCTATTCTGGTCACTGGGAACTTGATCAACTGTGGAGTCAATCTCTCCATTATCACTGAACAAACAGCTGCCAGGCTTCGACTGACTGTAGGTTGACTTAGAGCCAGAATACTAACTTCCCCTACAGCAGTCTGATAGCTACCTTGGGCAAAATAGTGAAGTGCACTTAAAACCTTTAAGTGAGGGGGCACCGTACCCACTAGTAACCCTGTGCTCAAAGTATCGACCACGTGTTTGCCCATGCTCCGCGATAGTCTGAACAATTTTCGAAATTTCCGCTCGGAACGGTCGAATGGGTTGGACGCATCTCGCAACCTCTTTAAATAAAGGTTTTCACCTTCGCCATGCTCCCTCTCGTCGGCCGCCACAGCAGCCATGACGAATTCTTCATCCATTTCAAAATGTAATTTCAAATGGAAAATAATAAATGAGAACTTGACTTGATGACTTGACTTCACGTAAACAAATTATATACGGGACTAATTTAATCGCCGCTAAAATTAGTCGTATAAGTTTGACGTTTCTATGTTTTCGCCTAAAAACGAGATGTCTAGAATAGCATTTAGGCAGCTAAGCTAAGTTGAATAGACCGCCTAAAATAAGAAGCGTCAGATTCAAATTAGCGCCGTCATTTGATTATGACAGCTGCTCATAGAATAGCAAAGTGTTTTAGCGACACCTAAATAAAATTAGAAAGTTTAGCGGCCACTGTAGAATCGAGTCAATTGTCTGTCAGTCAGTCAGAAAACGGTTTTATATGTATGGATAGAAAGATAGAAGATAGATAATACTTTTATTTTCTTTATATAGTGTTCAATATTGTCGTATATGATGTGAGTAATATTAATATTCATGGATGTGATTATTCTTTTATTCAGGTGGCGGCTGAGCAAGCATTCCAATTATAATTGTCGAGAATTGGGAAAATTCATGTAAACACGTGAAACAAATTGAAAAGGAATACTACGAAAGGGGTCAAACATTGTATACGGACATGGAAAAACTAATTATTAATCTCAGAGATGACAGTAGCAGTGCGTCATCTGATACAGAGAATGATGATTACAAAGAAAGGTGCAGGAACCTCGAGCCAAGAGCCTCTTTTATCTGGGGTGGAATATTTAGATGAAGTGCTTGTACTTAAGATTAAAATAATAATAATAATAAAGACTGATTCTTATATTACGTTTTAAATTTCATGTTTATTTTATTTCTGCTGTTTCCTTAGTTTGCCTTCTGACAAAGGCCCAATAATCAATGTGTATGGATCAAGTGAAAAAAGTAGGTTTTCTTAAAAAATATCTATCATTAGGTCTTCTCCTAAGCTTAAAAGTCGCGGGTACAAGCTAGTAATTATTATAAATGTTAAAGTTTACGACTATTACTAATACAAAGTGATTATGAGAAAACCTTAGTGTTAAAGAGAAATTATATAATGAAGTATCAATATCGTTTTAGTCGTAGTATATTGGGTGGCTATACGAACGACAGTGCTGCCCTCATTTTTTGGCTCGACTTTTTTGCCAGGCTATATGATATTTATTCTTTCTTCCTATACTTTTTTCATGTAATCTATTATAAAATATAACCAACTACTGTACTGATCCATAGTTCCTTATCCTTTTCGTTTTTTAGTAATAAAATATTCCGCGTTAGTTTCCCTAATTTTTGTTAATAATAAAGAAATACATCTAAAAAAGAAGGCACCACAAAATACTTGACTAATGGATAAGCATTCGTGCGGGTCAAAAGAAAAAAAAAAGTCCATCTTTAAAAAAGGAATCCGTAATCATATCATATCATATCATTATAATATTTATAATTTTAAGGTAATTTGTCGAATTTATTGTTGAACTTTGGGTACGTGCCTACTCAACATCAGAGGGTAATTGTTCCTCAATTGCATTAGGTATTCAGTCATGCTGTTGTGCCAGTTTTTGATAGTCCAATATGAAGTGGGTACCTATATGATTAAATAATGTTATAATATTACCAATTAAAGGCGGTTTCCTCTTGTCTTCGCCTAGATTCGGACAGTCGCAGACGCCGTTATAGACTATTATTATGTCTTTTTCATGTCTCCACGTTCTTGTGCTGGATATAGGTAAATCTATGTTGTAGGTATTCGTTCTATCATGTCGTGTCTTTATGAAGTATGTGTTCCAGTTATAAAAATAGTATTCACGAATTGGTCTTAAATATAAAACTCAGTTATCTTAATAAGTCTGTCTGTTGTAGTAAGGTGGGAGTATCCTTTTTGTGGGATTGAAGTGTTGTGATGTAAGAGAAGCGAATTTAGTAAGTCTGAGTGTCTGTATACATTTCCTTGCCTTGAGGTAGGACCTTGCACCACCTCAAAATGAGTTTCCCTATTCATCTTTTTGTTAACTTTGTCTGAAAAATATTTATATGTCTGACTGAAAGAAGCATTTATATAGGTATGGTTGTAGTAATATTAAAATATGTAGGTATATTGAGGGATAATCTAACATTAATTGATCCAGTCCCAGTTTATATATACATAACTAGGAATGATTGCATTTTTCTCACACAATTGCCTTCGAACATGACTTTTCAATTTTGACAGCCGATACATAAGTTCATTACCAATTTTATTTTTATTTAAATGTATGCACCTACAATTGATCACTGTTGAAAACGAATATTTCATTTAATAACAATATGAAGAAATATTTTTTGGCATTCATCCAAGTTGTAAAATTTTGTATGGATGCGTCAGCACTAAGATTTTAAATTCCTATAAAATTAAGGTCCGTTTTTAATAGTATTTCACTGTCCATCCATTGGAACCTCAGTTGCAGTTGATGATCTAAAGTAAATTATAATGAGAAATTAAATTGGTCAAGAACTTTTTGACTGCTGGTCAAAACTGAAAAGTTCTATTTGTAGGCAATTGTATGGGAAAAAAGCAAGCAAACAAGCCAAGCAAGCCTAATATATATATATATAGAGAAACATACCTAAATAGATAAATGCATCAAAGACTCACATTTTTGCTACTGGCTCTTTGATGTTCTATTTGTGCTTATCAAACAAACATTCGCCCATACCAGGAATTGATCCCAGGACTGCTAGCTTTGTAGGCAGAGTCACTACCTACCAACAAGGCTAACCGCATCATCAGCATCAGTATGAGTGCCTTAGTAGGTATATGTTATTACTCCAAATCCTACGCCTACTATTAAATGAGCAATATTTATTTAAGTACATTTATATTTGTAAACACATCCTTGAAAACGGCTCTAACAATTTCAATGAAATTTGCAATATAGGGGGGTTTAAAGGGACAAAAAATGGATCTGTCAGGTTGTCATCTTTGGGACAATTGGTTCTCAATTCAAGTATTATAGGTAAAATGCATGTTGTTTATATATTTTCATATATTTAGAACCGGTTGTAATAAATTCTACTAAAATAAATTCATATACTGACTCACAAATAAAGAAACTGGATCAGTTTATGTGTTCATCTTTATAGATGAAAAGAGGTGATAGTCTTTTTTTTTTAATTGGTAATTGATAATTTTAATCCGATTGTCACTTAAAATTGCAGAAGTGAATTCCATTTAGCTTAAGTTGAGCACCTCAAGTACCAAAACTTACCTAATTAACTTATATTGAATCATTTACCACAAACTTGAAAGATCTAACTAAGAAGATCAACGAAATAGTTGCGTCGGCTATTTAAATTACTGGGAATCTCTTCTTGTTCCTGTATGCTGCAGGGTGTCGTAGTGGAGAACAAGGACCTACACGGGTGCTCTTTTTCAATTGGGTAGAAACATGGGCTTTTATAGCCTAATTTATTTAAATATTTAATTACTTTATTTTTATATTTTATTTTTTTATTTGTTACTTTTATGTTTTTACTGATAGGTACATAAGTTACCTATTTCACATTACAGAATCCCCCAGTTTTTTTAAACCTATAAAAGAAATAACTGTAAGGATTCCTAATTTGACTACATAACCATAAAAGTAGAAAACCTACTACCATCACATACCTAAGTTGCATTGCAATCCACATAGTTGGCTCGATCGGGCTGTTCCCAGCTGTTAGTACCCCTCGGCTTACACTGCCAACTACTGGGAATCTTTATTGCCAGTTCGCACTCTTATTTTTTTATCAATAAATATACCAAACCAGCTTCAGAATTCAGAAATAACAAAATTTGCGAAATCTGTTGTTGTTGATCATCCTTTGTTCTTCGAACTCGAGTCATCACTTTGATATTTTTGACCATACTTAACATTATTTTCAATATTTCCATTCTGTTGAGTTTTAAAGTAAATATGAGCATCATTAAGTAAAGTAGCGGCAAAAAGTCTCATCATATTCTATTTAAGTTCCTGCTAAGCATGACAACTAAATGTAATACCTAGTCGATTAACTCCCGATTATGAATCCTTTCTTCCTTGCCCTTTGTTAGTATTGTTTCAAATAAGAACTTATTTTTATAGTCTTGAATAAAATAATGCAGATTCTTAAAAAAAACTGTATTAGCTAATCCAATGTAATACTAATAACTAGAGTTGGGATTTTTGGTGGCAATTTTGAACAGAGTGCAGTGGAGTCGTTATTATAGATACTTTTATGGTTGAATGAATGAATGAATGATAATGAATGACAAAAAAATAGCAAGTAACATTACTTTTTATAAAAAAACACATTGATTATCCTATACTGGAAGTGAGGTATTAGAGTAAACCAATAGGCTTTTGAACACAATTATCTATCTATGATGTTGAATAATTAGCAATTGGAATTAAAGTTTCAAAATCTTGCATGTTATCTTCATCTAATGTTAAACGATTGTTAAGATTATGAAATGCATATACTGTGGCAATCTGTTCCATATTTTCTGGAGTAAAGCGATTTCTTAACTTGTTAAAAATCCATTTATGTGTCGAGAATGATCGCTCAACATCCACCGATGTTAATGTAGCATGCTTTAGAATCTGAGTATGATTTCCAAAATCTACCATATCTCTCACTTCGTAAAAGTCTGGACTTCTATTCAGTACATATTCCAGCTTATTTCGCACAGTCTCAGTTCCGTGCGAGTTCAGTGTACTTGTTACAATGTCAATTATTCTATTGAAATATTTGTACATTCTAATTGTTTTATTGAATCTGGTATAATTTCGTAGCAATCTTGTATATATTTTAACTTATTTTTCAAATGTTCATTTCCAAATAAAGTTTGTACTTTTCTGATAGCAATTGCATCTCTACTATTTAACTGCATTACAACGTTTTTATATCTTCAAAGTAGGTAGCGTAATAGAAACTAGCTTGTAACCAGGCGCCCCTTCTAGTGATTACCGGTTCTGGCGGCAATGGTATATTTGGAGCATATTCTTTAAAAAGTCGAACGCGGTGGGGCGATTTCAAAAAGATTTTTTTGACATTTGATATTAAAGTATTTACCAAACTGTGTTCAGATCGAATTTGCTCCGCGACTCTATGTAGACCATGAGCTAATCAAGTAACATGTTTAACATCGGTGTATGTCTTCTTTAACATCTTACCAGCGGCAAGCATGTACGCAGCACTGTCTGTGCAGAATATCAAAAATTTATTTATATTTTCTGTGTAGTTCTCTTCCCATAAAAACCTTAAGCTGTCGTCAACCACAGGAGCAATTATATTAGCATTTATTAGAGTCACAACTTTACATGCTAACAAATACGGTCTTTGCAAAGTATCTTCCAAAGATTTAACAATAACGTTTACGACACAATTGCCAACAGTGTCAACTGTTTCGTCTACAGTGAGCCATATATTACTGTCGGAAAGTCTTATTTTATCAATTATTGCCATGTAAATTTTTGACAGATAGTTTTTTTTCAAAACACTGCTCCGGCAGCTTTTTATAATTTGTACATTTACGACAAAGGTACTTTTCAAAAATTACATGCTGCAGAATATTACATGCAATGAGAAATATGCACAAGTCATAAACAAAGTCATGTTGGTCGCCTCAATTCATTCGGTGTTGAGTACTATTGATGTGTTTCAGCACGTTATATTTTTTCATTCGCGTTAGACTTACTGCACAAGCTGAACAATATATAGTATTGCTTTCTTCGCTATATACAAGTTCTTCATATGGTTCTATCCATCCCAGAATTCTTCTAACTTGACGAAAATTATTTTTATTTATTATTTAAGGTCACGTCGACAACGTTTCGTAAATTATGTGTTGCTTCCGAGAATTAATGAGACTACGATTTGTGCGAATTGTCAAGATTGACAATATAAAAATGTCATAGTGATTGACTTTATTTGAATAGAATTTTTAGTCAACCAAAAAGGTTTTTTTTTTTTTTATATTATAGGAAGGCAAACGAGCACACAGGCCACCTGATGGTAAGTGGAAACTGTGACCCATAGACATTCGCATTCACAAGACCGCAATCCTAAGACTGCAAATGCGTTGCCAACCCTGAGGCCGAAGATGGAATGCCTCTATGCTAGTCATTTCACCGTCTGTCTTATCCCCAAACCGGAACACAACAATGCGAACACTGCTGCTTGGCGGTAGGTTAATGGATAAGATGGTGGTACCAACCCGGACGGACCCTGCACAAGGTCCTCCCACAAGCATAATTATTTAATGAAATGATCAGGCGATTGGTAGCTTGAGTAAGTGGAAAACTTAATTCGAGTCGTAAAATTATTTAATGGAATTCGTTTAAGTACGTATAATTTTACATAAGTTAAGATTTTTACCATTCAGTCATTCATTCAATTATAAAAAGTAAATAATGACGACTCCACTGCATTTCTTGTCCAAAAATGCCACGAAAATCCTAACCCTACTAATAACAACTAAAGTACAAAAAAAATTTTTTTTGAACTAAAACGTAACTTGGAGTTAGTACTTGGTATTGAATCCTTTTGTATTTATGACTACTTGGCATCGTCGTGGGAGAGATTCCATTTTTTTTTGAATAACAGAATTTGGGATCCTTTCCTACTCCCTTTAATTGCTCGAGTTTTTAATCCAGATTAGAAGCTCTCCGCAGACTCACAGGACGGCCCATCTCCTCCCACAAATGCTCGATAGAACTCAGATCCGGACTTGGGCTGGGCCAGTCCAAATCACTCACTCTTCGTTTATCAAACCAATTGTTCACACTCTTGATGAAATTTAATACTATATTATATTTATAGAATTGTAAATATAATATAGTATTAAAATTAACTAAATTATAAATATAATATAGTATTACAATTAAATAACAAAAGAAAACACTAAGGTTCCCGCACCTTTCTTTTTAAATTATGACTGAAATTTTTGAGAAAATAAGATAACCTATCACAATCGCGAATTCGTTTTGACCGAATATCAGTTTCTCCGATGGCACGATTCGTCAATAGCTAAGTAAACCTATCTTTACTCTTTAAACTCGCTCGTGGCCGTAATACTCTTTAAACTCGCTCGTGGCCGTAACAACATAGTAGCGAAGTACCAGATTGCCGGATGCACCACATTCATTTAATATCGGATTCCCATAATACCACATTTTCTATTCTGCGGCATCGTTTATTACCAGATTTTCAGAAAACAATATTCTCAATGCATATGATTCCATTAATGCAACATTCCAACTATATCCAGATTCCGAAAATATCAGGCTCGCAAAAAACAAAATATAAAAAAATCAATTGTAAATATATTTTTTATTACACAAATGTATTAGGTATAAGCATTATTACAACACCACAAAAACAAAAAAATGAATGGAGGCTTCTGCCAATTTTCGAAGTTAAACATACTATCTGTTTTTAACCTACTCAACATTTGAAAAATCAATGGATTAGAGCAACATGTATTTCTATAAGTTAGGGAAATATATACTTATAAGGTTTTCTGTTTAATCATTATACTCGTGTATTTCTACAGTTATTTAATTTATTCTGCAGTCTGAAGTTATGTGGTTTATTTGTAAATCTTCGGCGATATTTTTTTCATTTCTCTTTTTATCTTTGTAATGAAGAGCATTTTTTTGTATTATAATATTTTGGAGTTTAGCTTTTTTTTCTTAACAATGTGACAAATTGAAACAGTGGGCTTTGAAAAGATTTTTGAATTTCTTCTTCGGTGCCACCCTTCTATCGCATTTGTCGTTTTATTTTTATGACCATAACAGCTGAACACATCACCAGTAATTTTGATTGTCGAAATATTGTTTGAATTTAGTAAAAGGTTCAGTGTGTGGAAATTTTGTGATGACAGACAAATATGCTTCTGGAATCAAATTTGGTGGGAGCAAAGCCAAAATTGTCAAAATATGGGTTAAATGGCGGCCTTCTGCAGTTGATGTTTATCTGTAATTTTTTGCTCATCCTCCATACAGCATTTAGGTAGTGGTAGTAACAGCCTTTAATAGAAGCATTAAAAAAAAAAATACTGCTTTCTGTGCCGCTACATCATAATCACATTTAAATATGCAAATACGAGGGGTGATCCATAAGTTTTGAGAATCAGTATGAACCATGCACATAATGATATTTTTTTAATGTGGAATATACCATGGCACTAATCAAACTTAAATTAGAGAAAAAAAAAAACTATATTGTTCATTTGTTTTTCTGTGATAGCTAAACAAAAAACATCTGTATGAATAATTTTACAAGACGGTAAAATAAGAGTTAGTTTTGTAATAATTTGGAGCGGTGTGGAGAAAATTCTGGTACACTAACAAAAAATATTGTTTTTGAAAATGAAACCTTGATTTATCATTATGATTTAAACGATAAATAAGTTATCATTGCAGTGGATTTTTTATCTCCAACTCTGTCACCAAAATTTAGGGTGGTTTTTTCGGCCTCGCCCAAGATTATTGAGGCCTACAAATAAATACTTTGACATTCGTTTTTAGCAATTGTGTTTAAATAATCTAGGAGAGTTATATAACATTATTCTATCATAGTTATGGGAAAATATTAAAAATAAGCTCAAGAAAAAAAAATACGAATTTGCGGCAGGAAATGTGCTTCAGAGGCTTCTAATTGACAAGGGTGCTGCTCATCGACCAAAGATCAGAACTGAGAACCGCTCTCCCCGTTATTAAGCCCTAACTTTCGACTACTACTTCTCATTCACTAATGTTAAAAATCGACTACATAAAAATCACGAGCTGATGATGACTTAGTGAACGTACAAAATTTGACCTCCTAAAGTAAAATTATTTTTATAGTGGTAAAATAAAACAATTGAATGACGTTAACAAGTGTTTTCAAATATAGAAAGTGTGCTTATTTCAATTAAAATATAATGATTTACATATCTCCCATTTTTAATACCGATTATCAAAACTTATGGATCACCCCTCGTATTCATTCCGAATTGCGTTTTTAATATTGTGAATAACCGCTCATAAATTTCTTGACGTTTGTTTGGGAGAAGAACATACAATAATGGCACAAATGTCACGACGTCATCATCGTAAGATAGATCCACGTGTATAAAATCCATTTGGTAGAAAGGTTTGGGGGCTACATTAAAAGTACTATCTCCATAAAATATTTATTTTCTTCGTATGAGTTCTTTGGCCTGAGAAGTTCCAAAGATTAACATTTTTTCTTCGGTCCCATCGTCATAAAGAAAAAAATCAGAGGCGAATACTTTCTGGCATCTTTTAATTAATGTAAAAAAGATGTGCCGTCCATGTTCAGGTATTTGTGTCGAACTCTATAAAGTGTAGTCTGTTTGCTTGAAAAAGTTGGTATCTCATGTTCGCATGAAGCGAATTCGGCTTTATTGCTATTAAAAACATATTTTTTTTGTTTGAGACCCCAAATTTTGGCACCCTCTTTTTTTGCATTCATCATTTTTCTTACTGATAATATTTTGTACTCGATTAGGTACGCAAATATGTCTTCCTTCTTTTAATATAGATCGGTTTCTATCCAATGTTATCGACGAATTGCATTCCTTTTGGTTAAAGGAACGCCAATTAGTTGTCCCTGATTTATCACTCCTACACAAATTGTATCGGTGGCCCTTATATAATAAAACAGGTTTACCTTTAGTTGTTACCCTCAATAAATATCATATCCATTTTTAATCGTGCAAGATTTTTGATTTACACAAATCGTAAATTATTATATTATATATATTGTATATAATATAATATATACAGGGTGTTACAAAAATACCCATAAAGCCGAAAGGGGGTTAAATGGTGCCTTATAACAAGTCCATTTACAATATTTGAGAACCGTACTATCACTGTATGACTTACCGCCAAAATAAATAAAACCATTTTTTTTTTCATTTATGTGCAAACCAGGGATCGTTACCGGTATTCTTACTACCGGTTTTAAATAAGGTATAACCGGTTATAATTGCATTTTGGTATTTATATCACTAAAGCTCTAATAAGCGGTATAATCAAAACCGGTATTGAAATGTAATAGCGGTTTCGACAATTGACAACATTACCTCTATTTGATACTTTACCAATAAACCCATTACCGGTAATACCTGTCAGTGTCCAAACAAGCAAGTTTTCTAATTTTGAATTATGACAATCAACGAAAAGATTACCATTCTGTCATATGATCGGTTTGTCTTTTTCTTTTCCGTCCGCGGCCCATTTTAGATATTTTTATATAAATACGAAATCTTTCTTTTTCGTGTGGCTTTGTGCTACTTTATTAAATTATTACAGAAAGGAGAATAAACAAATTGACAATTGACAATTTGAAATACGTCGCAAATCAATTTATTTGTTCAGTACTAGCAGACATTTCAACCAGTGTTAGCCAACAATGCTATTGAGTTATGTTACACCTATTTGTTGTGCTTCAGTCATAATGTCTACTTGACACCTTATCTATCAAGAGCAACGAATACCGATATTAAATAGAGGTAAAGAATACTGTAAATAGTGCATACATAGTGAAAAAGACAAAAGCGGAATGACAACATTACCGCTAACTCGAATATAGGTATTATTATTTTAGCGGTAATCGTTTGACAATTTATATACAGGTATTCAATTTCACCGGTTTTACAATCCCTGGTGCAAACCCTATTTCAGTAAAATTAAAGAGTAAACTACGCAGAATGTTTATGTACATTTTTACCTAATTCGCGAAACGGTAAAGAGATATAAACAAAATGAACAGAATTCGATTAGATACATATTACAAGTCGAGTTTTAGAAGAAACCTAAACTAACACTTACTCTTCCGTAATGAACGTCAAATTTACAGGAATGGCGTAAAGTGAGCTCCGCCTTGCTCAATGCACAACCTCGCTTGCCGGGATATGGCTTGTGTGGCATTTCGCACCATCGTTGGTGTTATTGACGCGAACACCGATCTTACACGCTGCTTCTCGAAAACCGTTGGGCAATCGGAGAAATAGCACCGGTCCTCCACGGCCGGAGCTCCATCGTGTTGAAACACCATATTCCTTTGGTTGTCAAAGTAATCCCTGTCGGCCACAGGAAAGTCGTCAATTGCCTCTTCGAATTCCGTTTGTAAAAACGTTAGGTAGTTGCCACCGTTCAGACGTGATGGCAAAATGACGGGGACAAACGACATGCCCGTCATAAATGCCAGCACACATTCAGCCGCCACTGATGTTGGAATCTGCCCTGCCGTGAAGCGTGTGGATTCTCGCGAGCCCAAACTTGATCGTTATGCACATTTGAAAGTCCTGACCTCGTGAAAGTTGCCTCATCCGTCCAAATAACGTAGTTTACGAAATTAGGGTTCTCCTCTAACTGCCTCAGGTACCACTCGCAGAAGTTCCTCCTGGGTGCAAGATCAGAGGGTATCAGCTCCTGTGAACGGTGATAGTGATAAGGGTGACGGTTGTCGTCACGAAGAATTTGCCAAACTGCAACATGGTTCATACCGAATCTTGCTTCGGCTCGTCTCGTACTCGTGGTTGGCTCTTCTTCAAAATGCTCTAACACTAATTCAGCCTGCCTGGCATCGACTGTGCTTGGACGTCCACTTCCAGAAGGCCGATGAAAGGAGCCTATGGAATGTAGGCGTCTTGACATGTTGAGAAAACACTGGTACGAAGGTAACCGTCGCTGTTCAGCGGGTGGTCTTCCATCAATAAACCGTGCAAGGCCTACGCATAACATCATATCGTAATATTCTGAGTTAGAAAACATCGTCATTTTGGAAAAAAATATGGAAAAACACGGAACAATTGTAGAATATCGGTAAGAAGATTTGAAATTGACAACATGTTTTTTTTCGGTCTTGACGTTTTTTGAAGCCAGTACTTTAAGCATAATGACATCATAGTATTGAACCTTTGTGGATGAAAAACAGAAAAACCATTAAAGTTGACATTCATTAAAATTGGTAGATAGGCCTCTCTGTTAAATAATCTATGCTAACTCCAGTTCCCTGACTTGACAGCTTACTAGGGTTGACAATATTTTTGGCTTCGAAAATTTATTATATTTTTTACGGGGTATTTTGTAACACGTTGTATATTTAATTTATTTATTATTACGAGGAAATAAAATACCGTTTTTTAACTACTAAAGTCACTATTAGAAACCTCTTAGGTTTATATATTTTATAATTTATAACAGTAAAATATTTATTCCAGTCTTAATGACATTGACAATTATAGTTTTCTTCTTATCAAAACACTTTAAACATAAATGGTCAGGTCAGTGTAAAATAGTTCAAGCAAAAACGCCGAAGAGGTAATAAATAGGTAGGTACATTAAAGGCCAATGCTACTTAAATTGTTATATTGTTTATACGAGCCCCAATGCAAAAGAGTTCGGCTACTATTTAAAATTGAAAGTAACTTTTTTTCAAAGTCAAATCTAGTTAGTAATTTTAATAGCATGGGAGCAAGAAATAAAAAAAAAGTATTGTAAAATAAAAGTAAAATTAATCAAGTTTATTTCCTATATAATACAACCAAAAAATATCTCTGTATTGTAATAAAAAAAATACAATTCTTCTATCAACGACAACGCATAATAGTTCGGCTATCGATCTTGAGTATGCAAAATAGTTCGCCTACCACTTAGTTGTCTCGCCTTTACTCTTAAGAACAGCCTTGATCCTCAATGGCATCGTCGCTACCAACTCTTCACACTCTTTTGGGGTTATAGACTCCCAGACAGCGACGATTTTCTCTTTTAAATCACTTTTTGACCTCGATGGAAACTTGCGTATTTTTTTTTTCATTTTCCACCACAGTGTTTCAATGGGTGACAAATCTGGACTATTCGACGGCCACTCCATAGTGGGGATTCCTTTAGACTCGAGCCAAGTCTTCGTGGTCTTCGCAGTATGGCAAGAAGCCCCGTCTTGTTGAAAAGTGTAGACATTTTCATATTTCAAGCTTGGAATAGATGGAATTAAACTTGTTTTCAAAATGTCCTGGTATTTCACTGCATTAACTGTCCCTTCTACAAAATGCAGGCGGCCTACCCCTTGTGCCGACATGCAACCCCATATCATCACAGACCCAGGAAACTTCACTTTTCTCTTAATGCAGTCTTTGATGAATGCTTCGTCTTTCTTTCGAATGATTTTTTTTCTTTCATCGCCGACAGTTACTTCGAATTTTGATTCATCACTCCATATTATTTGACGCCATTGATCAGTAGTCCAGTTTGAGTGCTCGCGAGCGAATTTCAGCCTCTTCTTTTTCTGTAACTCCGTTAGTAAAGGTTTTTCCTTGGCCGTATAAAAACCATATCCCATGCATTCTTTTGAGAACCCTTTTGCAGGTATCCACTGAAACGTCTTTCTGGATCATATCACGCCATTTTACGGTAAGTTCCCCGGAACGAGCACGGCGGTTTTGTTTGATAATTTTCTATAAAACCCGGTTTTCAGCTGCACTCGTCATACGCGGTCGACCCGACTTCTTCAAACACGAAATTGTGCCGTGTTTCTTGCGATGCTGGATGATTGAATGGACAGTAGATCTTGGCAGTAATAAATCTCTGGCGATTTGGTTGGTAGATTTTCCACTCTCACTACTGGAAATTATAATTTTCCTGACTTCTTCTGTGACTGGTTTTCCGCGGCCCATGTTGCTCTAATTAATTACTTATAATAATGAAAAAATACTTGGAGTTTGTACTTATATATACCCTTTGACATGTTAAATGACAATGGGTTCCTAATTTATTTGAATCTTGTTTATTTTTTTGAGTAATAAAATTAAAGAGGCTTAACGCTAGGCATGTACGAACTATTTTGCATCAATTAAGAACCTGCCGAACTGTTTTGCGAAACCATAATATGAATTAATATATCTAGGATTTTTTTTTCTTATAATGTATTTATTGTGCAATAGTGTAAAAGCAACGTTGTATTTATGGAGTATCATATTGTATAAATCGTTTGCTGCTAATGCCTTTCTAGAAATAAAACGAGTTGATATAAGATTCATATACTTAACAATCTATGATTTGACGAACTCTTTTGCATTTGGGCTCTTAAGATATATCCCTAGTTTTGCTTTCACCTGACCGTACGTCTGAAATTTTGGGTAGTTGGTATTATGAAAGTGTGGGATACTGAAAATCTGGTTTTATGTTAATCTGTTGTTTAAGTAATCAAGTATAACATGAATGCGGTAATGTGAGGTAAAGTTGTCTCGAAAATATTGTATTATGAAAATCTGTTTTTTTTAATGTGTGATCTTGAGAATGTGTTATTAACGGAAACATGATTTATGAACTTACGTATTGAAAATATGGTAATTTGGAAATCTGATTTTAAAGCTTATCGGTGAAATAGAAAATGTGGTACCTACTATGGGAATCCGATACTAAATGAATGTGGTGCATCCGGCAATCTGGTATTTCGCTACTATGGTGTTACGGCCACGGGCGGTATTGACGTCTGCAAGTTATCCTAATGAAGTACACATGTAGTGAATAATCCTTTCCCATCGTTTTTGGTCGGATAAGTTCGTATTTATCTTGCTTTCTCAATTAGCTTCAGTACCAATCAATACACCAATTGAGAAAGCAATATAAATACGAAGTTATCCGACTACTTCAAACAAAAATTGTGCCGTGTTTCTTGCGATGCTGGATGATTGAATGGACAGTAGATCTTGGCAGTAATAAATCTCTGGCGATTTGGTTGGTAGATTTTCCACTCTCACTACTGGAAATTATAATTTTCCTGACTTCTTCTGTGACTGGTTTTCCGCGGCCCATGTTGCTCTAATTAATTACTTACTTATAATAATGAAAAAATACTTGGAGTTTGTACTTATATATAGTATCAAAATGAAGGGTTTTAAAAAACTAACATTTTTACACACGTATATGATTTAGTGAACGGAACGACGTCGAGTTCGCTCTTATTGCATGGACATAAAACTTTTTCTTACCGGCTCAAGCCGATTCGGCGTCGATAGGTCTGGGGAGACCCTTGAGAAAATTTGTTAGATGGGTTCCCCGAACTCATTTTTTTTACTCGTAGCTTTATTCAGTGTCTCATTGTTCCGCAATCGCTTTATTTTCGCGTAGTTTTTTCCCGAAATAGAAACATTTCATGGTCGCCTTTTTACTCGTAGCTGTATTCAGTGTCTCATTGTTCCGCATTTACTGTATTTCGATTTTTAAAACCGGCTCAGGAGATCCAGAGATAACTCCCTACGTAGGTACACACAAACAAACAAAGTTGACCTCTTTATTGTATTGGCACTTATATTTATTAGACTTAGCTTTTATGTTTAACCCTTAAAAACGGTATACGAGTACATGATGAAAATTAGTTGAAACGACTTTAAGTAATACCACCTTAGACCATACAGTAGCTGGACTGGCCTTATAGGTAATTTCCCCTCTGCCGAAAAACTTGCACAATGTGCAAAAAGTTATACAAAACCAATTTCATAATCGATTAATGGTCATTCACAAAATCGCCTCGCCAGAGAACACACTTATTGGAAAAATGCTCGCATGTGCTATAAGTTCGTGTAAAAAACGATCAATTACTTCAAGCTTAGAAAAAGATGGCACAACATTTCAATTGTTAGAAATTTTATATATTTAATACCTGTAAAATATTATTTTTAAAATATTTTCATAGTACGTCAAAGGGTCTAGCAGGCTAAGCTAAGAAGAATGGCCCCCACGAGGGATTGTGTTCTACTTTTAGGTGGAGTAGTGGCAGGATCTAAGAACACTGTATGCCTGATATCAGCCTCCGATCTTCTTTTGTTTCAGATTTATTCACGAAAATGTTAAAAAGTCAAGGTAATTTTTAAACTGTAATTATAGCTAAACCTAGCCAGCGAGGGTAACCAAATAAAATCAGAATTGTGGAGGATATAATGGGGTTACTAATACATATTTTTACAGACCTTCATGTCCTTAAACTTAGATGAAAAAAAAAAACGTTTTTTTTTTCGATTAATTTTTTTGCCACTTCTCGCGGAGACACAACTACCAAAAAAATTACGTGACAAGCCACAATTGTCAACTACGTATACATTCAAAAACATTTTCAAATATCATGGTGCGTCATGACAACAAAAATAAATAAACGAACATATATTTTGTCGTCAGCTGCAAATCAAATGTATTAGCTATGGTACTATTATTCTAAATGTGTTTTTTTTCTTTCTTATTCTACACAAATAAGGAAAGTCAAAAATAATAAGTAATAAGAATTTATTGTATGGCTCATTGACAGAAGAAAATGATAGTACCTACCATTTCATATCGATAAATAACTCAGAAGAGCAAACAGAACAATACAATTCTTGCATATTTACGTATGTCTAAATGTAAAGTAAAAACTTACCTTAAAGTTTGTACGTATAGAAGATATAAAATAAATCTTTGTGTAATCATTTAAGTATAAGAGGAATAATGTGTTATTTTTCGCATAAAAGGCAGCCATTAAGTTTGTATAATTGTGCACTTAAAAAACTAAGCGATTGTTTGGATAAGTATGTTGAGTACTATTTAGAAGAGGAGTCCGAATTGACAATGATTGCAAAAGTATGTTTTTGTGCCTTTGTAAATACGAAGTATAAATAAAAATGTAGAATAAACTCAATATATTTTATTGTTTCAGATGAGGATAATAAAGTCGAAAGTATTTGGGCTCCACATACCAGTACAAATGTCCAAGGAGCTCTTTTTAAGATCCTTACCAAACGTTGAGATTTCTCTTTCGGACGAAAATATTGCCCTAACGAAAATTTGTAACTATTGTAGCATCGAATTTAGTTATACATGGGACGATGAAGAGTATGATTGTGTAAATATGCAAGAATTGTATTGTTCTGTTTGCTCTTCTGAGTTATTTATCGATATGAAATGGTAGGTACTAACATTTTCTTCTGTCAATGAGCCTACAATAAATTCTTATTACTTATTATTTTTGACTTTCCTTATATTTGTAGAATAAGAAAGAAAAAAACACATTTAGAATAATAGTACCATAGCTAATACATTTGATTTGCAGCTGACGACAAAATATACGTTCGTTTATTTATTTTTGTTGTCATGACGCACCATGATATTTGAAAATGTTTTTGAATGTATACGTAGTTGACAATTGTGGCTTGTCACGTAATTTTTTTGGTAGTTGTGTCTCCGCGAGAAGTGGCAAAAAAATTAATCGAAAAAAAAACCAATTTTTTTTTTCATCTAAGTTTAAGGACATGTAGTTCTGTAAAAATATGTATTAGTAACCCCATTATATCCTCCACAATTCTGATTTTATTTGGTTACCCTCGCTGGCTAGGTTTAGCTATAATTACAGTTTAAAAATTACCTTGACTTTTTAACATTTTCGTGAATAAATCTGAAACAAAAGAAGATCGGAGGCTGATATCAGGCATACAGTGTTCTTAGATCCTGCCACTACTCCACCTAAAAGTAGAACACAATCCCTCGTGGGGGCCATTCTTCTTAGCTTAGCCTGCTAGACCCTTTAACGATTAAAATCAATCGATTCAAATTCGTACTTGGATGAATGCGTACTCGGGTAGCGAGACTCGGTTTTAATGCTTTGTAAGAAATAACTTAACAGTTTTTGAAATAAAGTCTATAATTGTTTGCATCAAAATGATGTCGTCAGCATACTCCTTAGCGAGACTCGGTTTAGTGATAAGGGTAGTGTCGATGAAATCAATATTTTTCGACAGTAAGGAATATTTACTAAGGACTTGAAAATTGCCTAGTGAACACTATTTATTTTTAGTGTATATTTTACACGTTTCCAAAAGACCCAGAATTGAACAAATATGGACCGCCTCATGCAGCAGACAAGCAAATTGGGTGCCTACGCGTACTAGTTCCATAATATGTTCGAAACATTTTGATGCAAGTCAGTATCGAACACTGCAAGAGGCGAAAGTTAATAGATTTTGCTGTTCCTACTTTATGTTTATATGAAAAAGTTAGTATATTTAGTATTTTAGTAAGTATTTACTTATACAAAGAAATACCAATGACCACGATATTTTAAAACTTTCATATCTTTGTCAAATAATATCTAATAAAAATACGGTCAATAAGGTTTCTTCTCATAAAACAATAATAAGAAAAATTGTGCTATAATCTCCATGATTGGTCAAGAGGGCAAACTTTGTAAAAATATATAAAAAACATCGTACTTTTCCGTTATTGTTAATTATAATTAACATGACTTAACAACTATTTCATTGACCAATAATATCCTAATTACGATGCTCGATAGATACTGATTTTTTTATGACAGAGAAGACGGCACATTAGCACTCGGGCCACCTGATGGTAAGTGGGAACTGAGACAATCTCAAGATTGCAATCCTAAGGGCCGTATTAATAAACTTTTCTTGACTGAGAGATGTCCGTCACAAGATACGTCAGAGTAAACGACAAGTCATAGAAAACTGTTATTTTGACGCATCTTGAGACTGGCATTAAAGTCGAGATAAGTTTATTAATACTAAATCTGAATCTCTATGCTCGTAATTTCACCGGTTGTCTTTTTCCGACACCGGAACACAACAATGCGAACACTGCTGCTAGGCGGCGGGGCAAAAAATGTATGCTCCTGCAAATGTCAGTTAAAATATCGATATGAGCTATCGACCTAATCCTCGCACCGTAGGTTATGCCGACCACATTGCACTATGGTCCCGCTCATAGGTCATAAGTCCAAATAATCAACAATAGCCGAGCTATGATTTGTACTTCTCTGATAACACATTCATTACCAGCCTACTTAAAACTATAAATAGTTTTGAAGTAATCAGTCGGGATCATTGTTTTTCAGACCTCCGAAGTGAACACACTTAAACCGCGTAATTAGTCTTATCAATAGATCATTAAAGTGAAAGTTGTTTGTTGACGGATTTCTAAAAACTTGTTGTGATAAACTCTATTGAATCATCATAGAAATTAATGACAAAGGTATGTGTTTTAATAATAATATTTTTACTAGCTATTTTTACTATACATTTTATATTTATTTGAGAGCTACGAGA
The DNA here is from genome assembly GCA_927399475.2 of Acleris emargana. NCBI lineage: Eukaryota > Metazoa > Arthropoda > Insecta > Lepidoptera > Tortricidae > Acleris > Acleris emargana. The sequence goes on from OV656835.1 coordinate 25,608,786, forward strand.
CACCTAATTTTATAAAAATATTTAAATTGTTTGTGTATTACCATTGAGTTTTATCAATGACGCCATGCTGTACCATTAATAATTTTGATTGTTTAAAAAGCATATAAAAGTCTAGTTATTGTGCCAATAGTCATCTTCTGCTAGATTTTGCTAGATGTTTTATTAATTCGTCCTCTACGCTGTTCGTAGAAGATGCTACGATATTTGTCAATTTCTAATGTATTTTGTTTTCTTTCTAACAGGTTCTTTTTTGCAAGTTCAGTTTACAAGAATGCACATATTTGAACTATGGCATCTTGCTAAAGGATCACAGGTGGAAAAATATCGAGTTTTGGAAATGGTCCCGGAAACTGAAAACGTTGAAATCGAAGTTCTAAGTAAACGCGTTAATGGCATAATCCAAAGGATCGCAGATTACTGGAAAAAAGCAGAAAGTAATAAATATGAACTAGTCAGAAAACATGAAAAATGGTTAAATGTCCTTGAAACTATAGATATAGCAAAGAATGAGTCGGTATCTGCGAGAGAAAATTAGTTTACTGGTCAAGAAATGACATCAAATCTCGGTCGACCGAAGAAAGATTTTGAGTCTTGCAGTAAACGAACTCAGCGAAGGAGATTAGTGGACCTCTCAAAAATTGATAACTCGGCCGTCAATGCTTTGATAAATACTTCGTCAACCTCGAGTTGTGGGCCAAATGATAGTCATAAATGTGAAGTGAATCCAAGTGAGATCCTATCGCTAATCACAGAAGCAAAATTAACAAAACACCAATACCTTTTAATTAAAGAGTTCATTAATAGTAAACAATATCCAGTTTTGCCTTCGTATCATAAGGTTTTAAAAGCCAAGAAACAGTGTTACCCTGAAAAATTAACTATTACTGAAAAAAGTGCCGAAGTAGAGTTACAAAATTTGTTGAACCACACGGTTAAAAGAATACTGGATTCTCAAAATATACTGTTATCAAGTATCGATCCCGAGACCATAGGTGATGTTATGTTAGTTGGTAAGTGGGGTTTTGACGGTAGTACCGGACACAGTGAGTATAACCAGTGCTTTTCCGATGACCCAATTTAGAAGATGGAAGTTTATTCGTCATAGTTGCAACAACAGGAGAAGAAACAATATTATGGAAGAATCCTCGCCCATCATCAACTAGGTACTGTCGCCCTATTCGCTTCCAATTTGCAAAAGAGACAAAACAATTATCTAAGAACGAAGAAGATTATTTTAAAAAGAATTAAAAAAATAAATTAGGTCTGATAGTGGACAAGCCGCGTAGCGGAGGAAGCGGCAACTCGAATGATGGGAATACAGCACGTAGGTTTTTTGCTAACTCTGCCATTTCTGCTGAAATTACAGGAATTAAGCAAGAGCTTATTGATAGTTGTGGTACAATTCTTAACTGTCTCAATTCCGGTTACAAAATTAATTCTGAGAGATTTAAATCGTTTGCTTTAGACACGGCTCGACAGCTTGTTGAGGAATATCCGTGGTACAATTTGCCAGCGTCCATTCACAAAGTTCTGATTCATGGGTCTGAAGTAATCGATCAGTTCGATCACATGATGGTATCCATAGGAGAACTATCAGAAGAAGCTGCCGAAGCTACAAATAAAAATAAAAAAGCGTTTCGGCTCAACAATACTAGAAAAATGTCACGTGTTGCGACGAATACCGATGTTTAAAATCGACTTTTATTAAATTCTGACCCACTAGTTACGGGTCTTAGAAAGCTTCCTAGGAAAAAAAAGTGTTTCATCTAAATCTGTCATTAGTTTATTACATTATTGCTAAGCTCATTAAAGTTTCACTAATGAGTGTTAGATAGTTTAATTATAGTATTTTTAAGATAACAACTCTTTACGTGCGGTTCATTCTACTGCATGAATTGCACATAACGAAAAAACTTAGTAAATATGTTTGCGTTCAATATAAGTTGTTTTTTTTAAAATTAAATAGTATTAAGGTATTGTTTATTATATTTTTAAGTGAAAACATGTTACTTACTATTTATAAGTGTTAATTATACAGTATTGAAATATAGTGAATTTTGAAACGTTTTTAATTGTTTTTTTTTTATTATTATTCAATAATATATACACATAAAATTAATTGTAAGTCCTTTATTTTATCAAATAAATTCATAATTAACAACAATATATGCATTTCTTCCCAATAATGTTGGAAGTTTTGGACAAATCGACTTATGACACTCTCTCCATACACGCTGAACCACAGTGCATTGACATTTACGTATTCTTATACCGCGTTTGTACAAAGTCTTTACGTGTGTGATATGTTTGTGTGCGTCAAAATATATTATGTGTTAGATTTCTGTCAAAATGTGCGTGTATAATGACACAGATAGATTTTACATTTGTAAGTAATCTTTTGCATGTGTTATTTCTTCACCCCCCGCAAATCTCCCTTCGGCCGCGTACGAAACCGACCATTCGTAACTGGTAACGAAGGAAGAAAAAATGATCTTTGTACGATACTGGTTTCGAACAAAGAGTTTGTTTTCTTCATACGTAATCAGTCACCGTCGATCGTCAAATGGTTCGTAACCAGTTACATAGTAAGAATAATTTTCTTTTCACCACACTGCTGGGAAACTCCCAGTTTGTCCTTGAATTATTGTTTACTAGCGACCTGCCCGCGGCTTCGCCCGCGTGGAATGTATTATACATATAAACCTTCCTTAAGAATCACTCTATCTATTTAAAAAAACCGCATCAAAATCCGTTGCGTAGTTTTAAAGATTTAAGCATACATAGGGACAGACAGCGCAAGCGACTTTGTTTTATACTATGTAGTGATTAGTGAGCTAGTGAAATTCGGTGAACCTATACATTCGGCCAAATATTGTTCTACCAATACAATCTAACCGATTTTGAACGGGAACATGTGCAAGATATTGTAAACATCATGAAATTATTCAGTGATATGATAAAACATGTTCCTACATGTGTATGTGTTGAATAAAAAAAAAGAAACAATAAATTTGTATCACGTTTTAATTTTCAGGCATAAGGCAACCGTTAAACATAAGTAGGTATAAGAGCTCCATTAAAACAAAACCAAAATCAATTAATCTATTATAAACACTTTACTTTGCCATAGAAGGTACGTTAAACATTTAGAAAACATGATAATACGGAGAAATAATTTCTAAACAGTGGCCCACGCTAATTTTTTTGTTTCAATAATTTTATGGAACGATTTATTTCTTCGTCTATTTCAACATAAGCCACTGACTTTTTGGCATGTTTTCTGAAAATATTTATTAATTTAGTCTCTTTAGACAAAACATTTAGTAAAGCAGGAACAGTGGGCTTACTCCGGCCCAGATATCGATTTAATCTACTATGCCACCCTTCTACATTCCAGTTTTCAGTTAGTAAGCAGTTTGAAGTGGTTTTACATGAGTATGTTACCTACTCCAAATGATGATAAACATATTTACTCAGATACGTATGAGCAATAGATATTCTTTATTAGTAACTTCAAATAGACAATTTCTTCCCTCGAAACTATGGTTACGTATAAAGAAAAATAACTCTTTGTTCGAAACCAGTATCGTACAAAGATCATTTTTTCTTCCTTCGTTACCAGTTACGAATGGTCGGTTTCGTACGCGGCCGAAGGGGCAAATCTCGGCAGACATGATTGTACCCGAATACAACCTATAAGGCCAGTCCAGGTATTGTATGGTCTAAGAATACCACGTACCACCCATACATTTATGTATTGTACCTACTTTAATAAGATTAGTAAATAATAAGTCACGGTTCCCCTGGGAAGGCTTAGTTTCTACTAATTCTACGCGGACAAAGTCGCGGGCAAAAGCTAGTACTTCATACTAGGTTTTGCGTTTTACCTAAATTTTGTGCCACAGTGAATGTGTGTCCGGCCACTTATTCTAGCTCTAGATTAAAATAAAAACAAAAATAGTAACTTATGTTATGTCTCATTTATTTTGAATACACTAGTCTGTTTATAATAGGTAACTTTATTACAATTTGAATATACATACAGTTTAAAAAAAAAATATGAAACTAAATAAACAAATATATCGTCCGAGTACACACTATGTAATGCACATGCTGGTCGCTCTAATAATTGATGTTATTACACGAGCTCTCAACCAGCCCTAAACGCAAGACAAGGATCTGTCCCAGCGGGATGCAAGTGCTTCTCCGAGGTGTTTAATAAAAGTAGCCAATTGTGGTGCAAAGACTCCATCCACGGAGGTGACGAGGGGTGTAAAAGTGGCATGACGCAACTCGCAGGCATTGGTGTATTTGTTTTGCTTTTCTGACTCGGCAGCTTTCAGGACAGAAACAACAGGGCGTGAGATGTAAGAAGGAGCGTCGGTGGCGACGGCGCGGATGTCAAATAACGCCTCCCTCTGTGCAACCCACACGCCACGGCATGCTAAATCTCCTCGTAGGCCAGTGTCACCTTCAGTGATAATTGGTTCTTTGACCACATTGCCCCACGCTTGTTGGCATAATTCACAAAAGAGATCCCTTATTTCATTGTGTCGTCTTGTAATTAGACCGCCAGTTTTACAGCAAAGTGCATGATCTATATTAAAATCATTATTGCCGCATCCATCACAAGATTTCGGCATTGAGATTGTTTTTTTTTTTTTTGCCTTGTAACTCTTAAAAACAAGATATAATTTAAATATAGTTCTACAATAACCTAAAAGCAAGAAAAAACAGTCTTATTAATTATTGATATTTCAAAAACGAAAGCTTGTCTATACACTTTTCCAAGCTTATATCTTTAAATATACCACCTATCTTAGCATCCAACTCGACTGATTTCGCATTTCTCTTACGAAAATCATCAGAATTCATTTCCATCTGATATATCGTCACCTGTAGGATCAATTAATGTAACCACCCAAAGTAATTTTTTCAGGAGAGCCAAAAAACAAAAACAAAATTTAAAAATAAATCATAACTTTTAACTGTTTATTGTTATAAAAATGTTGATTATGGCGAAGGTTCATTAAATCAAAAGGTCTTTCAGTCTAGGTAGACACTGCTTACCTAGAAATTGTAGTTTCCAAGACTTACGTTAATATTTGCAAAAAAAAAGGCGATACGTTACATAATTTATAAAAACTAAAATTAAACAAAAGTGTAACTCCCAAAAATGTAAAACTTTTTAACGTATATCACGCCCTTTTTATAATGAAGAGTTACGCTACTTCTTATTATCTTGTAATAGAATTCAAGTTAGGATAAATACTGACCGTTATAACAGATTACTTAAAACTTTAAACGTGTTGTTACTGTTTGCTAGAATGTGACAATTATTGTGAACAGGAATCATAGTCTAATAAAATAAACAAAGGTATGTATATATTAGCCGTTTTTATTTAAATCTACATCACAACAATATTTTGTTGCTTTTTCTTATTAAAACAGAATAATTATCATAATAGTCGGGTATTTTTGGTAAATCAAATATTATTACTTACATGTAACAATAACAATTACTTAGATACATTATTTAACTGTTAAATAATACAGCAACAACATAATCCCGTAACACAAAACCATTTTCATTCTTCTCGATTACCTAATTAATGGAATAAAAAGCTTCTCAAAATTCTCATAATTTGAGAAACGATAAGTAAGTACCTACCTAATCAGACTTATTTAAAATGTTTTTGTGGTTACAATTTAACACTAAAAAACAACAGTAAAAACTTCTCAAACGTGTCATAATTTGAGAAATAATAATAAGACTCATTAGAAACGTTATTATGGTTACAATTAACAACAAAAAACAACTGCAAAATCTTCTCGAATGTGTCACAATTTAACTATAAGTAATCAGAATGATTTAAAACGTTTTTGTAATGAACAACTATAAAATAATTAACGGGTGATAACAAAAAAATGAGAATTATTTGCAAGGGTGTAAAAAAACAATTGTGTAACATTTTATATTTTTTTTATAGTAAGGGTTATAATACACATTTAACTATTTACAAAATTATTAATGCACGCTACGATAGGGCCCGTAATCAGCTGTTCGACGCAGTTTTGACATAATGCCCGAACAAGACCGTTGGACGGCATATTTGTCCATTTTTCGCACACAGGTCTTGATTATTTTTATCAGTTGGGCACAATTTTCTGCTTCCCAATTAATTTTATAAACCAAACTGCTCAAAAAACCAGAAAAATCTTCGATCGGCTGACATTGTGGAAGGTTTTTGGGATTTCGGATTTTCGGTACAAATGGCACATTATGGGAGTCTAGGAATTGCAATGTTTTTTGGCGTAATGCGACGATGCCTTATCTGGCCAAAACACATATTCTCCATCAGGGCGATGTTGGCGATTAAATGGTATAAGTATTTTTTTCAAGCATTCACTCTATGAGAGTTTAGGATTAACTGCTAAACCACTAGGTTTGAACCACAGTTTTGACACACCTTTATCGGAAAAAGCCGCATAAAGCATAACTTTCTGCTCAAACTTGTGCTTATACTTGTGTTTTATATTGTCTGGTGATGTTGAAATGTTGCTGGTACCTATAGTACCGATCATTTCCAGGTATATGGGTTTTGCTCAAAGGGAAATAACTTTCATCATCCAAAATAAACGATTTTTCTTTGTAATTTGTAACCATCCAGCGGCATTGTGACATAATGATACGTTTTTGCTGATCGGTGTATTACGGTGCCCTTATCTTCTTGCGGCACTCCAAACCCACCTTTTTTAAAGACCGGCAAATGTACGGTTGAAAACATTTAAATTTTTTCGGGGCATCTCGTTGGCTCATGGAATCACTATCATTGAAAGTGATATGGTGTGTCTTCAGTCTTCCCTTGGTCATTATTTTAGCTGGTCGGCCGCTACCTCGTTTGCGAGTTGTCAAGGATGCAAGAATTCTTTATATAGTAGAAACTGTTACATTTTCTTTGGTAAAATGATCTACGGTGTACTTTTTCCCCATGTTTATATTTTTATTATAAAAATGTACAACGCGTTTTCGCAGAGCTTCTTGTTTCGGCGTCATTTTGACAATTATAATTATTATAAATGATTGAAAAAATTAAACAAATAAAAATCATGAATATCAAAAGAGGTACAAATAACATCTTGAACAATTTTTTGTCTATGACAATAGCTTTTTTTTTAAGACTACTGAAAGTGATTCTCATTTTTATGTTATCACCCGTTAAAAATAACACAGTTACATCCTGTGACTTTACTGATAGTCCGTTTTTTTCTTTCCCTTATTTGGATAGCGTTATGCAGAAAACAGCCATCTGGGTCAATCTACGGTGACTCGCGTTACTTCATAGTCACTATATACGTGACAGCCTTGACGTATGTTTCAAATCTATTGCTGCCTATACCGAAAAATGATGTTAATATCACAAAGGACATCAGTGTGAAGAATAAATCAAAGTACTTTACCCCCAACAAATTATTAAAATCGAAAAAAAGTGGAAAATAACTCGGTGACTCGCGTTACATGAAATGGACACGGGGTTTAATACCTTATACGTTTATTGATTTCCCTTTGATTTTTGAATGAATTAATTACTGACAAAATGACCAAACAATGATATAAACAATCAAACTTCTTTAATACTTAACAAAATTAAATCAAAGATATAAATTTATTTAATTAAAATATTAAATATTACGAACTCGCGTTACGTCGATTTCGTGACTCGCATTACTTGCGACTAACCAGAACACTGTTAAATATTTATATTATTTCTAGCAAACAAACATATTATTTTTTAAACATCAATCATAAAATATGGTACACTCTACAGTACAAAAGGCTGATTTTTCTTTTTTTTAATTCTGCAAGTGCGATATTTGTGTTACTTTTACCCCTTTGTCAAATGCTTGGGAAATTTGAGCTTTCTGCAATTTTCCACACTGCCAGTACATTATATGGCACTTAGATATGCCAATAACCTTTGGAGCCTTAGAAAATACTGTATCTAAATCAGTTTCTTTAGAAACAGCTTCGATTTCCCGAGGAGAGAGGTTGATAACTCGTACAGAAGACTCCTTTGCTGCATTGGCAAACTGTTCAGCACTTGGTATTGACTTATGTCGTATTATTGTTTTCTCCTATCCTCATTTGTTTATTCTACATTCAAAAAAGTTTCAAATTCGACACTTCATTTTTTCGCTGTTGTGTCCGAGTTACGTGGATTGACCCATCTGACATTTTCTCAAAAAACTACTTTATGAACTCGGACAACTTTTTACAACATTCTGAATTTTTGCCAAAGACAGCCATGGTAATATCTTGAACAGATACGGAGATATTAAAGGGTAAAAAAACAGTCATGAACTTAAATAATTTAGTAAAAATCACTCATATTGTGGTTGAAATAACCTATCTTAGCACAAAGCAAATAAAGGTATTTTGCAGAAAGCAACCAAAGAAATGGCTGAGTTGGGCAATTTATTTTTTATATGACGTATTGCCATTTTAATTTTTGCAAAAAGCATCCATGAGAGTTGGCTGACTTTTTAATTTTTTTCTTGTAGAATACGAGTGATTCTTTCATCTCAGCTAGCATATTTGGCTGGTCTCAATATGATACGGGAGAAATTTGGCTGTTTTCATTATAATATGGGAGATTTTTGTCTGTTCCAGACTTTTTGAAAAGTATAATATTTAGGCAGGAAAATACAGCTCCAATGAAATTGTGGTGAGTTATGTTGGCGGCGCGGCTAACAAGCGCCTGTATGAACCGGTTTGATTAGTTGTCACATCAGCGCTGCGCGTGTCGTACAAGTTTTGTTTGTGTTAATTCAATCGATGTTTGTGTTATAAGATCAGTTTCTTATTTTGTTTGGATTTAAGTACTCAGTGTCGGTGACTAGTGTTCTTTGATGATTCGTTTCGTATTGTTCCTTTGAGTCAATATAAAAACAAGTTCAAATAAACTTTGGCGTGGGAAATACTTAGTTAATCCATCACGAGGTAGAAAAAGGAAATGTCCTCAAAACCGCGATGAACGAAAAGCAGCCCGCAATAAAAATGAAACATATTATGATTACTAAACGAGGGTTGTAGTACAAAAAAAAACATAGATTTTAAATGCAAGGGTAAAAAAATAATCCATAACGTTCCTATAGACGTCCGGAAGAAGTTTTTTAGTAAATTTTGGAGTCTTGGCAATTATAATTCTCAAACGAATTTTTTGGTGTTTTTGTGCATGAGTCAGTTGCATTTAGACGGACTACTGGGAAAAAAACCAGCAATATGAAGTTTGTCGAGACATGTTTTGCCAAACATAGAAAATCTGTAGTACGAGAGTTAACAGCAATCCAGAAATTACATTCACGAAAACTTTTATTGGACCAGAGGGGTTTAAAGCAAGCGGGAAAGAACTGTATTACTGATGATCGAAAACACTCACTTTATATATTGAAAAAACGTTTCCTTTACCGAGACTTCAAACTAATTTGATCTTTTACAAGCGACAACTTTGGCTTTATAACTTGGGCGTGCTCAGTGCAAAAACAATCAAAGTTATTGTTCTGTTTGGGTTAAGGGACAAGCTGGAACAGGTGCCCCAGAAGTAGGTTCATGCTTATTAAAGCTCATTAAAAATGATCGTTTTATGAGTGAAGATGTTAAGCATCTAATTCTTTGGTCTGACTCGTGCGGTGGCCGAAACCGGAATATTAAAATTACGCTTCTGATGAAAGCAGCACTAGAAATAAAGCTAATTTATAATCAAATACATTTAAACTTTTGATGCCTGGTCATAGCTATTTGCCTAATGATAAAGATTTTGGTGATATCGAAAGAGCTCTAGAGTATAATCAATGAATATACACACCTCAAGAGTACCTTGATATTATGCGAATATGCAAAAAAACATCCTATGATAGTCTGCGAGATGAAATCGGAAGATTTTCATTCAATCGAAAACTTTGAAAAAATATTATCGACAAATTAAGATCATAAAATCAGAGCTCTTTAAATTTTTTATGAGGCCAGATTTCAGTACAGAAGAATATGACTGTATTGATGTACAGAAGAAAATACCCGCACGGAGTATTTCTTAGTAGAAATGAACGAGAAGGTCTGCTACTGACAATGTTGTACCTAATTCCAATGATGAAATATTATCATTTTGGAATCTTTTAACTAAATTGTGGCCAAATGGCAAGCCCCAAGTTGAGGGACCTCCAGTCTATAAGACATCTGATACCTGGTGATGCTCAGCTCTTTTATGGTACATTAACTGGATCTCCTAATGTTTTGGCGGATGTTGACGGATTTAATACAAATTTGGACGTTTTGTTAGAGGAAGAAGCCGTAGAGGGTTAAAGTTATATTTCAATTAGATTGAAAGTAGGTACATTACTTATGTTCCTTTTTAATTAAAATGAGAAGATATTTTATTATTTCTGAATGTTATTATAAAGCTTTTTAGTACAAAATAATATATCTTGTGTTTAATTGTTGGTGCTCCTTAGATTTCATAACGCATAAAGTCTTGTTATTTCTATTGCATTATTTTTAAATGTTTTTCTTTAAATATTGTAAAAATAAAGAAGTTTCTACTTTTTTTGTTTTTTTTTTTTAATCAGACAATGTCTATATACCTATATACGTGTATGAATTCTTTTATTTATATTTCTATTGAAAAGACTGTGCTTAATGATATTTATATACAGTTTATCCAATAATTTCTTAATCTTGTCTGTTTCAAAACAAATATATTGTGATCCAAATTTTAAATATGCAGAAAACAGCCAAGTTAGTTAGCCGCTTTAAGTGAATTAATTTTATCATACATACAGTATTGAAGAATAGAGCCATCCATTAAAAACGTTAATATCTTTAAAACTGAGAACGTTTTTTAAGATCCCGCTATATATAATAAAAATATAGCATCAGTTTAACAAAATTTTAATCATAACTTTGCCGTAAACATCATAAAATTACCGAAATTTACCGATCAAACTTTAAACACTTATAACTCTGTTTCAACTTCACATCAGTTGGCTGTTTTCTGCATAACGCTATCCATTTATCATTTGGCTACGCCGCGATCCGATAGAGTTTTCTTCCTTTTCCAATTGTTCCTTGCCTTTCCCTGCTTTCCATTTCACCTCACTGTCCCGTTTCTTAGTACTTTCTGTTTGCTTTTTTCCGCTTTTTTTCAAATCCTCACATTTAACTTGTATTATTCTATTTTGAAGCTTTGTATTTTCGTCGCTTTTAATTTAGATTTTTTCACTTTTTTTCTGATCCTCTCATTTAACTTGTATTTTCTTTTTCATTGTTTGTTTTGGTTTATACTCTTCTTTTATTTTTTGTGGCTCCATGAGTTTCCCTTTTTCTGTTTTTTTAGGTAGTCGACTGGCGTATCTTCAATAGGCTGCTTAATTTTATTTGATGATATCTGTTCATCTTCATTTTCGGAATTGATTACATTTTCTTCAATGTCGCTTTCAGAATCATCACTGTGGTTGATTTTCAATGTGTCGTTTTTATTTATGTGAGATAGAGTAAGATAATCTTGTACAAACTGCTTGGGTATAACACCTTCATCGCAAAGTTTTTTCAAGTCTTGGTATTTCTTTGTAGAAATAGGTAGCGGCCGTGTATAAAGTCTTTGTAGTTCTGGTTGAGTTACTAAATTAGTGTCCATTATTCTTTCATTTGATCTGCCTTTTCCCCATCCCTTTCCTTTTACACTTTTTGTTTCTTGGCCCAGTTCAATATCGTAGTTTTGCCCATTTTCTTTCATCGTGTATTTAACTTCCATAGCATTTAATTTATTTATTTTAAACGTGACGATCCTCATGTCTCTTAGTTTTAAATCTTTATTAGCAACAGTTTTAGCCGTAAATACTTTTTCGGTTACAGACCAATCTATGAAATCGGTGTGGTCCATGACTTTAACTTCATACGGGCGCGGTGTCTTTCGAGCTGTTAGCATAAAAGTGGCCCATTGTTTAGGACTCCATACAATGAGCTTTCGCACCTCACGCTCAATTACACTGTGCATTGAGTCAACAGCCATATAAGTATGCCCAGGCAGTAGATAGTTAACCTGGATCACTTGAAAGCTCTGTGATTTTTCCAGAAAGTATTTAAAAATACTTAAAATTACCCGGTTTTTATTTTGACCCCCGCAGGAATCACAATATAAAATGACATACTTTGCCCCTCTTTTGTCAATTTCAACAAGATAATTAAACAAGCATGTTCCTATTTCAGAACTTCCTCGCTTCGCATCTGATTCTCCCCACGTATAACAAAAACCGTTTTGGGTGTTAGACTCATAGACGGTCAAATTGTATACGGCGTATTTCCTGCTATAATAAAGCAACATGCTTTCTCCGTGAGGGGTGTTTAAAACCTTTTGAAGGTCAAAACTAGCTATTATGATCGAGTTATCCTTATAAAGAATGTTCCGGTGAATTTCGCAACGCTTGTAACAGGCCTTCTTTTCTTCAGTATGTCGTAGAAACTCGTTAGTCTCTTCACTCATAACATTTGTGTTGTTTTCGTATTTGATGCAATACTTGCACTTATCCTTCTTGGGGATATGAAACGAAATATTATATTCATTGAACAGATTACGGAATAGTCGATCACTTAAGCTGACTTGTGATTTTTTTTCGCAATATTTCACGTAAAGTCGGTATAAATTTGACACGTTCTTAAATTCGTGGGGTAGATATAATTTGTTTGAGTTCTTGCGCCTATAATGTGAAGGTAGTACTGGTAGTTTTTCTATGTATTCCTTAGCAATTGTGTACGTTGGTTCATCAAATTTGTTGACTGCGTGACGAGTTCTTTTCTTATGATGGGCTATTCCCTCTTCGGAATGTGAAAGATTGTATAAAATGTACTCATACTAAACTGCTGACAGACCTGTTTTTTACCTTCTCCTTCATTTATATAATATTCAACTGTCTGATTTCTTCTGCTATTGTCAGAATCAGTTCTTTTACGTTTAATAGAAATATGAGTTGCACAGTTAACTATCCACTCCTTCTTTTTTTGGCTATCAAGTTTCCAAAAAAAAAAGAGATTGTCTTCTTTCTTCTGTTATTTCGTAACATTTTCTTGGGCATTTGTCTATTTTGCACGGATTCTCTTTGATTTCTCTAGCATCCTTGATTTTACCTAATGTTGTGTCATAATTTAAACCAGCTGGTCTACAAACTGCTCTTTTTTTTTTACAGGTTTTTTTTTTCTGATTGGTACATCTATGTTTTCCTTCTTCTTAGTCTTTTTCTTGGTCTTTTTTTCTATTCCGCTCGAGCTGTCAAATTCAGAATCTTTTGGTGACCACAGATCTGAGCTCCCACATGAAAAGTCACCTATATCTTCGTCCAACATGAAATCCATGTAAGTTTTTTTGAACTGTGAAGTTAAACGCGTTTTGTGTGTTTTAGGAGAATCTGATTCAAAAATTAGTGTACTCGAAATACGTTGGCTATCTTGGTCACTATTATGAACGATTGTAAAATTACCAATGCGTTCTGTGGAAATATTACATTCATCTTTGTTAGTCATAGTATCGTTACAATGTGTTTTAAACTCCGTAAAATGTAAAGTTACTTGTATTTGGAGGAAGAACAGATAAACTAACATCAGAATCAGTCTTTTCTTTATTGTAAGATTCAGCAAAGGGGACTTCAATTGTTGTAAACTCACAAAGAGGGCTGGTGCTGGGCTCACCAAGTGCCAAATAAGTCGAATCATTGGCAAATTTATCATGATTCATTTTTTCTTCTGTCGGAGCCGTCTTGTAGTGAGGTTCGTCTCTTGATTTGGAGATATCACCTTCAGCAATAAACTGCGTCTTATTAATTTCTTCGTTAACTTGTTCCGCTGAAAATATAATTTAGTTATTAGTTAAGTACCTTTTTTAATACGAGTATAATAAAATAAATAACAGTGATTACTTGAACGCAAATACGTACCAATGAGTACTTCAGATTGCATTATATTATCGCCCATTAAATCTGCATAAGACTTCAGCGTTTCACAATCTGATTTCTTTATTATCACCTCGGAAAGAACAGTGATTTTTGGTAGATGACTTTGATCAGAGGTATATGGAATACTTCGATTTGCAGAAGAATTTTCAGTGTATGCCAGCTTATATTGAGGATCGTCTCTTATTTTGGAGATATCATCTTCAGCAATAAACTGTGTCGTAATTATTTCTGCGTTTACTTGTTTATCTGAAAATATTATTTAATTATTAGTTACCTAGTGAATATTATAATAAAATAAATATGATTATTACTTGAACGCAAATACGTACCAACGAGTACTTCACATTGCATTATATTACCGCCCATTAAATTTGCATAAGACTTCAGCGTTTCACAACCTGATTGCTTTATAATCACCTCGGAGAGAACAGTGATTTTGGGTGGATGACTTTGATTTGCAGAAGAACTTTCAGTGTATGCTTGAAAAAAGTTATGAGTTCTAGGCAAACAAATAGTTGATGTATTAATGTCTTCGTGTTCCAGTTCATCGTCAGTACTAGGAATAGTCACATTACGATGGCTTAATACCGCCGTTGAAAACATCGGTGTCGGTAGATCTGTATCACTGTCTTCTATCACGTCACTACTTGTACTTAAGCTTCCGCGAGCAACATCTGTAGTTTTATGTCTGAAATAAGTCAAAACTAAATAATATTAATATTTAAATACCGTTCATTACAAGACACGATACCAAATTTTGATTTCGTCAACTAGACTTATTTAAAATAGAAATAATAATAAATAAATTTATAAATCCCCAAAATAACGATAATCTTACGTATACACCGTGTTTTTATTGATTTACGATAACTTCGGCATATTACTAGGTACATCCATAGAAACTAAGTGGTAGATTCTTTTTTTGTATATTGCAAAAAAAAAAATTTTTTTTTCTATGGAGCTAAGTTCATTTAGTTACTTTGCTCCATAGAGATTTTTTTATTTTTTTTTGCAATATAAAAAAAAAGAATCTACCACTTAGTTTCTATGGATGTACCTAGTAATATGCCGAAGTTATCGTAAATCAATAAAAACACGGTGTATAGAGAAAAACATACTTAAATATAAGAAGACAATAAGAATAGAAGAATAATATAAGAATATAAAACATCCAATAATCAGGAACAAATACTCGCGCTCATCACACAAATATCTGCCCTTCCCGGGCTTGAACCCGGGACCGCTACCTTCGAAGGCAGAGTCACTACCAACTAGGCTTGTTAGCTGAGTAATGCTTTACTAATATTATAATAATGTGGGTGTTTATTTCAGTGTGTGTTTATGTTCTTTGTGGTTAAACGCCTCAATTAATCGTTGTGAAATTAGGTCCATGGATAGTTTACGAGTATAGTCTGAAGATGGATATTGGATATTTTTTATCCCTAAAAAGGGTCAGTTTCTGAAAGTATAGCGAGAAAAAACTTCTGCACATACGGAGACGCAGGCAAAACCTAGTAATATAATATAGATGTACAGTCGAGATCATAAATATGTGTACACTTTAGTACCCTGTGACTTTAATCGCTGTGACAATTTATATTAAAGCCTGTACCGAACAGTTTTTTTACATACCATATTCACGATAACAATAAAACTGTAACTAATAGTAAAGATATTTTATTTTAGTTATAATGAGTAATTGTGCCTTTTTACAATAACCTCGTAAGGCCCAGTGTACATCACAATGTACAAAGTAACACTTGTAACTCAGACCCAGTCAAATTGGGCTTTACCCACAAGTAAACGCCCAATGTACATTGCAATGTACAGTAACTTTTTCAAATCATTCCATTAAGGTTTTACCGCCATCGGCCATTTTGATTAAACGCTCTGAATGACAGATGCCAGAAGTGACGTTTGACACTTGAGGACATTTGAAGTGTCAAAAAAATCCATAGATATCGGCCATTTTGTTTCAAACATGCCACCAAAGCAAATAATTCTTGGGCCGCAAGTACATGTAGGGGGCCATTTGCAACGTTAAAAGATGGCGGACGTGTACTCGTAATTTGTTTTGGACTTTAATTTTTGGGTAATTAGGTGTTCAAAGTTCTTTTCTGATAGTGATTTGTACTTTTTATGCCTTTGTGTCGCACAGTGATTGAAGACTTGGACTTATTTCGTGTATCTGGCACCTTTCTTCTCGTTTCAAGTGGACTCGCAGTGGTGCAGAGGTTTAAACTATCTTGACCTCTGACCTACAAATCACCGTACAACGTTGCCCCCAATCTTCCTAGAGAAGATTGGATTGTGTTTTATTGCTATATTGATTGATACTCATATATACCTTGACACTGGCGAAATCACTTCACGTGGAAACGCCATTATCCTCGCGGTAGTAGCTGTTCAAGTCGCCGCGGGCGCAAAAAAAAAAAAAAAAAAGTACATGTAGAGATATTGTACATTAGAATGAACATTGGGCGTTTAGATCTAATAGCATCATTTTAGCTTGGGCCTTACGAGGATAAATATACACATTTTATGGTTTGAGGGTTTGGCGGCTGAAGCAGCGATTTTTTTTCTTCAAGCCCGCCATTAAGTTCTGCACAGTTGTTTCGGACCTTTATTCCACCCAGTCCTACCAGTAGTTCGATAGTCGAACTGTTTGGATACTTTTTTTCCAAATTGTTATACTGACGGATCGAACTATTTGGAAACGCGGATTTTATTCCAAATAGAACTACTGACTCCGATGTACAGTGAGATTGCAAAAAATAAAACATTACCTACTTATTTCGCGAGATATTTTTTCATTATATATTAAAAGCTCCACCTATGTCAAAAAGGTTGTTCTTGTAGTTTTACCTCAAAATTTCTAAAGAATGTCCTACAGAGATGTCGCCATTTATAAGCATCATTTGGGTATTTTGAACGTGCTGATCCCTCAGGATGCTCTCTCTTGTTCTGCTTTTAAATGGGGCCACGCCGTTTTCAATTTGTGTTCGCAAAACACTGTACAAAGCGGCATCATCTTTAAAAACTTTTAGTATTTTCAATAAAGTGGCCTTCAAGTAGTATCATTCGGCAAAGTACTCACGCGTGCCGGTCGCATTATAACCAAAATGAAGAAGATATGTTTATTGATACTTGCAAAAAGATCGTGTCTACAAAAATTACACCAATCAAAAAGGTATTTGAAAATTGTTTTGCCAATGTTCAAGAATCAAGCGAAACGATTATGCCATCCTTTGAGGAAAAAAGAAGTTCCCTTTATAGAACAAGACATAGAACTTTGGATCAAAATAATACGGAATTCAATGAATTAGCGGATATAAAAATTCCAAAATTATTATCAGAAAGTTTTCTTGTCATTGACGATAGTGAGCATGAGAAGATTCTAGTTTTCTCGACATTAACTGCGAGAAAATTACTCGGTGATGAAAACTGAAACAAAATATTTTATAGTGATGGTACTTTTAAACGAACCCCCAAACCTTTTTATCAAATCTTCACCATTCACACTGATATTGCCAGAAATAACAGTTCAACGAATATAGTGCCCGTTTTGTATATGCTTTTGCCTAACAAAACTCAAGAGACTTACACTAGAATGTTTAGATTGCTGAGGGACAAATTGAGTTTGAGAGTGCATATATTTAAGTGCGACTTTGAAATGGCAATAATCAATGCAGTAAAAGAGATTTTCCCGTGTGTAGAAATCCGAGGCTATTATTACCTACAACAAGGCAGTGTGGCAGCAGGCAAAAAAAATAAAGGCAACAACTACCCCACATCAAAGATATTTAGTGAGGATGTGTGCTAACTTATCTTTACTTCCTCAAGAGAAAATTCATACTGCATGGTCATCTTTGCAAGCCCTTTTCCCACCAACTGAAGAAATGACCAAATTTCAATTGTATTTTGAAAAACAGTGGATGTCTTTGTGTGCGTCATTAATAAGTTGCTCAAATAATAAGCATCGTACAAACAATGCGATAGAGGGCTGGCACAGGAGACTGAACTCGCGTATGCCTCACAAACCAACCCTGATGCGATTTTTGTACAAGCTGAAGCAAGAGGCAAACTATCAGGACACCCGAATAAAAAATTGTTTGTTTAGCGGTGCTACCAGACGACGGCGGGACATTTTATTCGACAACTGTTATACAGGGTGGGCCAAATTTTTTTGCACTTTTAAAACATCAATAAAAATTTAACTTTTCATGTTTTTTTATATTTTATTTATTTAACCTAGTAACAGATAAATGCAATTTATTTTTGAAAAATAACGTCATCCAGATCTCCTCCGTCTCGTCGTTGCACTCCTGCAGTCGACTACACAAACACTTTGGAAAACTCGCTGACGCATGCTGCGAGGGATCGCAGCTATCTCATTCTGAATGTTTTGTTTTAACTGGGGTATTGTCATCGGATTATTAAGGTACACTCGACTCTTTAAATATCTCCACTTGAAAACATCGCAAGGTGTTAGGTCCGGGCTCCTTGGCAGCCATGGGAATTGGGATGTCACCTCTGCGAGAAATCAACTTTTTCGGAAACATTTCTTTCACCACCGGTAAACTCATGTTTGACGTATGGCATGTTGTTCCATCTTGTTGCATCCATGTTCTGGTCACCTTCAAATTCATGCAGTGGGTGCAGTTTCAGATCTAGATGTAAAATTCGCCGTAGACTAGTTCTTGGTATTGCTAGAGCTGCTGAACGTTTACGCGTAGATAATTCTGGATCGTTCTCTACAGAAACTTTAACCTGCCGTATGTTCTCATCATTTCTTGTTAAACGTGGACGCCCTGTTTGTTTGATATTCAGTGTCGAACCAGTTTGCTTGAAGTTTTTGACCTAAGATTTAATTAAACTAACACTTGGACACTCACTCACTTGGCGTTATCCTTATTCAATTCTAAGTAGGCGTCGTACAGAAAGATACAAATCGTTGTTTTTATAAAACTGTTTAATACAAAAACCCTGTTGCTTTCCCGTGAAACGCTCCTTTATAAATAAAATTGCACGAAGTGACCTATAGTTTCCCACCAATTTCCCGCCGCTCACTCTGACAGAGTCCGAAAAAATCAGTGTTGCTATTTGCAAAAATTTATGGCCCACCCTGTAGAAAGCAGTTGAATGAATTAAATGCCGGCAATATTACAGAAATTGAGTTTCTACAAAATATCTCTATTATTAAGAAGCGAATGCAATAAGTATCATCTAACTAGCTTTCCGCCCGGACTTCTTTTGCGGAGAATCGGTACTTTTGGAATCGGAGAATTCGTTCATTACATTCGTTAGAACCTTAGAAAACCTATAATTTATGTTGTTTTTATTATTATTTGGATATTTCCAACATATCCTGTACCTCGTAGGGGGATGTAAAGGGGATGGGTACAGATCTGTAAACATGAAGTAGCTGTGTGAGAAACAACTCTGATTGTTTTTTTTTTTAATTACTTATAATAAATTAATATTTCGCCTTAAATTTTTTTAGCCTATTTTGGTGTCCCACTGCTGGGCAAAGGCCTCCCCTCCTTTTCTCCATTCGTCCCTGTTGAGTGCATGCTCCCGCCATTCGCTTTGAAACGCGTCCAAGTCGTCCCGCCATCTCCTTTTTGGTCTGCCTCTGCTCCGGTGGCCATCTTGCGGAGTCCATTCGGTGGCAACCCTGGCCCACCGTTCCGGATGCATTCGGCAGACGTGTCCAGCCCAGTCCCACTTAAGCCTAGCGGTCTTGTCACCCACATCAGCAATGCCAGTTTTGGAGCGCAGTTCGGTGTTTCTGATCTTGTCAGTTCTACGAACCCCGAGTATGCTGCGCTCCATTGCTCGCTGGCAAATCTTGAGTCGGGTTTTTTGGGCTTCAGTCAATGACCAAGTTTGGGCACCGTAGGTTAGGATGGGAAGAATACAAACGTCGACGAGTTTGCGCTTTAGTGAAAGTGGAAGGTTGCCCTTCATTAGCGCCTTCATGGACCAGAAGCTCTTCCAGGCGTTTTGGATCCGTCGATCAATTTCCTTAGCCTGCCTGTTGTCGAAGGATACTATCTGGCCCAAGTAGATATACTCGTCAACGTATTGTATATCTTGCCCATCTACCGTGACCCTACGTGTCGTGCCATTGGTCATCAGCTGGGTCTTCATCCTATTTATTTTGAGTCCGACTTCAAGACTTGCCGTGTTCAGTTCTTGGAGCATTCGTTCAAGTTGGGTTGCTGTGTGAGAGAATAGGACGACGTCGTCAGCAAAGCGGAGGTTTGTTAACCTGTTTCCGTCGACGTCGATGCCCATAGTCTCCCACGAAACCGCTAGCTGTCTGAAAATTTCTTGAAGGCAACTGGTGAACAACTTTGGAGATAGCGGATCGCCCTGTTTAACGCCTTTTTCGATGCGGAATTTTGGGCCGGGAGCATGCAGCTTGATGCTGGCTGTACTGTGCTGGTAGATAGCACGAACGAGTTCAACATAGGTGTTATCGATGCTCTGATTACGCATTGCGGAAAATACAGCAGAGTGCCTGACGCTGTCAAACGCTTTGCTGTAATCCACGAATGCGAGGTAGAGTGGTCTGTTGAACTCGTTGGACTTCTCAATTATTTGATTGATCGTGTGGAGGTGGTCTGTAGTAGAAAAACTGGGTCGAAATCCAGCTTGTTCCTGAGGTTGATGTTTGTCCAGCAGTGGAGCAATACGGTTTTCGATGACCTTAATAAATAATTTATAAATATGCGATATTAAACTGATTGGTCTGTAATTCCCAATGTCAGATTTGTCGCCCTTTTTGTGGAGAAGTGTTATATTTGAGTGGCAGAAGTCACGAGGGAATTGGCCAGTATGGAGAATGGAATTGAACAGATTTGTAATATGGGGCAATAGAACTTGTTTTCCTGTTTTGAGGACTTCGGTTGTAATACCATCTTCTCCGGGACTTTTTTGGTATTTTAAATCTTTAAGGGCAATATTGGTTTCGTACCCAGTTATTGGAGAGATGGTGTCGGGACAAGAGTACTGCTCGGTAGAGGGTGATGATGACAGAGAAGGGTCCGAATAGAGTGATGTATAAAACTTAGTGCAGATTTCGCTGACTTTGTCTCTGCTACAATATTTATTCCCATCCTCGTCT
Source organism: Acleris emargana (assembly GCA_927399475.2). NCBI lineage: Eukaryota > Metazoa > Arthropoda > Insecta > Lepidoptera > Tortricidae > Acleris > Acleris emargana. Next base: position 25,629,916 of record OV656835.1, read on the forward strand.
CGCAAGCTTGTAATCCAGGTCTTTTGTGTTGTAGTCCCATGTTTGGCTGCCCTCAGAGAAGTATGTTTTTTTAAGGCTATTTCGACTAGTTTAGTATTGAAGTTTCGAATATCTCGTCGGATGCTACGTTTAACTTGTTTGTCTAAAATTGAGTATTGTTGTTTGTTACATTTATTTTCTTCTCTGGATTCTATCAGATTAATTGTTGCTTTGGTTAGTATATTGTTGTTTTTTCTTGGTTGTCTGATTTTACTGCTTGCTATTTTGATATTGCTAATAATATTGTCATATAGAGTCTGTACGTCAGTGTCTATGTCGAGGATGCTGAATTGATTGTGAAGTTCTAGATTAAATTGCTCATGATTGGTAATTAATGTTTCCTTGTTAAGATGTTTGATTTGTTTTAAGAAAAGTTGTTGTCTGTGAAGTTTCCTATTAAATTTAATTTTTGCTCGTAAGGTTCTGTGGTCGGAACTGAATTTTATTTTGTTAAGAATGGATATATCTTTTACTATGTACTTGCTTGATGAAAGAATGAAATCTATTTCGTTTTTTGCATTTCCTGAAGGCGAAACCCACGTCCAGCGACGCTGTGGTTTTTTCAGAAAGAAGGTGTTACAAATTCTTAGACTTTGTCCGAAAGCGAATTGGATTAGGCGGGTACCACGGTCGTTCCGGTCGCCATAGCTATGCGGTCCGATCACATCACCATTATCCAATTCGGTTCTCTTTCCAACCTTTGCATTGAAGTCGCCAAGAATCATGTTCCATGATCCTCGGTTCTCTTCGCAAGCTGTATTAAGAAGGTCATAAAAAACTTCAATCTCTTCGTCGCAATGTGCTAATGTAGGAGCATAAATCTGGACTAGGGTTAGGGTATGATTTTGGTCAATTTGGAATTTTAATACAGCAATTCTCTCAGAGTAGCCTCGACATTCAATAATGTTGTTTTTCCACTTCTTGTTTACGAGAAAACCTACTCCGTACAGCCCGCCTGCTATTCCGAAGTGGTAAAACACACTATTGTCTCTCTCTACAGTCTGTTCTCCTTCTCTACGAACTTCCGACAACCCCACTACGTCCCATTTGATATCCTTCAGAGCGTGCTCTAGCTCGACGAGTCGTTCTTCTTTCATCAAAGTGCGGACGTTGTAGGTGAGAACGTTCAGCGAATCAGATTCCTTTTTCTTAGCCTTGGTCGTTTGACGGGGGATCGAATACGCCCGGGGATTCTTAGCACCCCGTGCTCCAGGGCTGGCCCGGCTTCCGTCAGGGCCGGGGTCCCTGGGGCGGCCGGGCACTGGGGGCCGTGACGGGGAGTTGCTCATTTCATGAGGGGGGGGGGGGGGGGTTTGGACCATAAGCCCACCACGCTGGTCCGGTGCGGGTTGGTGGGTCGCCAGAGCCTCGTTTGTTGTTTGGCAGGGTGTACCGCGTGCAGGAGAGGTTGGCTTGGGATCCGAAAGATGTAATTTGGACCTCCTTACACCCTAAAAAAAAAAACCCACGAAAAATGAAAATATTAAATAAAATGTTTTATTAACATAATTGTTTCATTTCAAAAGGAAAGTTCCAAAAAAAACTAACCCGACTGTACACAAATTTGACAGTTTTATTTCAGACATTCCAAAACGAGGACTTTTAGAAAATCAGTCATTTTGGGAAAAAGGTATTTTGAGTTTTGTACATAGTACGACCGGTGCATTTCGGCACTCAGACTAATGCGGACCGGTGTATTTTGACATTCAGACTAATGCGGACCGGTGCATTTTGGCATTCAGACTAATGCGGAACAGAGAATTTGGGCATTCAGTCCAACCCAGCCGGAAGGTAATTTTGATTGTTTGAAGCACATTTCCAGATTGCTGAACCATTTGCATAGGTTTTGTTTTTGTAATATTGGTGTCCCGCATAAAGCAGCACCGTACCCCTTCCTCTCTTTAAAAACACAACACTCGATTCTTCTTCATTTATTTCCATTATTGCTCCACACGTATTACTTATGCACCTCAATACAAACTATTAATTTACATGACAAATAAAATGAGTGACAAGTATATAAGTATACTTCATAATCTATTTTAAGTGTTCCGTCACAGAGGTATCAATCATAACAAAAAGGACAATTTCCTCTCAAGATAAGAATACATTTGAATTACCTATTCTGACTGTATCATTATATTCATAGTAGTTCTATTTGGAATAAAATCCGCGTTTCCAAATAGTTCGGTCCGTCAGTATAACAATTTGGAAAAAAAGTATCCAAACAGTTCGACTATCGAACTACTGCACTGTGGTTCGGGGTGTATGAAGAAAGTGTCAAAATTCGATTTCTCCAAAAGTATCAATGAAACCCTCAAACGAAAAATACAGTGATATTTATTAATACTAAATCTATAATAAAAACCATAAAATATAGCTTTACTTTATGTAATTCATAATAAAAAAAAATATAAATAAAACAAAAAATCTTGCAAAATTTACTTAATTATTACAAATGTCTAATTATTACAAAATAATATATTACAAAATATGTTTCATCAAAATAAAATCTCATTAATATTAAAAATATAAAAAAATACAAAAAGTCTAGAAAAACATATTTACAAAGTTGACACCCAAGGTACTACTACAAGTGATAAGTAATCCCCTTAAAATTATTTACATTTAAAATTAATGATTTTAATGAGTCTTATATTAACTTTAGATATGCAATAAACTAATTACTGATTGTGATAGAGCCGATTTTTTCATCTTGGTGAGTTTTCTGAGACCCGTAATCAGGGGGTCTGAATTTTACAGAAGCCGATTTAAAAGATCCTCATTTGTTACTATGCGTGACATTTTCCTAGTATTACTGAGCCTGAACATCTTAATATTTTTATTTGTGGACTCGGCAGCTTCTTCTGAAAGCTCTCCAATAGGAACAATAACATGAACGATCACTTCAGCCCCGTGAATGAGAACCTTGTGCACAGAAGCCGGTAAATTATACCATGGATATTCCTGAACAAGCTGCCGAGCCGTATCTAACGCAAAAAGTTCTTCTAATCTTCTGCGCTGAGTCCTCTTGCTGCACGATGCATAGTTTTTCTTCGGTCGCCCTAATTTTGAATTGTTACCCAAGTCATCGGATAACACTTGCCGGGAGGTAGATGTGGCAGCAGCGGCAGCGACGTCGGATGTAGTTTTGGGTAAATCTACGGTTTCAGTTATATTCAACCAATCACCATACTTCTGTATTAGATCCCTACGGGTTCTGTTAACGTTATTCCAATATTTTTTTATTTGCGTAACATCAATTTCCACAGCATCACGTAATTTTTCTACATCTAAGTTTTCAGCATCCTTGGGCACCAGTTGTAGAAGTAATTGGACTATATGACGTATTTTTTCTGCTTCCGAACCAGTAGCAATATGCCACTGTTCGAATATGTACATCCTCGAAACTGTGCAGTGGAAAAAAGTACCTGGAAGAAAACGAAAATGTATATAAACAGTTGTTAATATTTTAACACAGTTAGCTCAACCTTGTAGCCCGTGCTACGACTTTCGTAGGGGGCTCATATCCTGGGGTCCGGCAAAGTCCGGCAAGTAAAATATAATTACTTCATAAATACACTTTATAAGCAATGCAACGAATATAAAGTCAATCTTCCGGAATCGTTCGGAAATAGTTAAAAGCTTTTATGAAATATTCGTAGCAGTTAAATATTTTATTTACAATGAAGGTCACGTAGACCCCAAATAACTCAACATTTGTTGTTTAAATATGTAACAAAAATACAAATAATAATAAAACATACCTTTATCAACAACTTCCATAATGATGTAAATGATTAATACACAAATGATCTTGAGATATATGTCGTAAACAAACTTTCACTTTAATGACTTACTGATAACGCTAATTACGAGTGGCAGATGCGTTCACTTTGAAGGTCCGAAACGTAATGATTATTTCAAATGATTTGCAAACTATTTATAGTTTATGGATGTATGGCTACTAGTGAGTAATTAGGCATAGAGAAATTATGACTGGGCTATACCAACAATCTGGACTTATGGCCTTCTATGGGACCACAGTGTACTGGTAGGACTGGGTGGAATAAAGGGTTTCGGAGACTGGTGGCATGCTTTTTCCATTTCTTTTTAAAATCTTCCTCTGATACTGCTGGAGCACAGTTTTTACGTAGTTCCGCTTTTACTAACGCCCAATACCGCTCAATGGGTCGTAGTTGGGGGCAGTTAGGGGGGTTCATTTCCTTCTGCACATATTGCACATTATTCAAAGCGAGACACTCCTGTGTTGCTTTGGCATAATGTGAAGTAGCCAGATCGGGCCAAAACAACACATTCCTTTCATGTTTCCTTATAAATGGTAATAAAAACCCTTTTATACATTTTTGAACATAAATATCACCATTTATGGTCCCTTTCGTTATAAATGACCCCGTGCGTTTTCCACAGGGGTGAGGTTATAAACATTATAGTCAGGACTCCAAATACTACTTGCATATTCAAGCTGTGAACGAACCAGTGCCTTATACAAGATAAGTTAAGGGTCTTTTAAAGCCTACAGTACATCGAAATATAAAGCCTAACAAACTATATGCCTTATTGCATATGCTGCTTATGTGACTATCAAAAACAAGTTTCCTGTCAAAATACACGCCTAGGTCACGTATTTGGTCAACCGACTGCAATGCGTGTCCATTAATATTGTAGTCATATTTAAGTGTAGATTTTTTTTTGGAAAAACTAATACTATGGCATTTATTGTAGGCGAGAGACAACCTATTTTCAATGCAATATAAATTAAGGCGATCAAGGTCTTCTTGTAGTTTCGCACAATCATCATAGGTTTTAATACTTCTGTAAATTTTCAAGTCATCCGCGTACATCAAAAAGCTGCTATACTTAAAACAACGTTTTATGTCATTAATGAACAGAATATATTGCAACGGTCCAATAATGGATCCTTGAGCCACGCCGGAAGTTATGACCATTTCTTTTGATATGTAACCATTAATGACTACTGCCTGAGACCTATTTGTAAGGTATGACTTAAACCATCGGAGTAAATCACCCTTTATTCCATTATAGGCGAGTTTTTTAAGCAGCAGTGAATGGTCCACCTTATCGAAAGCCTTTTGGAAGTCTGTATATATCGCATCTATTTGGACACGATCATCCAGACTCTCAAAAAGGAAGTTCGAAAAGATAGTTAAGTTTGTTACTGTTGACCGTTTCTTTACAAACCCGTGCTGTTCCTCAAGTATTAAGGTCTCCAACGAAGGATAAATCAGAGCGAGTACCACCTTCTCAAATACCTTCGGAAAGATTGACAAAATCGATATTGGCCGGTAATTTTCTACTTGTGATTTTGAGCCCGACTTATGTAACGGCGTGATGAATGCTAGTTTCCATCTGTCAGGAAAAATACCTTCCAGGAGACATTTGTTAAAAATAATTGTCAAAGGTAAGCATAGCGATGAGTTTGTTTTTTGTGCAAAAAATGGAGAAATGCCATCTGGTCCAGGTCCCTTGTTAGTATCCAGGGATCTCAAGAGCTGCTTGACTAATGAGACTTTAACAGTTATTCGGTTCAGCAACGGCGCTTCACAGAGATTACTCTGAACTTTATTTTTGTATGTTATTTTCTGTGGTACTTGATGAAAATCATTTAAAAAAGAAGCCTTTTGACCACTATGATCAGAATTAAAGCAGTTAAATATTGCTTTATCCAAACATTCGCAATTACAAAAAATGTTGTCTAAACAGGTAGCACTTGAAACACCTATTCGTGTAGGTTCAAAGAACAAATTACATAAATTAAAAGATTTAAATAAACTTAAGATCTTAATAGTATTAATTGACGATTCCAGTAAGTTAACATTAAAGTCTCCACAGACAATAACATGCCTTTGAGTTTTGCAGGCTAATTTTAACACATTTTCCATAGTAGGTTGATGGTGGTCTGTAAACGCAAATAATTATGTAATTTTCTACTTCTATGCAAGAGATTTCTACAAGTCTCTCTATGGATAGCCTAACAATATCTTTCCTTTCTTTGGATTTTAAGGTACTTTTCACAATTATTAAAGAACCACCATGAATGGCGGATTTTCGGGCAAAAAAACTAATTAATTTAAAATTAACAAAATCAAAAATTAATTGATCTGGTCTAAGCCAATGTTCAGTAACACACATAATGTGTACACTTTCGGTATCTAAAAATAATCCTACTTCTAATTCTTTGCTGGAAAACCCTTGAATATTTTGGTGAATTAAAGGCTGAACACGCCAAAATGTGGGCATACTAAATAGTCAATAAAACATAATCAAGTAAAATAAAAAAAAAATTACATTGGCTTACTATCGTACATTTATAAACATACAAATGTGTTTTAATTATGCCTTGAATACGCCATTGCCCTCACTTTGCGTCGCATGCGGCTCATCAAGGTTTGCACGGCATTGTCAGGGTACTTTTTTCCAGCCCAAGTCCCATGTTTTTTTGCAAATCAGCCACGGAATTGATTTGCCCGCCCTTATTTTTTAATATCCCTTTCATTATGGACCAATATTCTTCGATAGGCCTGAGTTCACGGCAATTAGGAGGATTGCAGTTTTTAGGTACCACAGCAACACCATTCTGTTTGTAACAGTCTGACACAACTTTGGCATAGTGGCAGCTTGCAAGATCAGGCCAAAACTATGGTTGCGAAATATGATTTCTCAGAAAGTGTAAAAGTCGCTTCTCCAAACATTCTTTTTTGTAAATTTCGCTGTTTACAGTGCCTGTAGCGATAAATGATCGACTTTTTTTTACCGCAGCTGCAAATAGCTTGCCAAAGCAAGTACTTTTTCGGAAACTTGGACCTCTTTTTTAATTTACAGTCCTCAAGAGCATTTTTGCGACTCGTACTAGTATAAAACTCCTGGCCTGGTGTCTGTTTAAAGTCAGCTTTTATGTACGTTTCGTCGTCCAACACGATACATTTAAATTTTGTTAAGAAATTGTGGTATAACTTTCTTGCCCTTTGTTTGGCCGTCAAATTCTGCTGAGCGTTGCGGTCAGGTGCAGCTTGAGCCTTGTACGACCTTAACCCAGCTCTTATCTTTACCTTTTGTACATAAGATTGTGACATTTGTACCTTTTCAGCGACATCGCGTGACGAGATCTTCAGAGTTGTGTTAAAAATCTGTAAAACTGTGGCTTCTTTTTTTTTGTGTCTTACGTCTTGCTTTCCGCCAGTACCTGGTTTCCGTTCTACAGTCAACCGTTCTCGGAACTTTTTTAAAACAGAACAAACAGTGGATTGTGGATATTTCAATAACTTTGCTAGTGCTCTGTAGCTTAGAAGGGGATTTTCCGTGTGCTTGAGCAAAATCATTTCACGCTGCTGAAGTTCAGGGCTCTCCATCGTGAAAACGAATGTACGAAGTGACATGCTATCACAATATTTTTTGTTCATTATACTATGGAGTTTATAAATATATTACTAAATAGTTTGTACAGTCGTAAATAAATAAAAAATAAGTACATATGTATGCCCACGTTTTGGCGTGTTCAACTTTTATATTTATATTCAATGGTGTTTCCGCTGTCCTATACTTTAGTTTAAATGATTAGGAATGGCATTTGTGCCACTATTGAACCTATTTGGTTCTATATTAAAGGCCAAAAGATCTACCAAAGTCAAAATATATTTCCTTGGCAAAATGATTTTTTCAGCTGTTAGCGTGAGGCGCTTTATGAATTTATTTAAGTCAAAGAAATGATATTTGGGCATTTCTATTTTTCCTTGTACTCAATTAAAAAATGGTTAACGCAGCGTTAAATTAGTCCATTTGGTAACGCATTTTTTTAATGCTTAAATTTAAAAATATATACTTCTTGTTAAAAACTTTTTAATAGATTTTTCTGATTAAATTTAAGCATTTAAAAAAATGCGTTACCAAATGGACTAATTTAACGCTGCGTTAACAATTTTTTAATTGAGTACAAGGAAAAATAGAAATGCCCATTTGCCATTATAACATGTAGCATTGTACATTAAAGAATTTAACTGAGCTATTTTATTATTAAAATTATGTGGCATATTTTGTGAATATGGTAATGCACAAAGTATAATTTTACCTATTCCGGCCTGTTCAATTAGGTTTAATGTTGATATTAACCTATCTACACTAGACTTATCTATATTAAGACTGTTTCCTACTACTATCACTAGAGTAGTAGAACTGTCATAACTTCCCATTGATATTAAATTGCATAATTGCATAAGACTCGCATTAGGATAACAATAATTTGTTACATTTTGTGTCAGTATATTTCTTAACATGTAACCCATTCCAGACCCTATCTGATCCGAATAAATAATAGTTTTGTTATTACTAATTTGTCTAGGGGACTTATCTAAAACTACCTATGGGGCACATAGCTCAAAAATATCAAGAGCCACATCTGGCTGAACCACAGTAGTTGGTGAAATTCCAACACAATTACAATGGCCAATGCAATTATTAACCAAAGAATTGAAACGCTCCTCGTTATATTTACTACTTTCCAGCAATAGTGTGAATGCCAGCATGTGCTCCTTGATTTCACTCTGAGCCGTTGAGTATTTTAATGACATATCCTCTAGTTTAATTCTTAATCTACTTATCTCAGCATTTAATTTGTTAACATTTAAATCATGTTCAGTCATATCTGAATCTAATTTTTCATTGCATTTTTGCACCCTACTTTTCGTAACTGATAACTCTAATTTAATTTTAGAATAGTGTTTGATACTCCTCTGACGTTTAATAAGCTTCTGAGTACGCCTTATGAACTTGTTTATATTAACATATTTTTTTAACTTCCTATTAATATTAAAAAATATTAAGTTCTTTATGTTACTGTCCTTGACATCCTTATTACCTATCATCTCCTGATACAAATTTTGTGTAATAGAACTGTCATAACACTCACGTTCTTTCCGTAGGTAATTTAACTCTTCATTAGCAGCACCGAGTTCTTCTTCAGGGTTAAATATACGGTTTAATGACACCACACTATGCACCATCGTCAGCGAAAATCTGAGATCTGCGATGATGTGTGCATGGCTGGCGTCATAATCGGCGTGATTATTGGGGGACTCCAGGAGAGCTGTCCAATCTTCTTCTCCAGCTTCCTCTCCAATGAAATGGTGACAACAAACATTCGTCCCGCAAATGAAAAAAACAAACTGTTCACTACAATATTTTATTAAAAGGTTCTTTATAGCGTAATAATAGGAATGCTCACTAATATGTATGATAATAAACACCGAAGTATTTTTTTCTTTATGTATGTGACTTTGGTAAAAATTTAGTATTAAGAAAGGGCACTTGAGAAAGGACATTTTACTTCCAGAAAATATGACAAGTCATACGAGGGCGATATTGTGACGTCAAAATCCAGCAATAAGCACAATTAAACTATTTCCTGCTAAAAAAAAATAAGACCAAACAGCAAAAAAACATCAGAAAACGAAATATTTCATGTTTACTATTTATTTTTTCATTCCGAAGAAACTAGGTAGGGCGATTTTTGTGAGATATCGTTATTCATAATTTAGTAAAATCCTTTCTGTACGATTTACTCGTATTTATGTTAGCGGTGTTAGTGTTCGACAGTAGAATTTTTCCGTGGCATATTTTGATGCAGTTCGCACAAAGTGGTTAACAACAGTGATTTTTTGGCTGTCATCCGAAATAATTTATCACAAACTGAGTTTCCATCAATGCTTAAATTAATTTTTCCACTATCAGTTTGCTGAAAACGTATCGGTATACGTTCATTACTGGTACCAAAGTAAATATTACCAGTGATGTATTCACTGTCGTATAATATTGGGTCCCGGTCCAAAGTGTTTTTAGTTAGACTATCATTAACAGTAGATTCATCTTGTGCTGTTTGTAGGTTCATAAAATCATTATTGGGTAATACTTCAATGCCATCTATTACACTTTTTACAGTATTATTTTTACACTCTTTTGTCATCAATTTCGGTATTCTTGTCTCATTTTGCTCCAATTTATTACGACTTCTAGGGGGTAGGATCGGAGTAGTCAAAGTATCATCAGTTAAAACATCGCTTTCATGAAGACTATATTTCAATAAAAAATCATCGTTTACGGTGGTTGTAGTAGGCGTAACATATGTAGTTATATCGTGATTCTGTTCATTAGCCTTATCTAAAGTTATTTTGTTGTAATTGTCTGTTACCAAATCTACTTCTGTAGCTAAAGTATCCATGTCAAAATCGTTGTATTTTAAGATCTTCTCATGCGCTATTTTAGATATATTGGAAATATTGTCTGAATCATAAAATTGTATATTTTTTTCCGTTGTAACAACAACACCACTCGAAGCTCTCACTTCAGTGTTATTGAGATTATCATCGTCATCGTAGTCCGTAGTTAAAAATGGATTATCTGTACTTTTGGCTATCATAGATGGCAATTCTGTTGAGAGAAAATGAATTTCAAAATTAGAAGGCGGGGTTGATATTGTAGAAATTAAATGTTCATTTGCGTTGTGTTGTCTTTTACTTTCTTTCTTTTTTAAATTGGTCATATTATCTGATTTCCTGTTCAATGCTCCACTCTTTATATCGCGGAAACTCTGTTCAACTATAGATTCTGGATTGCTACAATGTTTCCGCATTCTGTCGTTTAAATCGAAATCCGACAGATTATCGTATGTTTTCATGTTACTTGATTTCCAGAATTCCTTAATTTCTTCGATCATGCCATACCGTCTCATATAATCTAAAACGTGAAGATCAAGGCATTCGTTCAAAGCCTGCTCAGTTTTTTCGAAATCCTCTAAGAAAATGTTTTCTTGTAGAGATGATCTTTCAAAATTTTCCGCAGCCTGAACATCTAAATCTAAATATAGCGGAGACATTCCAATTATTTTACTGTAGGCTTGCTTGTCATCGTCTTGTTTATCATTATGTGTTTTGACTTGTTCACTCGTTTCATCATGAAAGTCCTCTTTTGACTGAAATTCTTTTTTTGCCCTTCTTATTTTTGTATTTGAAACCAAGTTAGTAGGATTCGAAATTATAAATGAAAGGTCAGTAAACTTCGTTTGAAAAGAAATTGCATCCGAAGGTACGAAGTATACTCCCGCGTTGTCTAAGGAAGTCGTTCGTAACTCTTTGGACATTAGAGAATCGTTTAGGGCCTCTGGTGAAGGATTGCAGTCTTGAGCCGGTGCTCTTTTCGCTGGATAGATCTCTCTGTAATAAAAAGTAAAAAATAGTTAAAAATGCTCTGGACTGTCAGCCACATTTGCGTTTATAAGAATCTTAGAGCCGTATTAATAAATTGATCTCGACTGTAATGCCTGTCTCAAGATGCGTCAATAATGACAGTGTTCTATGGCTTGACGTTTACTTTGACGTATCTTGTGACGCGCATCTCAGCCGAGATGAGTTTATTAATACGGCCCTTAGACCAATCTTAGATAAGTAGGCTCAATCAGACTAAATAGTAGCCAAATAAAAACTAAAATAAACAGCAAAAGGTTTGTGTGGCGCGCAGGCCAGTTAAGAAGTTAGAGCGAAATCGACCGGAGGTGGGATTAAACGGCAAATTATTAGTTACATACATACATAAACTCACGCCTTCGTTCCCAGAGTGGGGTAGGCAGAGCTACAGAATTACCAACAAGTCTTAAAACTTGTTGATAATTCTGTAACCACATTTTGCACAAGTAGGCTAAGATGTTTCCCAGTGTATTAGTGACAGGTGGCAAGCCCATCGCCTAACAGTACTGCAAGCCTTTATTCCCTTAGTCGCCTCTTACGACATCCACGGGAAGACATGGAGTGGTACTATTCTAACACGGCAACCACACGGGTTACGGTTACGGGATTAGTTTTAGTCATAAACAAAATATAATTGATATGGGAAGGTAACTTAAAACAACCGAAATACGGCAGTCAAACATGTGTATACGCGCACCGCATCCCTTGGATGTGATGGTTTTTTAAAGAAAATTCACGTACCACCCTAACCGGAATCTATCGCTTATAGCCTGGAGATTCTGACGAATGTTCTTTGTACAGTCAACAGCAAAAGAAACTGATGAAATAGGGTCTCAAAATAGTATATACAATAAATTAAGACAGATGTATCTAATTATTGTAGTTTAGCATTAGTAAATTAGCTCGTAATGTGTCATAAGTAAGTGACATGCCATTCAAACAGTTAAAGTCATTACTGAGTGTTTCAAATTAAACTGATTTTCTAAAATAGCAATAGTCAGTAATACTACCAAACTATCACATGTAAGTGAATATAAATGTTTGGGCTTTCATGTCTTCTCAAGACCACCTCGGAATACAAGTCAGACGTTCGGTTAGTGTCGGTTATACTCGTAAGACAAACACGCGAAACAACTATAACACCTCTCATTTCTATCAAGGGTTGAAATAAGTTCCTACTACTTCGCTTTGTTTTTTTTTGCAACATTTAAAATAAATCCTTTTTAACTGCCGTGATTACCCTAGCTTTCATTTGGAGATTTAGTCATTTTGACTTTATCTTGTTGGACACTTGACACACAGGTAGAAATAGTTATTTGTTCAACAAGAGAGCAAAGTTGGTTTTTGCTGCGAGTGATGATGTTGAATCCCGAGTAAGCGAAGGATTCTATTATTGAATCACGAGCGTAGCGAGTGATTCTAGGTTAGAATCCTGAGCGTAGCGAGGGATTCAAAGACACGAGACGTAAAAAACTTTGGTCTCGTGTGAGACATACAACTTTTCACCTCAGCAGCGAGAACAACACAGCGCGAAGCTGGTAGGGCCAACGCAGGTCTTCCGTTGTGACCATTTGGTGAATACACGACTAAATAACGACACGATCGCATATGCATCAATCACAAGCAAAGCAAAATACTAATAAAATAAAAAGTGGAAAAAATAAACATGAAACAGATAAAACCTGTCACTCAACTTGATAATGCCGTAGTGCAAACACAACTTTATACAGCTTTATGTAGTCTGTGGCTTTAATTAGGCCTTGTCTATTCTATGGCTATTGGCTATGGCGGACAAATTAACAAAAATTACATCGTCATTTACATTACATTACATTTGTTTAATACGCAGAACAAATTAGCAAAAGTAGGTCAAGGACCATGAAAACCAAATTGAGTATCAAACTATGAAAAACGTCTAGTAACACCGTGCTCCTGAATGCTTGTGGGACATAGAAAAAGGTATGTGAATACGTGATTCGAACTAAATTGCAACTAGGTAGTCTCATATGTCTGAAATTTTCTCGACTTTTTCGCGTTCCTGCAAGTGTTTCCTTAATGAGCCTTAAAACTATGTATATACATTTCAGGTTCTGAAGCGACGGGGGCAGATTATGAGCTAAAGTAGTTACGTTGACGGAATCATTGACAGCCTCGTGGAGTCATAATCTACAAAAAATAAATTAAATTGAACAAAAGACGTGGATTTCTAAACTTGAACAAATTCAAACAAAGAAAAACAGCTACTAACATCATGCTACTTAATGCTTGTGGGACATAAAAAACAGGTATCTGACTGGAACCAAATTAATAGTTACTGTTCCCTTAACTGCAAGTGTTTCTTTAACTGAGTCTTAAAACCATGTATACATTTCAGGTTCCTAAGCAGGCAACAGATTTTTCCAGCAATTTGTTGCTGTGGCCTGATACTTTACTACCCCGAAGAGGAGACATGCCAGATGAAGCTTGAAGATTTTAGGTGTGACATGAACCCACAACGGAATGGCGAAGCAGAGGCTTTTTTTGTTTTTGAGTGAAGACATGAAAAAAAACAATATGATAAAAATTAAATAACATGTATCTATATTTGTAAAACCAACAATTTCAAAAATTAAAAGTTAAAAGTAAAATTACTGCAGTTTTGCAAGTTAAATGTTACAGTTTTGTTTGGAACCGATATTGTTGTCTTAGAAACTTGAGTTTGAGTAGTTGATGAGGCTGAGATTTCGGCTTCCTTACTTGTTGTGGGCTGTGACAGAGGAATAGAGAAAGTAGGTGACTCAGCAGTGGTATTTGTGACTCTGGAAGTAGATGGGCAAGACCAAGGATCTGAGGTCTGTTTCCAGCTCATAGTTTCACCGGCTTCCTCACTTGTAGATTGTGACGGCACAATAGTGAAAGTAGGTGACTCAGTCGCAGTATTAGTGACTCTGGAAGTGGATGGGCGAGACCAAGGATCTGAGGTCTCTTTCCAGCTCATGGTTTCGGCTTCCTCACTTTTGGATTGTGGGGGAAGGATATGGAAAGAAGGTGACTCAGTGGCGGTATTTGTGACTCTGGAAGTAGATGGGCGAGACCAAGGATCTGAGGTCTGTTTCAAACTTATGTTCTCTATGATACGCTTACAGATTTTAGTTTTATTTTCAAGTGAATCTTCAATATATCCTTCCGCAACCATATTCGACCTCCATCCGCCGTGCCGTTTTTGAACATTAGCGGCTGAAAAAAAATTGGACTTCTTGGGTTTGTGCCCTACTGATATTTTCTTCAAAAATGCAATGAGTTTGTGGTAGGTTTCAATGTGCACATCATCCTTCGTTTTTATTGTTGTTTTCAACATTGAGTAAATACTCCACATTGTTGATGGTTGCTTTGTTTGTGATAACTCTATGAAATACGCTAACAGTACAGTCTCCGAAAAAGTTTTGGAACCATTTGCAAGTCTCCATTGCATAAAAATATCATAAGCTTTCAGATATTTTTCGCGAGACGTAGCGTAACAGAAAAGCAACAAAAAACATTTTTTTTAAACAAGTACAATAATCCCGCTATTTTTGAAATGCGTTCTGAAACTGCCCCCGCGGTTTATGTCACGAAATCAAAGATTGCTAAAACAATAACAAAATTATGTAGATACATGATAAACTTCTTATTTTTCATTAATTTTGTCTTCAAAACATTAAATAAAAAAAATTATCGTATAAAATAGTTATAATAAACACATTTCAAACTTTAACAGATAGTTTTATTTGCAATTTTACGGTTATGTGTGCATCCGAACGTGCGTTTCTTTTTGGGCCTACTATGTGTGGAATTTGAAAATCGAATTTCGAATCAAGTTGTTTCTATCTCTCGCTTTTTTCCTATCGAAGTGAAAGTGACAGAACAAAGTGAAGTTAAATTTTTTCGAATGTTGTAAATAGCCCCAGCACTGCTCACGGCATTTAAAAAAAATAATTAAAAAGCTACTTTGCCTCACGCTCGCAGCAAAATTGAATTTTGCTCACTGTTTTTAAGCAGCAAAACCTGCTTGTTTGAGCTGCTGAGGTGAAAACAAAATTATTCTTTATTGAAATTTTCTATAAAGAGACAGTTATGGCATCGTTTATGATCATTTTCTTTTGACTCATTAAATATTCAGTTGAAAATGACACTTTGTTATAATCTGTTTTATCTGGGGCGTCATGCTTGAACATGTTTTGAAATGTTAATTTTGATCACTTACTTTTGACGTTGACTGTACTACGTAGATACATTACGAAAAGAGATCGGACCAAAGAATGTTACGTTACTACGACTAATATTTCGTTATCGTCATAAAATGGTGCGAAAGAAATTAATTAAAATAAAACTTACCTACCTGCACAATAGGGCCATTCCATGTGATTTCAAATGGATTTCAACAAATCGAGTGAGCGGCATGAGTTTTGATAAGAATAACAAAAATTGAGGCAGATACTTTATGGTGACAGAAGTGCTGAACCACCACCATTTTATTTTTTTATTTTTTGTTTCAGAGTTTTACCCATTCAAAGTAAATAGTGGGGTCAAATTCCTGCTTGTATACAGGGTTACTGGTTAAGTCGACCTAGAAGATCCTTTAAGGGGTTATAGGTTCCATAATTTCTGACCACTTTTACTTGAAACACCCTATTCCAAACTTAACCGTTTTCAAGATATTTAACTTTTAAGATAACTATTCTTAAATACCATTTTTTTCCATATTGCATCATGTTTTAGAATCCTTGCATTTTATTTGTTTTTTTTTACAACAATTATGTAGTAGATAAGTGTCTTCAACATTCTGGGTACCTAAATTACCGTTAAGTGTGCTAACCGAGTCGTATTAGATGAATGATTGCGAAAGAAGGAAAGAAAGGACCATGGGCAACTTAGTATGGAGCTTGGACCCAGAACCAACTCAGCTGAGAGTTAGATCATTAAAAGGATCTATAAATATACTTCATTTTGTTCTATAGGCACCAAGTTGTATTCCATTGCAGAACCGAGATATTCATATTTCAGTCAGTGTGTATGTATAAGGTCTATAAACGGGTTTCTCTTAATGATAGGCTACCATATCAATCATTAATCGATAGGATAAGAATATAAAAGCGATACACAGAAAATAATAAGTAGGTACTAAAACAAGAGGAAGATAACAGGCGGTCTAATCGCTAAAAAGCGATCTCTTCCGGACAACCTTTAGGTAGCGGAAAAAAGTTAAAATGACATGACAGAACCGAGCGTTTGACGTTTGATTATTTTATTTATTAATATAATCAGTATTTACAGCAAGTTAATGTTATCTTATTATTCTCATTATACATTAATAACCAAGTCATTCACATGACCTGCAGGATGATTAAATGGCATATGCCTGCCTAACCCTAAGTACCATATAATGGAAAAAGTGTGAGCACAAGAGCCTATTGTGCGTTTTCCAGTTAAGCAAGAACAGTAGTAATGAGGGATGGCATCTACGCCATTTTGATTTCTATCTAATGCTACACTGATACACTACGAGTATAATACTTGAAAATATTATAGGTACGTATAAGATAGCGTAGATAAACTACTTCAAACGTCTTTAAATGCGTTTATGTTTTAATGTTTTAATGTTTTAATGTTTATTAGGGTAACAAACGGTACAATATAACTTATAGCTAGAAAATATATTACAACATCAACCACTAAAGTTACCACAAGTTAAATAAAAGTTTAACAAGTTTATGTAGATAATTAATCAAGATATTTCAAAAAATATGACTAGTTAACCCACGACGAAGACGAATGTAGTTCACGCCATGTTCGGTAGCAATACCTTCATTATTACTACATATATTGTTTGTTACCTACCCTCCAAAATGTTAAATACCCTAGCCACAGATTCTTCATAGTTCGTTTTCACTCTAAATTAAAAAATGGATATCACAGTTCTGCAATGGAATTCGACTTTGTGCCCATATAATTAAATGAAGTAGATTTAAAGACCTATTTAATAGCCCAACTCTCATGTCTGTTGGTTCTGGGTCCATTTTGACGCATGGTCCTTTCCACGAAATATTTTTCCTAATAGGAATATTTCAAAAAAACTCTATGGCAGTAATACTGCAGATAATCTAAAAAACATCTACATTTCTTCAGCTATCTAACGAGGTATGGCAATCTTGGCTATTATTAAAAATAAATAGAAATAAGTATCTTAGTTGAAAGTCTGCCAGGTAGTAGTAAAAAATAGTCTTCTTAATCTACATTGAGCATGAACCTGCAGAAATACAACCTCTTTACAGGATCTTGTTTGTTATTGACATAGTGCCTGGCAGCCAAAAGCCAATGACACTGAAAACAAAAACTATTTTGTTGTTTTTTTGTTTAATTAGTCTGCTTACGCGATTCCTCCGTAGTAGATGCGATAATCAGTGATTTCTCCTTATTACTCGACTTGGCTTGTATTTCTGGACTCTTCTTCGTTTCGATTGGTGACTGTGCTTGTTAACTGGACTCTGATTTGTGCTTTTGATGTTCAACTGTTGAAGATGGCGACGTTTACGAACGAAGAATATGCTGATATTCTTCTTTGTTACGGATACTGCAATTGTGTATCCATACGAGCTCGTGATGAATATGTAGCACGCTATCCAGGTCGCCGAGTGCCGGATGTTAGTGTGTTTGACGGTGTATACCGACGTCTTAGAGAGACTGGCTCCCAGGTACCCAGAATGTTGAAGACACTTATCTACTACATAATTGTTGTAAAAAAAAACAAATGAAATGCAAGGATTCTAAAACATGATGCAATATGGAAAAAAATGGTATTTAAGAATAGTTATCTTAAAAGTTAAATATCTTGAAAACTGTTAAGTTTGGAATAGGGTGTTTCAAGTAAAAGTGGTCAGAAATTATGGAAACTATAACTCCTTCAAGGATCTAGGTCCAGTAACCCTGTATAATAATACCCTCTATTTTTTTATAGAAAACAACGAAATGATTGTTGCTGTGTTTGATTAGGTAAGAAATGTGGATGTCATACTGTATGAAAAAAGTTATCTGAATTAACTACAAAAAAAATGTGTCCATTTGAAATGTTCAGGTAACTGGTAATTTTTTGCAATTTTAATTCTTTTTTGTGCAACCCTGATGCATATTAGGGATTACTTTTTTCAGAAATATAAAGTACCTACTAGTTTTGTTCATTCTGTAAAATAAATATTATCATTTTAGAATAATAACTTCTAACAGATAAATAGTAGTGAAAATTGAGAATTTCGGAAAATGCTTATGTTTGAACCCCAATAAACCCATGTGGAAAATATAGTCCATGTCTTTGTTAATTAGATTCAGTTTCAAAAGTTTTGATATTGTTCCTATTTTTGGATAAATGTTTTTTTTAAACTGCTTATTTCGTGAATTTTCTCTCATTGATTTTATATATGCAGAGTAAAATATTTATGACGATAACTTTTAAATGTATGGCAATTGACGGCCAGACGGTTCAAATTTACTATATATATTTAAAAATACTTATATATAAAACGAAAAAAACATTAGTACTTGCAAACCTTTGCTACTTCGAAATTTTCTGAAGTAGAATAACGTCGCACTATTAATTCATTATGAGAAATGGGAACGAAACTATGATAAGAACGTGTATTTTTTATGGGTTTTCATATTTATCGCTCTGATAAGTACAACTGAGCTACATCGACTTCTGATTTTGGGACGAAAAAGAACTTGATTCCAAGAACTTTGTTTACACAAAACTCGTACATAACTTCAGGGGATAAAATTTTATCACTACCTGTGGTGCGTTGCAGACTAGCTTTCCTTACCAAACGCTTAATCGTGCGGCCACCACCATCACAGGGGGGTTTGCCGTGAGAGGTGGCAAAAAAGTTCCACTCTGCTTCCCGAAGTCATCTTAATGATGACACAAGTTTACAAAATTCTGTTTGTACCTACTTATATTGTGCAGCTGCACCATCACTAAAATAATGTATAATTTCCAATTTGTCATATTCTTGTTTTAGACATGCAAGGAAAATCTTTTGGAAAGCGAAAAATGATACGGTGTTATGGGTTAAACAATCGCTGATTATACAAAATGTTCTACATTGGACAACGTTATCTTTTTTATAGTAAATAACGAATGGATGCAACGTGGCTTGATCGTTTGTACAGTGAAATGATTGCACTTCGTCTTGTACCAAAAAAGTAAAATTTTCTGAGAAATGTCCTAAAACTATGCAGTCGGTGTCATATTGCAATTTTTCTTTTAAAGTCTTCAAATATTCAGATTGCTTCTTTGTTATGTAATGATGATGTTTCATTTTTAATAATTGGTCTTTTAAATCTTCTTTAAATTCTTCTACTGTTTTGATAACTGTATGTAAATGGCATCTATCAGTCGATGCCCATTGAGAGTACGTTATGGAAGATAGAAGCTCAACATCTTCACTTATTTGAGTATCCAAGTTTTCAACCCCTGGACAATCTGTACATTTTGAAAGCATGCAATTTTCGTCATATACAGGGCGTCCCAAACTTATGGGACATGAAGGGGAAGTACCTTAAATATCGTAGATAGTGTATTTTGCTGAAAGAAGACTTTGTTATTTTTAAAAGTTAGTAATTATGCATCATAGATTTTCTAAAAATTACTTGCATCGTCTGGGAATCGAACAGACTTAAATGTCAAAAAAAAAACACCCTACTTTTATGATGCCAATTGAAAAAATGGTTAAAAAATAATAACTCTGCTTAAGTAACATTGTATTTTAAAAGAAAAGAACAACGTAAAATTAATCATTTTAATCAAATTAAAAACATACATGAAACTGCCGTAGTCAATTAAGTGGGTATTTTTTTGTAAATTAATTAAATAAATACTCAAAATATGATCCCTCTTGCCTTACGCAAATCGCCAATCTTTTAATGAGTCAGCTGCCTGTTGATTTTCTTATCATTTTATGGTGAACACTCGATGTGATATGGCACAATTCAGTTTGCAACTCATTTAATAAATTTCTTATAATTTGACTCAATCATTTTACGTTGTTCCTTTCTTTTAAAATACAATGTTACTAAAGCAAAGTTATTATTTTTTAGCCATTTTTTTCGATTGGCATCATAAAAGTAGGGTGTTTATTTTTTGACTTTTATGTCGGTTCGATTCCCAGACGAAGCAAGTAATTTTTAGAAAATCTATGAATGCAGAATTACTAACTTTTAAAAATAACAAAGTCTTCTTTCAGCAAAATACACTATCTACGATATCTAAGGTACTTCCCCTTCATGTCCCACAAGTTTGGGACGCCCTGTATATCGCACACAATACTTTTTAGCAAGTCTTGGTAAGTTAACTTCGCCTTTATAGCTGATAACATTAATTTGATGTTCTGATGCATGAGATAAACACACACTGAATGTGTCCCGCTAGCACCTGCTAGTTGGCAGTTTTTAGGCCGCAATGAGCATAATGATGAAAAACCAATGTTAACGCCTGTATTAAATTCCTTGAATTTAATGAAAATTTATTTTAGTTCATAAGACCAAACGTTTCTGCTGTTTGGATTTACTTCCTTCTTTATCACGGACAGTTATACAATATTTTTGACAGCAGCTTATAGATATATAGATACATGAAAACAGGTTAAATAACACAAGCACTTCCTACAAAGAGTTTGCACCGCTTCATTTCTCCTAAGTACGGTCTCCTATATACAGGGTAGGTAGCAGGTGAGCAAGCCACCTACCTAACATCGAAAAATAGCCTTAGTAAAAGTCGCACCGTTTTCGAGATATTTGAATTTTTCTGATTTTTAGAAAAATGAACACCCGCACTGAGTTTTTGATCTGTGGTATTCGGACTTTTTTTTTTTTTTATAAATTAAACGAAATTTAAAGATTTTAATTTGATCGATTAGTTTTGCATTATTGCTGCTGAATTAAACTAGAATGGAATTCTGATACAGCTCGCGTCGCAAGTAAGCTTGGGTGGCATTACTGGCTTAACGTGAATTGCGGTGTATTTTACGCATTTCTTTAAAAAAAAAAAAAGTCTTTTGATGATAAAGTATTTATAATTTTTAAATGCCTATTAAACGAGCATGTTTCGAGTCGAGTGCGGGTGTTCATTTTTCTAAAAATCAGAAAAATTCAAATATCTCGAAAACGGTGCGACTTTTACTAAGGCGATTTTTCCAAATTAGGTAGGTGGCTTGCTCACCTTCCTCCCCCTTAAGTTTATCGTGGTACTTACGGGACACCCTGTATAACTTCGATAAGGATTATAGTAGCACCTAAATAAATATATTTCTTAAACGAGCAAAAATAACAATTCTTTTTAAACTGAATCTAATTAACAAAAAAATGGACTATATTTTCTGAATAAATTCTAAATCGATAATATTTAATTTACACAATGAACAAAACTAGTACTTTATATTTCTAAAAAAAGTTATCTCTAATATGCATCAGAGTTTGCACAAAAAACAATTAAAATTGCAAAAAATTACCAGTTACCTGAAAATTTGATATGGACACCATGTTTTTTGTAGTTAATTCAGATAACTTTTTCCATACAGTATGACATCCACGTTTCTTACCTAATCAAACACAGCAACAATTATTTCGTTATCTTTAAAAAAAAAAGTTAGATCGTATTATATACAAGCAGGAATTTGACCCCACTATTTACTTCGAATGGGTAAGACTAGGAAACAAAAAAAAAATGGTTGTGGTTCAGCATTTACTGTCACCATTTATTCCATGTATCCTCATTTATTTTTATTCAAATCAAAAGTCATGCGGCACACTTTTTAATTCAAATTTGTTGAAATCACATGGAGTGGCCCAATACTGAAAAACTACCCCTTCTGACCCACGGCACAACTACGCTGCTCAATATCGCACCGGTAATCGGGAGTGGTTCCCATCTTCCAACCTAGCCATCCCACCCAGGTTGGATATTGGGACATCATAGTCCATCTTCCAACCTGCCTAAGGTTGGAGGTGGGAGGACCTTGTGCAGGGTCCGTCCGGGTTGGTACCACCATCTTATCCATTAACCTACCGCCAAGCAGCAGTGTTCGCATTGTTGTGTTCCGGTTTGGGGATAAGACAGCCGGTGAAATGACTAGCATAGAGGCATTCCATCTTCGGCCTCAGGGTTGGCAACGCATTTGCAGTCTTAGGATTGCGGTCTTGTGAATGCGAATGTCTATGGGTCACAGTTTCCACTTACCATCAGGTGGCCTGTGTGCTCGTTTGCCTTCCTATGATATAAAAAAAAAAAAAAAAAAAAAATATTTCTTTTTCTTCTCATCTTCAAACCTATACTATATTAGTCAAAACAAAAAAATAAAACAATTAAATGTTCAAATTGCTTATAATTATGTGTAAACCCTTCAAATGACATTAATGTTTTTTTTATAAATATGGTTTTATATTGAGTGGCAAAAATTTTTTTTGTCATAATGTGTTTTAGGTCATACCTAATTAAAATAAGAAACTTTTTATGGGTGGTTCCATAAAAGTTGGGTAACTTCGTGTTCCAGTGATTTTTATTTATACAGGGTTATTGGTAATTCGACGTATTCCCGTTAGGAGGTGATAGGGGTGACTATTTGCGGTAATTTTCATCCCCATATGCATTATGCAAAAGTGAACCATTTTTGAGTTATCATGTTTTTTAGATTTTTTCAAAATAAGTCAACAATGCAACATCAAAAATTTATTAAAAAGAAAGTATCAATTTGAATCTAATTTTTTCTTCTGATTTATAAAAACCATTTAACACTGGTTATTTATCAATATTTAAACAACAATTATCAGTCCAAATTTAAAAATGCGAGGTGAAAAACGATATAATTTCTAGATTTTTTTGATTTTTTTTTCCACTAAAATGCCTTAAAACCAAAAAAATCGTTATGAAACTTGGCTTGCAGATTAATTTAAAAACATAAACTAGGAACTTATTTCAAAGAAACTGAAAAAAAAGATCACAAAGGAAGCAGGCGGAAAATTTGTATTCGAACTAAACTACGGATTTAGAAACGCGTCTTTTTTGAAAAAAATCCGATGGGCCGACGAATCCAAATTCGATCAAGATGGGATTACTAACTACCAAAAGTGAACATTATTGGAGTTAGAAAGTGCACAACGCCGTTTTTCGGTCAATGTATGGATGGGAATAATTGATGATTATTTAATCGGACCACATTTTTTACCGAAAAATCTAAATACAGCACCTTACGACCATTTTTTGACAAATGAAATGTTTGACCTCCTCTCCTTTGGCTACAAGGAAAAACATGATATACCAGCAAGACGGAAGTCCTGCACATTTTGGTGTCAATGTAAGGCGATGGCTCGATAGCCATTTTCCTAATCGTTGGATAGGGCGAGGAGAACCCATTACGTGGCCTGCGAGAAGTCCGGACTTAACGCCGGTTGATTTCTGTCTGGGGTCACATGAAAACCATAGTTTACGCCGTCCCGCCTGTGTCTTCCGCGGAAGAAATCAAGACAAGAATTATAAACGCAGCAAATGCGATGCGGAATAATTTGACAACTTCGGTAGTTAAGTCAGAACTCAGAAAAATTATGCTACTATGCATACGCAATAATTTTTAATTGTTATTGCTATTAAACTGTTACTGGTTCTAAATTTAAAATTGATTTTTGTTTTATTGACATTGGGTATTGTTTTTAATTAATTTTATGGGAATTTTTAAAGAACGACCTTGTGTTTAGTTCGGATACAAATTTCCGTCTGCTTCTGCTTCCTTTGTGATCTTTTTTTTTCAGTTTTTTTGAAATAAGTTCCTAGTTGTTATGCATTTTTGGAGAGCTAAGAAAACGGTTATGTTTTTAAATTAATCTGCAAGCCAAGTTCCATAACGATTTTTTTGGTTTTAGGCATTTTAGTGGAAAAAAAAAAACAAAAAATTCTAGAAATAATATTGTTTTTCGTCTCGCATTTTTAAATTTGGACCGATAGTTATTGTTTGAATATTGATAAATAACCAGTGTTTAATGGTTTTTATAAATCAGAAGAATAAATGAGATTTAAATTGATACTTTCTTTTTAATCATTTTTTGATGTTGAATTTTTGACTTATATTGAAAAAAGCTAAAAAACATGATAACTCAAAAATGGTTCACTTTTGCATAATGCATATGGGGATGAAAATTACCACAAATAGTCACCCCTATCACCTCCTAACGGGAATACGTCGAATTACCAAGAACCCTGTATATATATTATGTATCCAATATTATAAATGACTGGCACATGAAATAGCGTATTTTTAATCATGTCACTCACTTTTGCCTAAATCATATTGTTTTTAATAATAAAATAAACTTCTTTTGTTTCCCTAATATCAGTCCCTAGCCCTGTCACATTTCCAAAATGCACTGTTTGTTCGTCCGGTTTTATCATGATATGATGTTATTTGAATTTTAGCTAATTTAAACACACTTAAAATTACATTCCTTACTTCACCAAAACAATTAGATAAACAAAAATAATCATTTTTCATACCTTTTTGTAAAAAAAAGTAGCGTCATCGATAATTACAATAAAGCCCTAGGCACTAATAAAATAAAAAAATACGTGGCATCCGAGCTGAATGACTCTTTTGAAACTCATTTATTCAAAAGTAATCACATGAAGTTAGCCACATGCGCGGACCGATCCGCGTCGGCTATTTGTACATCAGTGTTGTGTTGAGTTTCTTGCGGCGTTTCTTCTCAGCAGTGGTCTCTTGCTAAGCGCTGGTAGATTTTTGACGTGCAAAAGTGCCCGTGCGGCCTACTTACTGAATAAACACTAACTAACATCATACATTTTGACCCTAGTTGACTTATTAGCTTTTAATATATAACCTAATAGATTCAGTAGTACCCAGCCCGAGCAAGCCAATATTGGCAATAATGTGTTGCCTCTTGATTTAAACTAAATTATAGGACAGCGGAAACACCATTGAATATAAATTTAATTCACCAAAATATTCAAGGTTTTTCCAGCAAAGAACTAGAAATAGGGTTGTTCTTAGATAGTGAAAATGTACAAATTATGTGCATTACTGAACATTGGCTTAGAAAAGACCAATTAATTTTTGATTTTTTAAATTTTAAATTAGTTAATTATTTTGCTCGAAAATGTGCCATTCATGGTGGCTCTTTCATAATAGTTAAAAGTACTCTTAAATCCAAGGAAAGAATAGTAGATTGTACAACAAGTGCATAAAACGTACCATTTTACCCGAGACGTGCATATAGCCACCCGAGCCGGTACGGCGAGGGTGGATGGTCACGTCGAGGGTAAAATGGGTTTTATGCTCGAGTTTTACACTCTGCTTTTCACTTCGATTGCAAGGAAATAAAACAACGATTAAGCATATACAAGAAAATTTAATTATGTTCTATCGCGCATAAAATGTAAAATTAATTGAAATTAAAAGTAAAGTTCGAACAATTTTGAATATGTAATGTAATGTTCTTTCCTGGCATTTTTACAGTATTCGTTTGTGACGACGTAATCGTACACGGGTTATTATCAGATGAATGTGGAGGCTCTGAAGTAACACTATCTTCATCCATCGGCCGCATATTTGATTTTATCTTGCAGTCCCTGGATGTGGAAGGAACTGGCTCATTTGGAGCCAAATTTATGGCCTCTGTAATACAGTCTGATATCTTACATTTATTTTCTATAGAGTTCTCTATATAGCCCTCTGCAACCTGGTCGGACTTCCAGCCTCCGTGCCGTTTTAAGGTTGTAATGTTAGCTCCTGAATCAGCTAAGAGGGTAGCTGATGTCCTCCTGAAGCAATGCCCAGTATAGCTTTTAGGATTTTCCAAGTTTAAAAAATCGCAATTTCTTTGGGCATTGCTGCAAACTTGTTCCGGCCGATGACTTGCCTTGTACATTTGCCGTTTTGGTAATTAAGAAAAAACCTATTTGTGCTAATATTTTGAGGCCGTAAGGCTTGGTATTTTTTTACTATATTTAAATACTCTCCTTTTACCACAAACGACCTTTCTATGTTAGTTTTAGTATTTGGCAGGTTTATTGCTTGTAATTGGGTATCTGTCTTCACATCCTTCATGGTAATATTAGCAAGTTCTATTCCTCGGCATGCACCGCTGATGCCGAAAATGAGGGCTACCTACAACAAAAATATTTATGATAAATAAAAATGTACATGTTTTCAAACAATCAAATAATATGTGCTAAAGCATTTTAATACAAAAACGGAATAAGTACGTACTTTTGTGGCCAAATATATTTCGTCGGGAGCGTTATTTAAAAATGTTTCCACCTGGATTGCTGAGAGAACTTTAGATTTTTTAGCTTTGTATCCGCTGGAAAGTCTCTTTAGAAAAGCTGTTAGCTTAGAAAAGTTTTTTATATTCACGCCATGTTTCAACTGCACGGTAGATTTTAGCATTGAATAAATGCTCCAGAGGGTTGGTGGCTGCAATTTCTTCGACAGTTTGTCAAAATAGCTTAGAAAAACACACTCCGCAAACGTGTTTACGTTTTTTTGGTTCCTCCAAATCATAAAACTTTCGTATGTGCTGAGATAGATTTTCTTTGATTTAGGCGGCAATATCTGCTCAATAACATTTTTCGCACTTCTTTCCATTAAAGTCTCAGGCGAAATCATTTTTTGATCGTCACTATCACTACTTGAAGACATTGTTCAATTACTTACGAATAATTTATTGAATTTTTAATCGCAACACAACAAATTTAAATAGTTTTTAATTTTGTTTGACGAATAATTAGCTTCCCGCTACACAATTTTTCTTAATTTTTTTTTTAATTTTCGACTATGTGACGTTTGACTATTGACACTATGGTTTGAGCCTTAATGCCAAATTATTATAAATATTTGCGTTACTTATATTTTTTTAACGTAAATGCACGCCCGTATTAATCTTAGTGTATTTAGATAGTATTACATATGTCGTAATTAAAATAAGATATAACCTAAATCTCATATAAATATATCAATTAAATGAAGGTGTATTGTGTATGTGGCTGTAAGTCCTTATTGCCTTAGTCTTAAAAGAAGAAATTACTTTATGCACTAGAGCATAAAATGCGATTTTATGCAGCCTATACCCAGCATAAAGAAGGACTTTACGAGCATGAGAAGTGAAAAGGATATTGTCAAGCTATCTATAGAAAGGATTGTGGAAATTTCTTGCGCAGAACTAGAAAGTTATATAATAATATGTATTTACAGACCACCATTGGCTGATTTTTGCACATTTGAATCAACCATGGAAAATGTTTTAAAATTAGTTTGTAATAGCCAGAAGCATATTATAGTTTGTGGAGAGTTTAATATTAATTTACTCGAAATGTCAAATAATACCACTAGGCTATTAAGTTTATTTATTTTTTTTAATTTAGGTACTTAATCTGTTCTTTGAACCCACACGGATAGGTGTTAGTAGTGCAACCTGCTTAGATAATATTTTTTGTAATTGCGAATGTTTGCATAAAGAAATATTTAATTGTTTTAATTCTGACCATAGTGGTCAAAAGGCTTCTTTCGTCAATGATTTTTATTAAAAACCTCAGACAATAACATATCGACCTATAAATAAAAATAAAGTTGAGAGTAATCTTACAGTGTTACCTTTCATACAGAATGAGTGTAATAGTATTTATAATGACTTGTTTGGCGTAATTTTGCATCAATTTAATAACAATTTTAAAATGAAAACTATCACTACGTCGAAAACCAAATTTAGCGAATGGGCTACTGCAGGCATTCATAAAAGTAGAAATAGGCTTTATGACCTATATAGGGAGAGGGAGGACAATAAGAACGCGGACTTCCTAAATTATGTTAAGATTTATTCAAGGACCTTTAAGCAAGTTTCTTTAAGGCAAATTGTCTTAGTATTAAACTAAAATCATCTGACAATAAGGTTAAAACTGTATGGAATATTATAAATAGAGAAACGGGAAAATATAAAACTCGGGATAATCAAGTCACACTAAACACAGGTGACAAACAAATCACGTCAAATAAAGACGTTGCCTTAGCATTCGAAGATTATTTTTCCAACATAGCCATTAATACTACGAAATGTCTTAAATCATCCGCGGTTCAAGCTCAATCATTACTTTGCACTAATATCAGTAAATGTAATATAAACTTTGAATTCAGCCCTGTAAATTCAGATTCAATAGTCAAAGTATTTAAATCGCTTAGTTTGAAAAAGACTAAGGATTTGTGGGGCACATCAGTTAGTGTACTTTTTCATATAATAGATGTAATTGCACCCCATCTAGCATTAATATACAATAATTGCATATCAGAGGGGATCTTTCCAGATCTAATGAAATATAGTAAAGTCATTCCTCTTTTTAAATCGGGTGAGATAAGTGATATAACGAACTTCCGTCCCATTTCCATACTGCCCGTTTTAAGAGTCTGAGAAACTAATTTTGAATGATATGTTAGGTCACTTTAATAGAAATAAATTACTTAGCAATAAACAATTCGGCTTTACCAGAGGTCGATCAACTATTGATGCGGCATCTGTACTCATTAAATATATATATAACAGTTGGGAGAAATCTTGCGATGCAGTAGGAATATTTTGTGATCTTTCTAAAGCTTTTGACTGCGTTGTTCACACGACCCTTATTTTAAAATTAGAACATTATGGATTGTCCAATAAAGCTATAAGTCTTATGTCTTCTTATCTAAGTGATATAACTCAAACAGTTGTTGTAAACAAAACGCAATCTGATGGAGCTACAGTAAAAATAGGTGTGCCTCAAAGGCTGTATTTTAGGTCCTTTTCTATTTTTAGTTTACATAAATGACTTACCACCGACAGTAGATAAACTTTGTGATATTGTACTTTTTGCTGATGATACTTCATTAATTTTCAAGGTAGACTCAAAATCCATAGACTACAGTAGGATAAACACCACTAAACAACAATTAAAGTACTTAATTGGTTTACTAGCAACAATTAGCTACTAAATGCTAAGAAGACTAAATGTGTTAGGTTCGCTTTGCCTAATGTTAAACCGTTAGATTCTAGTATTTTTATAAATGACGAGTGTTTGCAAATCGTAGATAAGGCAGTTTTCCTAGGCATAACTATAGATAAACATTTGCAATGGAGTCCCCATATAGCTGTTGTACTGGCAGGTAAACTAAGTTCGACAGCTTACGCCGTTAGGAAAATTAGACAGCTAACCAATATTGAGACAGCTCGCCTAGTTTATTATAGTTATTTCCATAGTGTCATGTCGTACGGTATTCTGGTTTGGGGTAAGGCAGCTGACATACAAACTATATTTGTGTTACAAAAAAGGGCCATTCGTTCTATTTACAACTTAAATTCCCGTGACTCGCTGAGAGAACTTTTTAAGGAAATTAATATCTTAACTGTAGCGTCTCAATTTATTTATGAGAATATTATTTATGTTATTAAAAATTTAGATTCTTTCACAAAAAATTCTGATGTACATAATTTCAATACTATAAATAAAAATAAAATCGCTATTCGAAAATTCCGCGTCCGTAAAGTATATAAATCATTTGTTGGTCAATGCATTCATTTCTATAATAAACTAGTTGACCCGGCAAACGTTGTTTTGCCTTATAAATTAGAAATGAAAAATAGATAGTAGCCGCTTCTCAGATCTACTGAATATGCATATAAAATTTCATAAGAATCAGTCAAGGCATTTCGGAGGAGTACGGTAACTAACATTGTGACATGGAAATTTTATATATTATAGCTTTCACCCGCGACTCCGTTCGCGTAGAAATCGTTTATCGCTGCTCCCGCGGGAATTGTCCGATTTTCCGGGTTAAAAACTATCCTATGTCCTATTCCAGGACCTAACCAATATGTGTGCCAAGTTTCATCTCGATCCGTTAGGTGATTGAAGCGTGAAAGACGGACAACCATACACAATTTAACATTTATAATATTATGAAACGTTTGTATTTTTAACATAGCGCCATCTATTGAATATTCACTCAATCCAGTCAACAGATATCGCCATCTGTTAGAATCAGCGCCATCTATTGAATATTCACTCAATCCAGTCAACAGATATCGCCATCTGTTAGAATCCTTTATGACTGTCAAGTAATAGACAAATAATTTGCAATAAAATAATATTGCGACTATAAATTGAAATGTAAGCTATCCTATCTTTCAAGTTGGGTCGAATTGCACACGGTGTGCAAATCAAATTTAAAATCGGTTCTCTAGTTTAGGAGTTCATCGCGGACAAACAACGTGACACGTAATTTTTATATATACAGATTACCTGAGGTAGTATTAAAGCTACCCTTTCCAGCACTTAAAAAATACTTGAAAAAGTCGTTGATGTCTAAAGCGTATTATAGGATCGAGGACTATCTAATAGACAAAAAGGCTTGGCCTAAACCCGAAACTTAATATTTTTTTATTTTTTTCAAATTCAGTAGCTTTATCTTGTCTAGGGGACACCGTTGATGTAGGAAAACATATCAATCTTATGTGGTCGTCTTGCACCGTCTTATATACTTACACCTAGGTAGGTGTTCTCTTTTTTCTTCTGCCTCTATCTCTCTCGCGAGATTTTGGTGTGTTTTCCTGCTGAAACTACGCAGCTTATTTAATATATTTTTTAATTTAATATTTATAGATTTATATAATGCTAGACTAAGTATACCATTGTAACATTAAATATATTTAAAAAATGACTGACTGCCGAGTTTCTTGCGGCGTTTCTTCTCAGCAGGGGTCTCCTCTTGTGAAGCGCTGGTAGATTCTTGACGAGTAAAAGTGCCCGTGTGGCCTACTTACTCTTTCTTCTACGTCTTTTATCTTTTTTTTTTTAAAACATCTTTTATCTTATCTTTTAGTGCGGCGGGGTCTATGCTGAGGAAACACGTGCTGTACCAGTCAATCTCTCAGGCCCTAGGTGAGTTATTTTGCAGAAAGTTAATTAGTTATTGTTTCCTTTTGTTTGTGTGTAAATGTGATCTGTTTGTTTTGATATTATAGTTTCTTGCATGTTTCGGTATGTCTTTTCAAAATTAAATTATGAGTGATTTTGTTCAAATTTGTCAGTCCCTAGTCGTAAATGTGGCTACGGACTGACGCAAATGCTAGGGACTGACGTTCATACTTTTTGAGCCAAGTTCATCAATTTAAAAAACCTTTATTTGTTGTAGGATATGCCGCCTCGAAAGAAAATACCGCTTTCTAAAGAAGAAAAAGCAAGAAAAAAGTCTGAACAGGCAAAAAAACATTTAGAAATAATTAAAAATGACCCAGTTTTATTAGCAGAGTACAAAGAAAAAGAAAGATTGAAATACCTCAAAAAAAGGAAAAAGAACAGCGAAAATGCGTGAAAGATATGACTTCACGAGAGATTATGTATGTGTTTTAGTCAAGTTCATTGTGAGTTAAAAAGAATGCCGATACGCTGCGATTTGCTCTAAATATGATAGTGAAGATGGAGATGGAGCTGACAGTTGCATGTCGCTAAGTACAATTATTTAGAAGATGAAAATATTTTTTGTTCATTGTTAAATAATGTTTTATTTTATAAGATATAACGGAACAAGATACGTTTGGTTACGTGATCTCAAATAATTTAAGTATTATTGGTACTAAGTAGCGTTGTTGTTGGTAAGAGATACATGTATTCCTACAGACTGCTTTGTCTAAAAAGTTGATTGGATTTTTTAATAAATATGTCAATTAATAAGAAAAAGAGTTAGAATTACTAAATAAATTATTATTGGAAGTTAAACATGTGATTTTATCTATTAACAATGTTTTGCGTCAGTCCCTATCATATCCCGTCAGTCCCTAGAACACAGATTTCAGAAAAACACAAATTTCTCTTTAAATACGAGGGCAGAGTGAAAAGTCTGGAAAAAATTAAACATTTTTTTTTGGTCCAACTAAATATTTATTTTTCAATGTAGTCCCCGGGTCATTCTACTTTTCAGTGTACATTTTTGGTTATAGTCCGATAAAAAGTATACCAAATTATGAATCCGCGTCTAAATAAATAACATAAACTTAGAATGTTTAAGTTTGACGGTTTCCAAAAAAACAACTCTTAAATTACTCAATTATCGTTAAAAAAACTTGGTAACTCAGTGGTAAATTGCACTCTTTCCATAGAAAAGGCGGGGACATCAACATCCACTGCGTTACTGACATTATAGTTATTACAAATAACTTTTTATGTATTAGGATAATTCTAAATACAAGCTTATTTACGTCCCTCTTCGAGTTTCAAGTTAAAAAACGGTGCAATTCACCGTTTTTGAAATAAAAATTGTTTAGTGCAAATGTGACTAAAAATTTATGTACAACGAAAAGTAGAATGGCCCCCCCATGTAACTCAATACACTTGGTCCATCGCTTTTCTAGCTTTTCGATTCCCTCCGTATAGTACGATTTCTCCAACCCTTCAAAATACGCATTGGTTTCTGCGATGATTTCTTCGTTGGAACCAAATCTTTTTCCACCAAGCCATTTCTTTAAGTTAGGGAAAAGAAAATAGTCGCAGGGGGCTAAATCTGGAGAATAAGGCGGATGCGGGAGCAATTCGTAACGCAACTCGTGGATTTTAGCCATAGCAACTGCACAAGTGTGGAACCGTGCGTGGTCTTGGTGAAAAATGATTTTCTTTTTCGCCAAATGGAGTCGTTTTTCATTAAAACTTCATGAAATCGCTGTAACAAGTTGGCATAATATTCGCCGTTAATGGTTTTACCTTTCTGAAGGTAATCAACATATATTACACCACGAGCATCCCAGAAGACAGTAGCCATAACTTTATTCGCCGATAAAACTGCTTTGGCCTTCTTTGGTGCAGGTTCACCTGAAGCAATCCATTGTTTTGACTGCTCCTTGGTTTCTGGTGTATGATGATGAATCCAGGTTTCGTCAACAGTTATGAAACGACGCAAGAAGTCCTTTTCATTACACCTAAACTTCGCCAAACATGCCTCTGACAGGGTCACCCTAGTGCGTTTTTGATCTACTGTGATGAATCGCGGCACCCAACGGGCGGAGAGCTTCTTCATATCCAAATAAGTGTGAAGGATATTACGAACCCGTTCGTCTGAAATGCTTACAATATCAGCTATCTCACGGACCTTTATTCTTTGGTCGGTCAATACGATGTCATGGATTTTGGTGATCATCTCTGGTGTAAAGAAAGAAAGAAAGAAAGAAAATCATTTATTCGTGACATGCATAACAAAGAACAGATTAACAAATACAGAAAGAAAGCCACGAAATGGTCCCAACTCAGCGTAATGCTGACATTAAAGTCAGCGCTGGTCTTCCGTTGGAACCATCAGGTGAACCACGGAAGGTTACACACACATAATTAATTGAACACAAAACGGTAAGCAAAAATAAAAAATAAATAAAAACAAAGCTCTGAGTTTCGCAAAAACATGCCCGCCCTTAGATGGATGCAAGAGCAACAGTCCCTTAGTCTTACTTAAATGACATGGAGCAAGCAAAGAAAACCGACATTACCTATCCTATCTATGGCAGCGCCTATCTAATCTATGATTGTTGATAATAAAATAAATGATGCATGCTGCGCGCAACAGAAACTATTACCTATCTTAACAATTTCGTTTCCTAGAACATTTGAAAGTGCAAAATATTTAAAACAGGGAATATTTAAAATTGTGGCGAACTGAGGTGCAACTAATGCGGAACACGACCGTTTTCGAAGGGGAAAATGAAAAATTTAAAACAAAAGTAAAAGTAAAACAAAAGTAAAAGTAAAACCTGCTTCTACTTATCAAATATGGATGGCAATGCAGGCAGATGGGACATAAACCATAGGTATGTATGCGTTAAATTTGGCAATAGAAACAAGAAATGAGAATAACAGATTAATTAGATACCTATTAAGTAATATACTACAAAGAAGAGTAAGACAAGTGGTCATAATGTTGAGAAAAGAAAACTTTCATGATAATATTTAGCATAATGGTATAAATACACAGTATAATATAATAATTGTAAAACTACTACAATGGTAATTTTAATGGATTGGTAAATAATATGCAATGTTGTTAAAATTAATATAGTTTGAGGTTATTTTTAAAAGCAACTAGTGTCGAGTCTTAAATTTTCCTCTGCTACTTGGTGTTCAAATATATGTTTTTTTATTTTTATTCTGAAACTATGTATATTTTGCAGGTTCCTTATTGGCGGTGGGATGTTATTCCACCAGTGTAGTGACCTCAACTGGGCGTTCGGGTCGGTCGGCGTCAGCAGTGCTTGTACGGCCACAACGAAAATCCGTAAACCACTTGTGGATCATTTTAATCGATGTAGCAGAGTTCCCGTAATATTTGTCAATTTTTTTTTTGTATCCGTAATGTTTTGTTTAATCAGAACACGAAACTCACTTTTCTCCATGTTTGCAAACACCGAAGTGATTGTTTTCATAGCTGTCAAAAAGAATACTAGTCGTGTGAACTGGCTGAAAATATACGATTTACCTCCAAAAAGGCTGCATTACAAATTGACATTAATGAATTTGTGAAGAAAATACCTTTAATATGATTTTTACCAGACTTCTCACTCTGCCCTCGTAATCCTCGTATCAAGTAAAGTGACTGGCCACTTTGGATACAAAAAGTAAATTGTTCTAAGTATTGTATATAATAAAAAGTTTTCTAATTAGTATCTAAAAACACCTATTTCAAAATATGTGCGAAAATTACCCAACTTTTATGGAAGTACCCTTATAAGAATTTATGTGGTTACTGTCAGCATAAAAATGTACTTAGCTACTAGAGTTTAGAAATTAACATAATTTACCAGAAAATTACCTACTGAGTTCCATTTGAGTTTTGAAAATGAACTGGTTCGTTTAGAGGTAGGTTTCATTAAAAGGTTAAATTGTTTTGGATTATCACTGCGAGAAATCTATTTAAGGTTACATATGGCTTCTTAAATTCTTTGTTATGTTTAAGAGTTCCAACTCTCCACAACATTATTTGGCCGATGTCTTTACTGTATACACACTGTTCGTTGATATTTCTATTAATATAATATTTTTCCACGTATTTAACAAATTCTTTTAGCTTCTCATTTTGCAAGTTTTCGGATTCGGATAGTATATATTGCCATCCTTCTAAAATCAATTCTACGGGTAATAAGGCCAAGCTGGTACACATACCAACAATTCAGGTGTAAACTTTGGAATATAAACTATTTTTTTTGGACTTTGTCAAGAGGCATTTTGTGAAGTGAAAGTGGCATCTTTTAATAAGAATATCTGGTAAGCGTCAGAACCGCTGGACCAATGGAGATATTTGATGTTTAGATGCTTCCAAAATGCAGTACCTTATTGGTACTATTTGGTACCTAACTTCAAATAATTAGTACCTCTATTAACAGCGAAAAAACGAGTAAAGAAAGTGGCCAGACATTCTGACGTCAGGATGACTGGACCATTTTTTTTTTACATCATTTTAGACAACAAAACTAATTTATCTCTTTGTAAATATTTAGTACCTTTTTAGTACCCTAAGATATAATCTTTTCAATTTTTTTTGGCCTACCAGGAAAATGTTTCTCATGAAAAACTTGTTTTGATGTTTATATAATACCAAAATGTACTACCTTTTAGGTAGTATTTGATACCTAACTTCAAATAATTAGTACCTCTATTGACAGCGAAAAAATGAGTAAAGAAAGTGGCCAGACATTCTGACGTCAGGATGTCTGGACCAATTTTTTTATACATAGTTTGAGACAACAAAGCTAATTTATCTCTTTGTAAATATTTATTACCTATTTAGTGCCCCCAATAAATAATTTTTGAATTTTTTTTGGGCGCACCAAAAAAATGTGGAATAAAATTTAGCGACGGTCTCGTGTCTCCCCTGCTGTCTCCCCTGACTGCTTTTCGTCAGTCGGCTTTCGTCAGAAATCAATTTTCATTCCGCAAAAGTAGGTAGGTTAGGTTCGTTAGGTATCTTTAGATGGCCGAAGGCCAAATCGCTCAGAAATAGGAGCCCTGCCGGAAGGCAGGGCTCCGTCGAATAGGTCAGGGGAGACAGCAGGGGAGCCACGGGTCCGAAGCCTAAAATTTCCCCCTAGTTCCATTAATGGAACTGTCAATGGAACTAGTGGAAAATTTTATTTCGCACTATTTCCATTATTTAAAAGACTTAAGTAATGGAACTATTGGTAATAATTTTATCCCAGCAGTTATATAACATTAAAAAAAAACTTTTATTTTTACAAATATTTTTTATTACATTGTTATTGAGCGCAATGTTTGATGAACGGTTTTAGTGAGACTAAATTATTTTTTATAAAATAGTTCTACTGGGGAAAAAATGGTCTCACTCTTCTTCTTCTTCTTTCCAGTAAATTGCTTTTCATTGTCTTTCCATTCAGCGTCTGAAAATAGAGATTTGTTTGATGACGTCTGCGAAATTTGACAGGTTTCCTCTAATTCGATTTCAGATTCAGAGGTGTTTTGGAAAGAAGTCAGTAGTCTTAACCTGATCTTAGCTTTTTCACATCTTGTTAACATTCCTAGTTCATCTTGCCCATATATTGTTCATCATATTTGTTGAGACACACTATGACCACATTCATAACAATCTCCTTTAATTTATCATAATCTTCGCATCGTTTCATTTCTAGAAGACATTTAAAATAAAAAAAAATGACTCTGATCTACATAACATGCATTAAATACTCTGTTGTTGATTCAAATTTTGTAAAAGCTTTTACAGCAGCTCCAATCAAGGCTGCACAGTCATCACAGACTACTTCACTCGGAGTTTTTATTATTATTATTTTGACTTTTACACCATGTGTCGAGCCATTTATGTATTGTTTCTAAAGTATGATTGTCTGATAACATTTGTATTATTGGTACACTCACTATAAACTGATAATAGCACGCATGAATAAAGAAATATCTGTTTACTTAGTACCTAATCTTTATTCGGTCCACATGGCTTAAAGATACTTCTTGTTGCGTCAATACTTAATACAGTTCTCTCAGTTTTTCTATAATCCCTGTAGAATTGTTCCTGTGCATTTGACCAATAATAAATGCAAAGAGGAAATACTGAGATGAATCTAATCATTGTACCATTAGGAGACAGACGTGTCAAAATCCATAACGCCATTATTGGATTCGAATCGTAATATGTGCTTTTTCGCTGTTCATACTTTATCTGTCTTAAACAACCGACTGTAGGTAAATGAGCCAGTTCAAAATCATCATTATTTTTCATTATAGAATCACTCAGTTTGTTTCTAACCGTCACAGCATGTTCAAACTTTAAATCGTTACTGAGATCACAGCGTTCCACAGGGGAAAGTTTTTTTTTATTTTGTATGGTCATGTTTGAACGTTCATCATAATCACTTATGGTGCAAATACATCGTACAATTTTTTCTGTTGGCCAATGAATCACTACTTCTATCTTTGCGTTGCACTGCTTACAGGAGCCATTAAACCTAATGTTGGCTTCCTTTTTAATTGAATATTTTCGAAATATCCAACTGCACGGCGAACGTAAATTTTTCCATATTTCTTCTCTAAGAAGGTTCGCCCATTGGTGACTCGGTAGCAAAGACTTACAACGATAATCAGATAAGGTTCTTGTACGTTAATTTCAGCGATCAATGGGCTTAATTTTATTCCATTGATAAATATCAATAAAAAAATTATAAGTTTTGAACTCGCATGTTTTGCTGTTTATTGTCATAATTTGTCTTGCATATTCATTAGAACTATTATCGGACTCGTCGTGACCAAAAAACAAATCGTAATTTCTTTTTATTGATAGGTATATAGCTTTTGTTGACATTTTGTTACACAATCTTTGAGAAATCTCTTGAAATATTGGGTCACAGGGAGAAGGTATATCATTTTCACGTGAAAAGTATTTCTTGAACTCACTCAAAACGCACTTTTGTTCTTGTAACGTCACTGCGGAAGACCGACCTCTCTTCATAGTTTATTATAGAAAATATAATCACTGCTTAAATATATATCCACTGGCGGCGCGGCTTACAATATAATTATTATTGAGTAATAACAAAGAAAATTTCCTAAAAAATTATGTCGCGGTTGTTTTTTTTTTTAAAGTGACGCTTTAAATGCTTGCATATTTAGCCAACAGATTCAAACTTGAAAACTATTTAAAAACTAATTGGACTATGCATAATAAAATGAATTCATCCTTAATGTAATAAAATAGATTCATATTCGTAATCATTAATCGTGTTTCACGAAATTTAAACGGTTTTTTTAATAATTTTGCACTGTTGTCGTTTTGATGTTATTTCCACGGCCTACAAATGGTATATACACGATCACAGAAACCGTGATTAGTTATTTAAGGGTTTCCAAAGCAAATTAAAGAGAAAAAGTACTTAAAATTACTTAGTACGTTACTTTTTGCGCTGTCAATCGAGGTACGAATTATTTGAAGCTAGGTATCAAATACTACCAAAAAGGTAGTACATTTTGGTATTATATAAACATCAAAACAAGTTTTTCATGAGAAACATTTTCCTGGTAGGCCAAAAAAAATTGAAAAAATTATATCTTAGGGTACTAAAAAGGTACTAAATATTTACAAAGAGATAAATTAGTTTTGTTGTCAAAAGCGATGTAAAAAAAAAAATGGTCCAGTCATCCTGACGTCAGAATGTCTGGCCACTTTCTTTCGTTTTTTCGCTGTTAATAGAGGTACTTATTATTTGAAGTTAGGTACCAAATAGTACCAATAATTGTCCGGTCCTGGCACTGTCTGCATAGGAACAAAGGAATGTCTTATCGGGCCTCTTATTGTCCATTTTATTTTCGCTTTCTGTAAGCCGTGTATGTATGCATACCCGCAATAAAATGCATATTTTTACAACCGACTACCTCCTGTATGCCCATTTTTTTAAATTTTTTTTTTTTTTTTGGTAACGTAGCTAGTATATATTAATCAGCAACTATAAACGTTATTTATTAATTGCATGCCCACTTTTGTAAATATTCTGTTTTAAGCTCATCTCACCTTTTAATTTAAATTATGTTGCTTACATTGTAAATCTTTGTTCACTCAAAAACATTACTTTAAGCCGTCTATGTTTTCTCTGTATAAGTGAAATGTGTATATATTTCTTTAGAGAAAATAAAGTTCGTTAAACACAATAAGGTACTGCATTTAGGAAGTATCTAAACATCAAATATCTCCATTGGTCCAGCGGGTCTGACGCTTACCAATATCTGGGGAAAATAGTTTTAGTGCATTTGTTATTGCAAACTCAAAATCCACATGTATCTTTTTTGGTTTCCAACTAGGAAGACGAACTGCGATCAGGTCAAACAGTATTAAGTAAATTTATCAGTCTT
This sequence comes from Acleris emargana, assembly GCA_927399475.2. NCBI lineage: Eukaryota > Metazoa > Arthropoda > Insecta > Lepidoptera > Tortricidae > Acleris > Acleris emargana. The sequence goes on from OV656835.1 coordinate 25,669,660, forward strand.
ATTTTTCATCAAAGCATAAAGTAAGGGCACAGCCTTTGTATTATTACTAGAACTTCCATTTTCTCCATGGAAAGTATTCATTTATACCTTCAATTTCATTACGTCCCAGTTCGGTACAAAACAATATTATTTTCATCTCACTAGCTCGGAAAGCCCTTTTTGTTTCTTTGATATCTATTGAGGAAATCGCTGTTTATCCACAAGTGAGGGAAGAGTTTTGACATTTGAAGGCAGCTTAAGTGATATTTGACAGCTAACCAAACGTAAAACCTTACAAGTGCTGAATTTTTAACATCACAATTAATGAATTGCATCGAGTAAAAAACACTAAATACAGTCTTACTACTTTATTTTAATTCATAAATACTTATCAGCATTCAAAATTAACCTTCATTCTTGTTTTAAAAACGGATAAAATGTTATGACAGTCCAAATAAGTCGATGTGCAAACAAAACGCATCAAAAATAATAAAAAAAAAACTTACGTCTAAACTTTTCTATTAAGCCGTCAACGTTAAATATTCGCATGTTTTTCTAGTTTGTTTTGTTATTATAAATGAGTGATTCGAGTGATAAAGTCGTATTAACACCTGTGGAATTACAGAAAACCGTGCAAAATACGGAACTGAGCTTACAGTACAAACCCTTTTCTTAGTTTCCTCGCTGTAGTGAGGTGAAAAGTTTTGTGTTATACACGGGTGAAAAGTTATTTTACGTCTCGTGTCTTGAAACACTTGCTACGCTCAGGATTCTATTTTTGAACCACTCGCTTCGCTCGTGGTCAAGCATAAAATCCTTTCGCTAGCTCGTGTTTTAAATGAACACTCGCAGGTAAAATACAACTTTCCCCACTTGTATAACAAATAACTATTTCATCACACTTGCTCGGAAAGGGTTTTATAACACGCAGGCGTTTAGGGCAGTTATAGCCGACTTAGCTCCCGTGGGAGTTATAGATTTTCATAACTCCCTAGGAAGTTATGAGTTTAGTTTTAAAATATAGAATCCACTTGTACATCATTTCGGACCAAGGAGGTGTAAAATCTGCCAAGGTTTATTTCCTATATTCAAAACTTGGCTACAAACCAATTTTACTGTTTAATTAAACTTATACGGCACATTTGTCTGCATTATATTTCTATTTTACCATTATTTCAGAGAGATTCGCAATTATTTTATTAAATTTCATTTTGAAAATTTGTACAATCTGGCAAAATGGCCTGTATTTGTCAAGTTTAAAAAAAAAGCAATTCTAAGCATTATCTGTGGAAGACTAAAAAAAAGTTGTCAAACTCTTTTAGCTTAGCGAATCGAGTTCGTTTAATTTTGTTTGATTGTTGTTTCCGAAGCGTATTTTGTTTATTAAAGGTTTTTTGTGCTGTGTGGTCACCGGGTTAGAATAGTGCCACTCCATGTCTTCTCGTGGATGTCGTAAGAGGCGACTAAGGGAATAATAAAGGCTTCTAGTACTCTTAGGCGATGGGCTTGCAACCTGTCACTAATACACTGGTAAACATCTTAGCCTGATTGTGCAAATCGTGGTTACAGAATTATCAACAACTTATTTGAGAGTGCTTGGTAATTCTGTAGCTCTGCCTACCCCAGTCTGGGAATGAAGGCGTGAGTTTATGTATGTGTATGTATGTAAGGTTTTTTTTTCTATTTGTTTTTTATTTCCTCGCTAATGTGATGAAAATCATTGTGTGTATCATGGGCAGTAAGGAGATTGCAAACTCGAGTCATTAAAAGCCCTCCGCCTTCGGCGTCGGGCTTCTAATAGTCTCTCGTTAGCAATCCTCTTCTTACCGCCCTTGATGCACAATGTACTATCTCGTGTCGTTAACAACGCCTTTGTAATCAGCTACTAACATATCTGAAAATTTTCCTGGTACTTCTACTTCCTAAATGTCTTTAAGTGTTGGTTTGCTAAACTTTAAATGTTAGAAATCTCAGTTATGCAATAAAGATTACTAGACCTTGTTAAAACGCATTTTAATAACATGTTATCGTGAACGATTTGAACAAAGATAAAAAAACCTATAAGCTGTTACAACGACACAGGAATAAAAACAATTCATATTTTGAATGGTGACAGTTTTTATCTGACAGTTTCTTTTTCATCAAAAGGAATATTCATATAAAACTGTCCAAGTAGGTTATTTTAACAGAAAACCTTCATTTCGTATCATTTAAAATATGTTTTTTACTACTGAAAGGCGGTATCGTTGTAACAAGATCGAGCCCCTTAATGTAGAGTGGTTCCACTGCATGCCTATAGACACTTTGCAAAGGCTCGGTTGATATAGTCGCCAAATTTTGGAGTATGTTCCACTTTCTTAACGAAACGAATAATAACCACCAAAGCAAAAGTAGGTACCACTTTCCTGAATAGTAACTGAATCCTGTCATTTTTTGCTGTTCTTCTTTTTTGATTCGTAGCAAACCCAAAACTGGTTACCGTTTTTACATGTCTTGTGCGGCTTGTGCCTATAATACTGTTAACCACCGTCGACCGTCACAGTCCCACGTTTTCGGTTTAGGTAAAAAGGAGAATTCGTGTTTTCACATTCCATTTTGGTCAGTAGATAATGAGATGTACTGTTTACATTATTATTTCATTTCATTTGACGTGTCTACTAGGTACGTAAGTTATTGACAAATTATGAATGACAGAAATCTAACACTTAATGTAATACAAAAAGGTTTAACATAATGAAAAGGCTGCATTTGACTTGTACGTTATAAAAGTGGTAGATAATTTTAACAAGGTAGGTACTACAGATTACGAGTATCGTAGGCGGGCCTCCGGAACTGTCCTCTACTCGCAGTAGTTCGGTTGTTAATCCGGTTGACCGAAGTAGTGCTACTTTTCGGTAGCAATAGTCCGGCTGGTACAAAGCACCGAACTATCGCTACTCCTTTAGTAGCAGTAGTTTGGTTAGTTACGTAAGCAAAGAAAACGAAGTAATTTATTGTGCATACTGCCTTATAATTATTTTAAAATGAACATGTAAAGAGAGCCATTATATTATATCTGTCAAGTATTGCTCTGGAAATTGTCTTCTTATTTTTTATTAATAATAACCAGTGATCGGAATTGGTAGTGCCATTTCGCGGGACTTCGGTACGTAAGATTAGTATGGATATAGTTTTTAACCCCGGGATTTGATATGAAAAAAAAATAAGTTTGTACACACACACATACATACCATCACGCCTTACTCCCAGAGTGGGGTAGGCAGAGCTACAGAATTACCAATTACTTGTTAATTCTATAACCACATTTTACAAAAACAGGCTAAGATGTTTACGATGTGTAGGTATATTAGTGACAGGTTGCAAGCCCATCGCCTAACAATACTACAAGCCTTTAATCTCTTACGTCCGGTTCCTATATTCAATCCGCGGACAGATAGGCTTACTTCGGATTAAAATTTGAAACATTTTGTATGGGCAAATGTCAAATTTTAACCCGAGGTAAGCCTTATCTATCCTCGGATTGAATATAGGAACCCGACATTAGTCGCCTCTTACGACTTCCACAGGAAGATATGGAGTGGCACTATTCTAAGTTTGTGTTTAAAAAATATTAGTGGAAGATCCGAACCTAAATCGACCTTCACCGAGCTGATAATAGAACGAAACATATTTTATCATGAATTTAGTATATTAGAAAACATATTAAAAGTGGGTTCGCTAAAAAAATCCTGGGCAGACTATTTTTAATTATTTTTCGAAAAAATATTTTTAATTAAATGTTGCAACATCAGGATAATAAAAAAAAATTGTCCTGACTGAAAGTATAAAACATATAGAATGTGCAGCCGTTGGGTTGTCCACTATTTACCTGGGCGAACTACTGGGTTGTCAGGTATAAACAGGTATATCGATGCCAGTTACTTTCACTGGATTGGATAATTAAAAAAAAATTATATCATCATAAGCGCTGTTTTATTGCGAACACGTTGATATAGGGTTGTCTGCGAAAATTCCGGTCCTATTAGGGGTTTGCGAATTTTAAAGATTTTAATTTCAACGCGCGTGGAAATGTGTGACAGAGAGATCCGAGGTAAGTATACTGTGTAATAATAAAGGACCCAACATCGCAGTCGCTTGTGATGGGACCTTGAATAGTAGAAAGTGCGCATGCTCGGTGTGTAAACTATGGAGGGTAGAAGTACCTCTACTACCCTTCATATAGTAAACAGTGCGTGTTAATTTGGAGCAACTGATATTTCAGTTGCAAAAAAAATAATTAATTAATTACATAATAATTAAATATATTTAATATAAAACAATATAATATCAATATATTGAGTTATAACCATAATAATATATCTATAATCTATAATAGACAATAAAAATATCAATTACTTACTTTGAAGTATTTTTGCTCTTTCTGGAAATAGAAACAGTGGACAGCCGAAAATTCAAATTAAAAAATAACAAAAAAGATAGACTAGACATCTTATATTACGCTTTAAAATTTTATTACAAAACAGTATAAATACAAAAATAACATTAATGAAAAATATATTCTAATAAATATTTTCTATTCAATATCTGATTCATCAGAAGTATCATTTTGACTCTCGAATTCGTCTGATTCATTAGATTCCTCCTCAAATCTTTAAAATTCGCAAACCCCTAATAGGACCGGAATTTTCGCAGACAACCCTATATCAACGTGTTCGCAATAAAACAGCGCTTATGATGATATAATTTTTTTTTAATTATCCAATCCAGTGAAAGTAACTGGCATCGATATACCTGTTTATACCTGACAACCCAGTAGTTCGCCCAGGTAAATAGTGGACAACCCAACGGCTGCACATTCTATATGTTTTATACTTTCAGTCAGGACAATTTTTTTTTATTATCCTGATGTTGCAACATTTAATTAAAAATATTTTTTCGAAAAATAATTAAAAATAGTCTGCCCAGGATTTTTTTAGCGAACCCACTTTTAATATGTTTTCTAATATACTAAATTCATGATAAAATATGTTTCGTTCTATTATCAGCTCGGTGAAGGTCGATTTAGGTTCGGATCTTAGACTATATTTAAAGAACATGTAATGTGAAATGATGTATGGAAAATGTGCTTTCAGATAAATGCCCTGAATAAAAGTCTCTATAGTTGCTACCACTGTTATCGGGTCCCTTTCAATGTTTCGACTGATTTTGTACTAGATAGCAAAGTAGTAGTACTTTAATAAGTTCCAATTATCCTCTATCTATTTAAACTCATTGACATTAGTTTAAACCTATTTTGTGATAAGCTGGCCAGTTAAATAGAGATAAAACGATTGCAATGTCAACTTCATATGCATGTCAGTGTCATATGCAATCTGTACCTATCATATAAATATAAATTCAATAATCGCAAAAGTTACCGGACTTTGTGATATTCTTATTGTGACTATTTTGGCTGATCCTTACTGGACTCCGATTTACTTCTGATTGGACTAAGTAAAGTCTTGTTGTTGTAAATAAGAACAGTATCAGATCTTTCTACCTCACTGAACATGCCTCGGAAAACTAAGAAAGAAACTGTTCTAAGTTGGATTGAACTATATCCCGATTTAAAGTATGACTCTACAAGACATTTAATACACTGTAAAAAATGTGAAGTTGATATAGGGTGTAGAAAAAGGACAGTGAAAAGACACGTCAAAGGACCTGTCACAAAGGATTGCCTCGCAAACCAGATGAAGGTTTTTACTTCGACCTGATCGAGTTCCTCATAATGTGCAATATCCCATGGGTGCAAATCGAAAACCCAGCATTCAAATCTTTCTTTCAAAAGTACTTTTGCTGTACTTGTGCAGATCAGCTTCTTCGAAGTCTGCCCAGTTAATCAACGATAAGAAAAGTATACCTGGACAAGTTTTATCAAGCCAGAATATCTGCTATAAACAATGAAGTAGCAAATAAAAAAAAATGGATATCGCTTGATGAAACGACAGACTTTTTAGGCAGATATGTGGTCCATTTCTTGGTGAAGCCCTTGGATGCAACTGTTTCCCAAAAAACTTATTTAGTGGCATGTAAAGTGCTAACAGTAGTGAATGGGGAGACTATTGCTAAGTTGGTTACAGACTGCTTACAAAATATGTGGGGTGAATCCTATGAAAATCAACTCGATAGTGTGCTTCTATTATGCACCGCTAGCGTTGCGTATATGTTGAAGGCGGGGCGAATTTTAAAAAGTGTTTTAACGAAAATGAAACATATTACATGCTTAGCTCATGCTCTGCATCGGGTGGCAGAGCAAATAAGATGTCAATATCCGGATGTAGACACCCTGATCGATAACTTGAAAAAAGTATTTTTAAAGTCTCCTAATAGAGTGCAACTGTTACAGGAATTTTATCCAAATTTGCCCTTACCTCCTAAGCCAGTAATCACAAGGTGGGGGACCTGGCTCGCTGCAGTGTCTTACTATGTAAGGTACTTTAATGAAATAAATACGGTCATGTCACGATTAAGAACTTCAGATGCAGTTTCGATTAGAAAGGCTAAACAAGTGCTTAAAAAATCCAACATTAAAAAAGATTTAAATTTTATTCATGAAAATTTTAATATCATCGAGGTGGTTTTAACTCGTTTACAGGAACGTAATATGTCAATGGTCGATGCCTTAATAGATTTTGATCAAGTTAGGATGGTCATAAATTGGTCTACTAGTTTACCCGTAGAAACCAAACTTGAAGCGGTCATGGCTCGAAATCCGGATTTAGACACTATAAGAGAATACGCTGAAATTATTTCAAAAGAAACCGGATCTGATGACATTTCGTTTTATAAATTTGCCCCGCTGACATCAGTAGAGGTCGAAAGGTCATTTTCTACATATAAATGGATATTAGACGTTAAAAGAAATAGATTGACAGAAGAAAGTATAGAAAAAATTATGGTTTGCTACTATAATTTCGAAAAAAAGTAAGGAATAAAATATGTTAAATAAATTTAATAATGTTCATTTCATTTCATATAGTGATGTTTTATGTTTTATTCAATGATTCTATTATTGTCAATTGTAACTGTTAACTGAAAGTAATTTTAAATGAATGATGTATTTATAATGACAAAAAAAAATACTTTTGCGTTTTGAAGATATTTTTTTTGTGAAAAAATACGAATCCCGGAATCCCTAGTCTTATCCATGTTATTTACAAATTTTAAGGTCATTCACCCGAAATGGCACTACCTATTCCGATCATTGATAATAACAATCCTCTGCAGAGATTTCGCGAATGTCAAGTGACTGAGTCATTTATCAGATTTATATTATTTTCAATTTGCGTGAAATACAATTGACATTACGTTATGTATGATTTATGTTATGATTCAGCCAGCAACGTTGAAAGTGTTTTTTTTTTTTTTTTTGGGAGAATGAAGTTTACTTTTTGTCTTTACCAATCACGGGACTATAGACTATATACTTTTTATTATTATTTGTATGTCTTTACCATTCACGGGACTATGGGAGTCCCGGACCTTTGGAAGGCGCACATGGAGCCGAAGCCAACACGCAGAGGCCCTTTAGACAAGTTTAATTTAGTAAAGTGATGGGACACCAACCGGCGATTGTCCCTGAGTTCAAACTATGGAAGTATGCTCCCACGGACAACCAACGGTTAGTGTAGGACTATTTAAGAAGGATGGAAGTATTTAAATAGGCTCTATGAATGAACAGATATGGACTGGTGAACTAGGTTATTGATGAAACTACGGCGCCTGCCTAGCCAATGCTAATTACTTTGGTTGAAATGGCAGGCGGTGACTCGCCAACTCAATGGAATGGGCCTCCCGAAATAGCCGCATATATATAGCAGCAGGGAGATAACAGTTCCAGAGGGGCTAAGAGTGGAGAGGTGCTTCTGGACTTTAAACGACCATAAGGTGCCCACTCACCACTTATAAACACATCCACCCTTCGAGCATATAGCTCTTGCGACTCCACTCTGACCGGCCGATGAAGGCAAGCCAGAGGTGAGGGTCTATTCCTCGTCATTATACACTCCAGCCGACAGCCGAGGAACAGGACCTACCCTCGGGAGCATTCAGGTCCGTGGTGTCGCCACTCACCAACAGCTCGCCACTAGCTGCCCTATTATTATTAATGAAATTCGGCAAATATGTTATAAGCAGAGATCGGAATAGGTAGAGCTAATTTGCCTAAACTTGACGCATATTCATTCATGAGTGAGTGAAATAGGAACACATTTTTGAATGAACATGCATCAAGTTTAGGCAAATTAGCTCTACCTATTCCGATCTCTGGTTATAAGCCTCAGAGATCCAATGAACCCGCCACTCATTTCGCAGTTGCCCACTTTTTTTTTGATGAAATTCGTTGAATTCTTCGAGACGCTTGGAGTAAAATGAACACTATTAATATTATTCCGTTACTGTTCGTTATGATGACAGACAGAACTATATAACCTCACCATGAGTTACATTTACCATACTCGCTAGCGAGTCGGATGCTCTGTCCCTCGCACTCTACAAGAATACTGCGAGGTCTGCAAGGGACATCATTCGACGCGCTAGCGACTACGGTCATTTTAACTCATGGTTAGGGTACAGATGAGTACTACAACGTATTATATCAATTACTCAAAACGCTTGTTAAATTTTTTAACTTAAAAATGTGTTACTTATCTAACTACTTTTTCTAGGATGACAAGAATAAATATTTTACTGCAATGTAAGTAGTACCAGGGGAGAGTTTTCTACCATGATTGTACGAAAATAATATCAGTTGGAGCCCAGGGACTAATGAATATCCCGTGCTGGGTGAAACACGGGACCAGGTTTATACCCCGTGGTCACCGAGGTAAAACTGCGAGGTGAAGCACGGGTCTTTACTCTGCTGAACACATCAGCCAGGGATCGGAAATTCGGGTGCTTTTATACCTAAACTTCGGCCTCAGTCACCTCAGTGCCTACACCGCGTTGATGTTAAGTAGTATGGAGGCGGATTCAATTTAAATTTGCTAATAAATTTCCCGGGATTTCCCGGATTATCGGAAATTAGGATAACAGATACGCATACGTATTAAAGTATTTCAATAACATATTTTAGTTGTTTCCTTTTACAAATATGGGGTTTGTTTAACTAACAGTACCTACACTATTTTTTAACATATTAAGAATATTTTTAAGAAGTTGACTCTATACTTGCTGAGCTTTCTCAAGGAATTTGGTAATTGTAGGTAGCATTCGAATTTCCGATCCCTACACATCACATTAAAAATAGGGTGTATTAGGTGCCTGATTTGATTTGTACTTATAAGCAGAGGGCGAAATTGCTCATGGCAAAAATCAAACGTCAATAGAGTTGGAACGTTGAATTTTATCGACTATCGAATAAACTGAAATTATAGCGTATCTTTATTTATTTATTAACAAAAATAAACCTTAAATCCATTACGGAATAACATTTAAATAATAGTAGTTTATGCAACAGTTGTATAAGAGAGGTAAAAAAAGACGAGTGGTGTGGTTACGATGTGAGCCGCAGGCGAACATCGTAAAGCAAGACACCACGAGTATTTTTTGACTTAGTTATACACCGTTGCATACAATACTTTTTCTACGACTAGGTTTCAAATAAAATGCAAAATTAAATTAATATAACTAGGTTAGAATACGAACGAACGAAGCACAGAAAAACAAACGAGCGAGAAACATTCGAAAACAACAAAATATGTGTCTATGGTTAACTTTGTTTTTAAATTGATGTGCACTTGCCAGGTTTCATTTTTTTTTTTAAAGTTGCACAATCGATTTAACTTGTGAAATAGGGACTAAAAAACACCTAATGATTTGAGAAATGAATTATTTTACCTGATTGGTCGATTTTAATATAGCTGCGTTCTGGTTGGTTGATACCAAATAAAATGTTTTTTTTAAAGAGTTAAATTAGTAAAAGAGTTTACATACCAAAAAGAACCTAACGTTCCGATTGACAGTCAATGTGTATTGTGATTGGTGGTGGGTCAAATTAACCTAGGTGTAAGCTTTGGCAGCTAGGCATATCGTTTTGGTTCAAAAAAGCACAAGTGCTGTTAAGGGGAATAGACTAGATAGACTTTTCTACGGAATGTTCTGCGGACATATTATCTACATTCTTATATTAGTGTTCGTGACTATATAAATGACAGATAAAAGTACAGGAGTAGGAAAAATACAATATAAAACGATAATTTTAAAAACTACTTATCTTAGTACTGCATTATTAAAACTACCCAAGTTTCAATAATACAACCTAATAGTTAGGGAGGCGAGGTGGCGTAATTCAACGGCGCCGTCGAGACCTATCAAAATCGAAAGATAAAATAATTTCGAAAAGAAAAGCTCGTATGGTAAAAACCATTTTAGCGGTGGGTTTGGCGTGTACGGTTTTTCAAAAATGTTAAAAAAAACAGTTACTTGGGCATTCTCGAGCGCGTCAGATATTCATACTACGTATGCCCCAAGTGCCTCTGATAACAACGGTATACTAATCTGCCGGTTTGCGTGGTGGGGGTAGGCATATGTAGTAGTCAAAAATGCAAAAAAAAAAATTACTCGAGCGCGTCAGATTTTCGGAAGGGGTGTTAAGTGGGCTCCAAGGAAGCTCCCTTTAAAAAAACTGACGATTTCGGCGTGACGATAAGTTACGATGAATTTTTGAAAATGCAAAAAAAAAATGTTTTTTTGAAATACTCGAGCGCGTCAGATTTTCATAGGGGAGGTTTATCTCGGTATCCTGAAAGCATATTTTCTTAATCTGACAAAAATGTTGGTGGGTTCTCTTAATCTGACCGAAAAAGGTTTTTTGGTTTCTTTTTTTTCCTTTCTTTCTCCTTGATAAAACGGGGAATTTAAGAATGACAATAAAGCGATAGATATTCCCTTTTTTGTTTATTTAAACTTTTTTTTTGTAAAATGTATCGTTCGCGACTTATATGCCGCAACGCGTTTTTCGGAAGACGAAATGGCTCCTCCACACTTCCGGTCATGCGGAAACCGGCAGATTTTGTATTTTTAGTAAGTTTTATATTATATTCTTCAAAATAAAAAAAAATAAAAATCGCGCTCGAGAATGCCGGATTAACGTTTTTTTTATACAAGTTCGCGACCCTATAACTCGGCGGCGTCAAGGACTTATCGTCAGATTAGTTAAATTTAGTCTTAAAACACTAAAATCAACCCCCAATATCTTAATCTGACGCGCTCGAGTATTTCAGACTATCGATTTTTTTTACTAATCTGATCGTCTATCCTAGGCGCGCGTCACTACATATAGAGCTAAATACTTTACAAGGTTGTTCTATTAGGTCTAAGGTATCTCTCATATCTTAAACTGCCACGCTCGAGTATTACCGAAAATTCCCCTATTCGCCTCCCTAACTATAAGGATTCAAATCACCTGTGAAGTAAATTTCATGGTATAAAACAGTATCGTAATCTAAGTCTGTGCTAATAATGACGTTTTCCTCGTCTTCTCTGTAATAATACATTATAGTCATATTTTTTTCCATATGATCAGCCTGCATACTACATACATACATACATAAACTCACGCCTTCATTCCCAGAGTGGGGTAGGCAGAGCTAAAGAATTACCAACAAGTCTTCAAACTTCTTGATGATTCTGTAACCACATTTTGCACAAGTAGGCTAAGATGTTTCCCAGTTTATTAGTGACAGGTGGCAAGCCCATCGCCTAACAGTACTACAAGCCTTTATTCCCTTAGTCGCCTCTTACGACATCCACGGGAAGACATGGAGTGACACTATTCTAACCCGGCAACCACATAAATTGGTTTTACACACTGGTTCCTTTTTAATTGTAAATCCATTTATGCGTAGAGAAGGAGCGTTCTACTTCAGATGATGTAACAGGTGCATATTTATAGAACTCAGTTACGCTATCGTTACGTTACGTTATCTTCGTATTTATTTGTTAAATCAGCGTAGTCACGAAGGGTATCATAATCAGGAATCCAGTTCAGTACTTTTTCGAGTTTTAGTTTGACTGTGTTGGATCCACTCCAATCTATAATAGTTCGCACATGGTCTATAATCCCAAATGATTCCACCAAAGATTAAGAAGATGGTTGTAACTTTACTATTGCGTCACATAAACAGCTGTAATTGTACACATTACATCATTTTTGTCCTTAACAATTTTTTTGCTTCTCTAATTGCCGCTGACTCGTTTGGGTTTAACTGCGTAATCACTTCAGCAATATGGTCGTCATGTTGTGCATAATATAGAACTGCATTCAGCCATGTACCCCATCTTGTTATAACGGGACTCGGGCAGTGCTATTGACGGATATATTTGTTTGAATAGCCTTATGGTGATTTTAAAAATATTTTTTACATTGGCAATTAACGAATCTACGTTTTTATGTTGCGATCGCAAATGCTCTGTGACTCGATGTAAACCATGGGCAAGGCATGTCACGTGCAGAAAATTTGGAAATCCTTTTAAAATTTTACCAGCCTTCAACATGTACGCGGCACTGTCAATACTTAGTAGAAGGACATTCTTTAAATTCTCATTATACGAATTTTGCCAAAGAAATTGAAGTTGTTTTTTGATTAATTCATCCATTGAATTAGCATCGACTTTGTCAAGAATTTTACATCCAATGAGGTAAAATTTACAACAGGTATTCTTGGCCAGTTCTCTTATTATTACATTTGCTACACATTTTCCTTTAATGTTAACTGTTTAATCGACTGTTAACCATATGTATGTATGTATGTATGTAAACTCTTTATTGCACAAAAATATAAATATTACAATATAAATATTAAAGTAATGTACAAAGGCGAACTTATCCCTAAATGGGATCTCTTCCAGCTAACCCTGAAGTTAATGAGTAAGGACAATGCATAGGGTTGGACACATACAAGTTTGCACAAAAAATATCAAAAACAGATGATAATACTAATAATTAGAAGAAAAAAAAAAAACTAAACGATTAAACGACTGAGGTACTCAAGGTAGGTAAGTAACATAAACTTAGGTACCCACATATAAAATACACATATAATATAATACATATATAATATATATATATGAATATATATAACTATAATCATTATAGGAACTCGGCTTCACGACTCATTCAGCCACAACGTTTTTAAATTTCGCTTTAGAGCGACTACAGTAGGTGATTGTCTTAAGGACAACGGAAGCTCATTCCAAAGTTGGACACCACGGACTGTGAAGGATTTGGCATAGAAATGTGTTTTATTAGACGGAACCGCAATATATATAATATATATATATATATATATATATATATATATATTGATATATTTTCCTGCCATGTATTCGAGATTTTTATCAACCGTCTGATTGTACAAAATATCTAGATAAACTTTCCGCAACAACGAGTCGTCCGGAATTTTTTTCGATGAACAAGAACAAGAAATACATACATACATACATACCTTCACGCCTTCATTCCCAGAGTGGGGTAGGCAGAGCTACAGAATTACCAACAACTCTAAAAAACTTGGTTACAGAAATATATTAAAAAAAAACCGGAAATGTGTTTTTTTTTCTCCATAGAATGTTGCAAGAAACAAGAAATATTATCAAATCTAGATGAAAACTAATATCGTTAATGTGTTTAACTCGTTATGTGAGTTTCAACGCAATATTTTTTTAGTTGCTTTAAGTGAACCTTACATTTAGAGCAGTATATTGTTGAGTTGTTTTCGTTGTAAGTAAGACAAGGATACTTCTTTATCCATTTGTTAATTGTTTTTCTCTTTGGATTAACCATTTTTTACAAACGTGAATTAGTTGCAAAAAGAATAGTGGCAGAAATGACAGTTAACTGCCATGCAATTTACTTTTAATCTAATCAAAGAGGTCAAATGGTGAACTAGCTAATCAAAGAGGTTGATGTTAAAGTCAGAAATGTAAATGATGGCTGAAAAAGTCGATGAAATTCAATGTTCCAACTCTATTGACGTTTAATTATTGCCATGAGCAATTCCGCCCTGTGCTTATAAGATAAAATATTGAACAGGTTTTGTTTGTTTTATGTAAAACCACAATAAGGGGTTTAATATTGCGTAATTCATACCGACTTTAGGGGACAAATTAAAGCGATTTCATTGTAACATAAATTTTAAACTTATGTAGGGGTCGATTTGAAAAGCCTATACAAATTCAAATAAAATGGACTTAAATGTAGTGTGCGTAACCATTATCAGATCATTATCAGTAGCTACCACAGACATTATATAAACTAGCAGACATAACATTATTTCACGCCAACATAGACAAGTGTAAAAAATGCCACTACCCCTTTCCATCTAATACTAAATCGTATAAACCTATTTCCTTTTTGCATTTATTGCAATACCAAGGCACACATAGACAATTTTGAACCCGTGGCAGTCGCCATCTGTGCTAAGAGACATTTAAGCGACATATGGCGTTAATTATTTGTTGTGGTGAATGAGCCTCGGATATCTTGTGGGAAATAATATTATTTTGAAATCAAGTGTGAATTGAAAGTTATAAAATCATGGTGAAATGCTGTGTTCCCTTTTGTTACAACGCATCATACAGGAAAACCCCTGAAATTGCGTTCCATCGGTAAGTTAATCTTTTGCCCTAGATTTATTTTTGTCATAGATTTATTTTGGTTTACCGCTAAGATTGACCTTCAAATATTTAGAAATAATTACAAAGGCAATATTCATGAAGCTGATAAAACTTTCAATATAAGGTCTTCTAAAGAAATACGAGAAATATTTTAGTTTTACTTAATTAAATAACCTCATTTGACACTTAATGTACTGTGCAATTTATACAGGGCCGAACTAGGCCTAAGAAGGCGTGACATTATTTGTTTGATAATGCTTCTAAGCAGTATTGGATTTAACAAAATTGTGATCGCTACTCGCCTCGCCATTTAACGAAATATTCTCTAGACAAGTGCTATGGCAACGTAACTACCGATCGACCCTATTTAAGTACGCTAGTGTACAGCAGCATTTCTATTATGACCTCCGCGTTTGGATTTCAGGTTTCCGAAGGATGAATATCTAAGGAACGCCTGGATCAAGAACATTAATAGGAAAGACTGGCAGCCTAATTCATCGAGTGTGATTTGCTCTGAGCATTTTGATTTTTTTTTATTATCCAGTGGTGCTTTTCGCACAGTTCTAGCTCCTGGTGCCATCCAACTTTTTTTTCATACCACAATGAAGCCTACATATATTAATAAAACATTTTAAACTTCTTACTAGATTATTTCCATTTTTTTCGCTATATAAAATTTATTTATTTTATTTTATTTCGTTTATATCTTTCAATCCAAAGAATACTCTAGCTGCAGCTGCCCGCTTGTGTATGGTAAGTATGTAGAGCTGTCAAACACCGCTGCCGTGTCCCTAAACTGGTCAATCAGCTTTCCTCAAGCACCATAGTCCATAAGAAAATTAATTTTCGAACAAAGTACATTTTTTTTTGTACGGAAAGATTAATCTCTGTATAAATTTCGACCTGTTTACCTTGGGTATATCGACTAATTCCAAGACCTTAAGTATTCCCACTCCTTCTTATATCAATTGGTTTGCACTTGACCTCATTTATTATTGCATTGTTTTGTAATAGGTACTTACCCTGAAAACAATTCAAAACATAACATAACTTACGCACTGTGTACCTACTGTTTTGTCTTGTTCTGGTATTGTTTATGTTTATGAGTTAGCTATCTTATCTACCTAAGTAAATTGCGGGAAAGTTCATTTCATGGGACTTAATGACACAGCTTTTGCAAAAAAGAAATTAATTAATTAATTAATTTATACTGTTAATATTTTCAGGTTTCAGTTTCCTTAATACCCAAGCAGCAAAATATGTTCTTTAATGATCGAGACAACGTTTCTTATTCAGTCTTATCGGATTAAATATTGTCATATAAACATCATATACACGTTTATATAACGCGATTTGGGCGCACTTTACTCGACATACTGGTCGTATACACATCGCATAATTATCATATAACTATCCAATATGTCATATAGAAGGGGTAACGCTGACTTCTATAACACTCGATTGTTCAATTAAAGCATGTTATATGATTATTACATGTCTAATGAATCGAATAACCGCAAATAATATGACCATCAAGCCGCATAACAGCGATTTATATCACTATGGAAGCTTTTAATATGACTAGTTAGTCCCTTAGTTGCAATTTTCATGACAGTTAAATGATCTATGGATCATATTAGAGCGGATTAATTGTCTTTAAGCCAGAACAACCAAACGTGTATTCGCGTGGGGAAATAAGTAAGTATAAGTATTTAACTTTCATGTTTTCTACTACTATTTTGGTAATTAATGTTAAGAGCATATAAACGTGAAGTATAGTCATATTCATAAACGCTTACCAGTTCGGCATATTATTATGCGCAACGTGACGCGTAAGTGTAGTAAATTAAGCCTATGCGTACAGAGTTTTGTAAAATTTCCTTTATTTGGTTTATAAGACCATTGTGCCAATAATTTCCAGTATCTACAGGAGTTACGCATATTTTTTCACTGTTTGTACAGAGGAGTGTTCTGGGGTCAGAAGGCATGATATGTGGAATTCTTTTATTCAATATGTCGCTAAGTTCTTTTAGCGCGCTATGTGAAATATGGTTATCCAAAGCCCATTTCGTAATTTCAGTGCCGCATTCCAAGTTGCAGAGATGTTCATAAAAATCATCACTATGCTCTGAATTAGTATCTAGTGATGTGGTAACAGAATTTGAAGTAGCGTTATCTTCTTCACTTGTGTATTGTAATTCATTTATAAAAATATTTTCTACTGAACCACTTTCTGTCACAATATCATTTGTCACTTGACTTTCCGAACCAAAACGAGCACATTCGATGGTCTCGGCCTTAGATATTGCACTTATATGCTTTTTTGTCACTTTCCTCCTATAACCACCGCTTCTTTTAAACTTTAACCACTTTTCCCATTCCATTTTTATTAATAACTTTTATGATTTGCTTCATGCAGTTAAGGAAAAACGACACAGTAATATGAAATTTCAATCATATAATTGCGATTAATAGATATTAATGTTCGATTAACAAGAACTACAACACCGTTACTCGACCTGCCATATAAAAGTTTAGTAAAAGAATTTTACACTACCAATAAATCGACTAAGATTTGTATAAGAGTTTCTTATATAGGCGATGTTTAATAAATATAAAGTCGTTATACATATAATATAAGGATTTGAGTTGACGTTTAGTCGTGTTTTTAAATGACCAAAAATATTGCCAATTATTGCTGAGTAATTTGTTACCTATATAAGTGTTGTTTTTACAACCTCATATACTATAGTCCTGTAATAGCAACCTATAACACTTTTATTTGATTTGATTTTATTGGCGAATAAAGGCCATATAAAAGGATTTTACATGCCCCATGTGTCATTTAAAAGCATTAAAAATGCAGTTATGTCACTATCCCTTATACGACTAGATCGTTATGTAAAACAACCGTGTAAACGTCTACTCGACTTCTCTACATGCCTTAATGATTCTGTCGTTTAAAAATCGGATAAAACACTATAATATGATTAATTAGAATAGAATCGCTTTTATAAGATTGTTATACGATAGCATTATATAAGTTGCGGTTATCCGACTTTTAAAAGATCTTGAATCATGTAATTTGTGGTTATCGAACTCTTAAAAGATCTCAAATCATATAAGCATAAAATTATAGGACTATTTTGCTGCTTGGGTACGTCCCTGTTTTTGTATTAGTGTGAGTTAATCTTTTATGTGTGTAAAGCTGCCACGTATTCTGAGCAGTAATGTTATGTCTGCTAGTTTACAGGGCGAACGATATGAAGTGTTACCAAATTCAAAAGGCTACGATTTTTTTTTGTTGTCTTAAATTATTCATTATTAAGAAAAAAATGAGAAAAAGATATAATTTTTTTAAGATTACTTTATTTTAACTCGATATGACCACCTTCTGCTGTCTATGGCCTTCAGACGGTAGAAAAATGAGTTGCACGCTGCACGAATGTGATCCTGCGGTATGCAATGGCAATTACGTACGATCGCTTTTTTCAATGCATCCATACTGGCATGTTTTCTTCTCCTCACCTTGCTCTCCACAATGGACCAGATAATAGAAGTCCATCGGGTTCGCGTTTGGGGAATTCGAAAGACATTATGTGGACGAAATAAATTGTGGCACGCGTTGTTCAGCCATTCTTGGTTCACACGAGCTTTATGAGCCGGGGCCGAGTCTTGTTTTAATGTCCACGGTCTACTACCGAAATGTTTGCGTGCCCAAGGCTCCAACGCAGCTTCCAAAACATTTTCCCGATAGTAAGTCGCATTTACTTTGACACCAGGCTCGATTTTGTGAATTTGGTCACACTTCATTTCGTTCGCCCTGTATATAATGTCTGTGGTAGCTACCAACCACCACTTACTTTTTAATTTGAATGTCAATAAAAAATGTCACAATTAAAAGCAAAACACGTGCGGATGACACGTGTTTATTTTACTTCGGATCCTCGCTTTCTAGTATAATCCGGCAGGTACAACGAGACGTAGACCTACTATTCAACTGCTTTCGAAGTAACTTGCTTACTATTAACACTGCTAAAACGTGCTGTTATCTTTTCGGCTAAAAACAATAGTACATTGTAGCCCAGGTACAGAAAGTAAGCAATAGATGGACGAGTTAGTTCGCGGGCCGAGCCGCAGGTGAGGACCGCGAAGATACGAGTCCATCTATTGCACTTTCTACCGAGGCAATACTATGTGCTTTTCACGCCTAATGTAAGGAAATAAAACAGGTTAGGACATAATACACAGTTTAATTAAAAGTAATATTGATATTAGCATTAGGACAGTTGCTGAATGACAAGGAAATGTTTTTTCCCGGAACATTTATATTAGTATTTTGTGTCATTTCGGCCGGTATCGAGTTTGATGGGATATTATCGAATGATACATGATGAGGTGAATTTGACAGAAAAGTGTCTTTAGATGTTGACGGTCCTGCTTCCGTATCTGTTGATGTAGACGGATGAGGACGTAAATTTATCGCCTCATTAAGTTGGTCGTTGACTTTCACTTTGTTTTCTACGGAGTCTGCTATATATCCTTCTGCCACCTTATCTGATGCCCAACCGCCATGTCTTTTCAGTGTGGTAATATTTGCACCGGAGTCTGCTAGCAGAGTCGCCGAGGTTCTTCGGAAGCAGTGACCGGTGTAAGATTCAGCGTCCGGTAGCTTCAAATAGGTCGCAATCGTTTTTGGAATATTACTAAGTTTATGCCGGCCTGTAGGCTGCTTGGTACATTTACCATTAGTATAATTTAGGAAAAATCTATTGCATGGTGCGTTTTCCGGACGGAGGTTTTGATATTTTTTGACAAGTTCCAAACTTTCATCACGAATTATAAACGAACGGTCAATTTTAGTTTTAGTGTTTGTCAGTTTAACCAAAATCATATCGTGGCGATCTTCAATGTCATCTATTTTTATATTAATTAATTCGGCTGTCCTGCATGCTCCATTCACCCCAAATATTAAAATTACCTGTAACAATGACAATAATTTGGTTGATACGATATGTGATTATAACGTTTTTAAAGCAACGCAAAGAAATAAATAAGCATTGGTTACATTGTGAAATAACTTACCTTTGTCGCTAGAAACATTTCATTAGGTGCATCTCTCAAGAAAGTTTCAACATTTTCGGCTGTCAAGACTTTTGATTTTTTCGACTGAAACCCATCAGATAGCCTTTTCAATAGAATAAGTAGCTTGGTGTAGTTTTTAATGTTGATGTTGTGCTCCGTATTAAGCGTCGCCTTTAGCATAGAATAAATGCCCCATAAAGTGGAGGATTTATATTTTTTTGAAAGTTCATCAAAGTAGGTCAGCATTACGCTTTCAGAGAAAGAGTTCGTTTTTTTATTTATTTGCCATGCTTTGAAATTTTCATACACTTTCTGATATTTGCGACGGGATTTTATTGGCAGTAAATTCCGAATTACCGACTTTGCCGTATCCTGAATTTCGGGCGGTGTAAGATCCATATCTGTACTTGTATCACTCATTTTTGTTGAATATCGTACAAATTTCCAATCAAAAGTTCAAAAGTTTAGCGTTTGTTTCCAATTAAAAGAACAGAAGTAATTTTCATTCCCGCCTTTTTAACTTTTTTAATTTTTACCTTATTTAAAGATGCAAAGGCGTTTTTCACGTACGCCTTAAAAACTTACATAAAAACACGTTTACAATCGCAAAAATACACTTTCACTGAGCGGATTTGACGTTTTAATTTTTTAATTAAACGTTCTAATGTCATATTTGTCAAACATTTATTTATTTATTTCCGAACGAGTTACTAATGTCATAAATAACCGACCAATAGCAGAGTAGAAAGTAAACTGGTCTAAAAACACTCCATTTTACTTTGCAACTCAACATTGTTGGACTGTTTTTGTGTTGTACTACTAAGAGCAACTTTCTATTCTGATTTCGATCCTTCTTTGGCCATATTTCCGAGCAGTGGCGTGAAAAAAAAATAACGAAAGAAAGACCTTGAAAAATACCTAGGATTGATCCAAGGCTCATAGCAAGCTCACGTGGAAAGCCCATATAGGTAAAATAAGAACCACAATAACGTCATCAACAGGTGCACCATCTCAAACTGTCTCCCAAAACAAGTTCGTATTAATATACTCAATACTCAATAATTTATTGCATTCCACAATATTAGCTTACAGGATATTAGGTTAACTTAAGTTTTAGTTGTTATACAGGGTGTATTGCAAGTCGTGTGCCAAATGAATAGGGTGGGTAGCTAAGGTCACTTGCAACACGTTTTGGGCCAATTAACACTTATCCTACCCACGGTGTTTTTTTAATATTTTTTTTGAAAAAATCTCGGAATCTTCCAAAAGTTAACCATTTTGTTCACCTATCTTTTTTTTTTAATGTGACAGCACAAAAGTATTTGTAGTTTTTTTATCTTTAATGTTTGCGCATTCTAATAAAATGTAATTTTTATTCATATAGTAAACAAATAAAAAAATATTAGCCAACAAAGTGTGAAGGACAGAAAAATAAAATCTTCACGGTCAACTTTACGGCACAATTAAAAAAAAAGTAGAAGCTCCTCAGATCTTCCAACATCATAAAAACTTCTCCAGTTCCTGACAATTCTTACGGTATACCACATGTCTAGAATCACGTTCAGTTTTTCGTCAAAATATGGTTTCAATCTAAAATGGAGGTTTTATTCGGTCAGTAGATCCAGCCAGTTAAATGGGCTAAATGCACAATACAAAACGCAATAATATGGTTAAAAATCATCTTTATTTTAATAATTACTTCAAATTTTGTTCAAATTGTCTTCCTCCAAAATTGATACATTCGCGACACCTTTTTCGTATTTCTACAGTTGTTGTACGAAGTGTCTTTGACTTTTACGTCTGGGGAAGGGCCAAAGAGCTAGTGTACGCAACACAGGTAGAGAGCAGAGAGCATCTGATCGCAAAAAATAATGACGCGTTCGCAATAATGCGGCAAGAAATGACACTTCGTACAACAACTACTGTAGAAATACGAAAAAGGTGTCGCGAATGTATCAATTGTGGAGGAAGACAATTTAAACAAAATTTGAAGTAATTATTAAAATAAGGATGATTTTTAACCATATTGCGTTTTGTATTGTGCATTTAGCCCATTTAACTGGCTGGATCTACTGACCAAATAAAACCACCATTTTAGATTGAAACCATATTTTGACGAAACACTGAACGTGATTCTAGACATGTGGTATACCGTATAGTCGGGTAATTAGTGACATAATTGTATGGGGAACCTTGCAAATCTTCAACGAAGGAAGCCGCTTGGCACAGGTATACCTAGTGGTCATCTGAGCTGATTTAGCCCGGTAGCCACGTGGTTCCACCCTGCAGATGGGAGGGGGAGGGGGGGGAAATCCCATCTACCGCGCCGCACTCTTACGTCCATATCTCCATAAGTTTAGCAAATAGGTCGTGTTTGATATCGTTTTCGTATAATTCGAGGACGAGGAATTCATTTCAGGAAACGCATTTTCACTCGTTCATAGAAAAAAAATGAGATCCGTGATAAAGTAGAAAAATAGGAGTTAAAAAATCTTACAAAATCTATGCCTACCATTAAACTATGAGATTATGATTTATAAAAAAAATATGAGTAAATAGCCCTATATATATAGAATATGTAAACATTAACTTTCCTCATACATTTAACTTAAACATGTGTCAAAAAAAAACATTTGCTCCGCGCGGCGGGGCTGAGAACGGGAGAACTTCGTATTTTGTATAAGATTTGTCACTTATTGTGTAATAATTACTATGATTAGTATAGGTGTTTCTATATCTAGAGATAGTTTTCTTAAAGCAATATCGAGAGATAAGTCATAATATTTAAATAAATGACAAAATTACTGAGTTACCCACAATATTCTAGTATAAAATGTTCACTCCAATTTATATTCCTAGAATTTTCCTTTAAAAGAGAGTTTTGGTTAGGTTAGTTAACTTTTGTAGAGGTATTATAATAATAACGAAGTAAACAACAAAATTTATGAACATTTTCCGCTGCAGCCACATAGTTCGGAGCACTTTATCTCTCTTTTCAAGCAATTGCACCTCCCTGCGCATTTTTGCTTGCATCTACACCTAATTAACTCCATGCAAGCAGCGGCTGCTGGCGGTAGGGTGGTCCACACAGGCTCCAATATGCCATTATTTTTTGCCCAACCCCAGTCAGCGGGACTTGGCAGGTTTTGTAGTGGTTTTAAAAGCTGACCCCATACATGTCCTTCCTGAAAGTCCGCTCGTAGAATATGGTTGCGAAGGGCGTCTTTGGTTGGTGGTAAATTCTCCAGACGCCTGTCCTTTTTTATAAATAGCACTTTTCTACACTGATTGATATCAGCGCATTTGCAAGATCTAAAATGAAATGAATGTTACACGACATGCATGCCCACGATAACCTAAATCACTTCAAATCACAAATAAAAAAGCCAACCACCACCTTAACTTACTTGTCGTATAAAGCAATGACAATTCATTCCAATATTGGAAATGCCTGCTCTACATTTCCTTCTTTAGCCTGCTTAAATCCCTCTGTTGCAGTTGGATAAGCGCGCCAAGCTTCGAAAGCACTTTTTTCCCCTTACCAGCAAAAGACGAAACGGTATCAGACGCGGTGAAGGCGTGGAACAGTGGCAATGCTTCCGCCTTTTCTGGTCCTACGTAAATGAAAATAAACTTATATGTACCGGAGTTACTTTCAATTTGTGAAGTGCAAATAGTATTTATTTGGGTTACCTAACGAAGCTGCAATAGCATGACATGGCAGGACCCGGTGATTTTTTCCGTGCCAATATGAACCCACAGTTCCTCAAGCTGTGGTAATTGTGAAATCGCAAGGACAACAACATCGGTATCCACAGTACGCACCATGATTGTTGTGTGTCCTTGGGCTGCAGCATCACCAATGTGGACCATTATGCGCGTGTCTGCCTCCTCATGGTTGCATGGTTGTCTCTGGCGCTGTTGCTATCAACTGCTAAAAGTTGCTAATAAAAGAGACTAGAGAGAAACGTGGTACCGGTCTAAGAACACGTGTCACCTCCAGTACTAAAATTCCGAAAGGTTGGGAAAAAAATCTGCGGGATAACTCCAATAAAGCTAAGAACTGTGGGTCCATCTGTCACATAAAACTTTTTGCCAGTTGTAAATTCAGTAGCTTGGCACTTGATAGCTAGAAAATGGAAAAAAACCTCTTTATTGGAGTTATCCCTCAGAAAATTTGCCCAACCTTTCGGAATTTTAGTACTGGAGGTGACACGTGTTCTTTGACTCTAGTCTCTAGGCATGTATGGGGTCAGCTTTTAAAACCACTACAAAACCTGCCAAGTCCCGCTGACTGGGGTTGGGCAAAAAATAATGGCATATTGGAGCCTGTGTGGACCACCCTACCGCCAGCAGCCGCTGCTTGCATGGAGTTAATTAGGTGTAGATGCAAGCAAAAATGCGCAGGGAGGTGCAATTGCTTGAAAAGAGAGATAAAGTGCTCCGAACTATGTGGCTGCAGCGGAAAATGTTCATAAATTTTGTTGTTTACTTCGTTATTATTATAATACCTCTACAAAAGTTAACTAACCTAACCAAAACTCTCTTTTAAAGGAAAATTCTAGGAATATAAATTGGAGTGAACATTTTATACTAGAATATTGTGGGTAACTCAGTAATTTTGTCATTTATTTAAATATTATGACTTATCTCTCGATATTGCTTTAAGAAAACTATCTCTAGATATAGAAACACCTATACTAATCATAGTAATTATTACACAATAAGTGACAAATCTTATACAAAATACGAACTTCTCCCGTTCTCAGCCCCGCCGCGCGGAGCAAACGTTTTTTTTTGACACATGTTTAAGTTAAATGTATGAGGAAAGTTAATGTTTACATATTCTATATATATAGGGCTATTTACTCATATTTTTTTTATAAAGCATAATCTCATAGTTTAATGGTAGGCATAGATTTTGTAAGATTTTTTAACTCCTATTTTTCTACTTTATCACGGATCTCATTTTTTTTCTATGAACGAGTGAAAATGCGTTTCCTGAAATGAATTCCTCGTCCTCGAATTATACGAAAACGATATCAAACACGACCTATTTGCTAAACTTATGGAGATATGGACGTAAGAGTGCGGCGCGGTAGATGGGATTTCCCCCCCCTCCCCCTCCCACCTGCAGGGTGGAACCACGTGGCTACCGGGCTAAATCAGCTCAGATGACCACTAGGTATACCTGTGCCAAGCGGCTTCCTTCGTTGAAGATTTGCAAGGTTGATGTCACTAATTACCCGACTAGTAAGAATTGTTAGGAACTTGAGAAGTTTTTGTGATGTTGGAAGATCTGAGGAGCTTCTACTTTTTTTTTAATTGTGCCGTAAAATTGACCGTGAAGATTTTATTTTTCTGTCCTTCACATTTTGTTGGCTAATATTTTTTTATTTGTTTACTATATGAATAAAAATTACATTTTATTAGAATGCGCAAACATTAAAGATAAAAAAACTACAAATACTTTTGTGCTGTCACATTAAAAAAAAAAGATAGGTGAACAAAATGGTTAACTTTTGGAAGATTCCGAGATTTTTTCAAAAAAAATATTAAAAGACACCGTGGGTAGGATAAGTGTTAATTGGCCCAAAACGTGTTGCAAGTGACCTTAGCGACCCACCCTATTCATTTGGCACACGACTTGCAATACACCCTGTATATTATAAAACTTAATTGTGGACCGTGATGGGCACCGCAAAATTGGTGAGGAGAGGACGACTTGAATACGTATATTTTTTACAGCTCAATTTCTTAAAATTTGCATACATTATAACAAATTATAACAATTTATATAGACATCTATTCAGTTTAGATCATTTACCTACTGATTTATTGCACATATAGTGTTTTTGTTCATTTTAAAAAGGAACTTATCTACGATGATCTTACTAAACATCAGAATATGTAGCTGTAATCTGGTCTAATGCATCAGTGATTAACCTCAAAGATCTCCAAATTGCACAGAACAAAGTAATTAAAGTCATATTCAATTACGACTATCTAACACCAACAAAAACGGGTAACATAGGTCGAAATCGGTTTTTTTTATTTTTTTCATACAAGTTAAATGGATAATTTTCGCTTCTCCAGGGAACAAATCCTAAGGACGAGCTGGCAACGCTTTACTTAAAATTAGCACTTGTTTATGGGAAATCCCCTTGAAAGATATAGTATGTGAGAAATTTGTCCCTTTCTTCCTTGTGATGTTGGAAGAGTTAATCGAAGAAAGAGACTAAACTGTGACATGAATAAGAAGATGTTAACGTATAGTTAGCGTAATAAGAATGAGCACAGCGTATTTCAAAACAGGATTTAGTAGAAGTTTCATTCATAAGTCATTTTTAAATGCTGTAAAGGCTTGACTCACGGGTACCGTATTTCAGATACATGTGTCTTTACACAAATCAGCGCATAACATACGCTCCAAATAATTTTGTACATTAACATAAATAAAATAACTAGCAACTTAAAATTTTGGTGTTAAAAATGTCGTATAAATAAAGTAGGCTCGATTCGGTCTAGTTTTCGAGATATATCAATTTTTGTAAAAAAAACTTGTTACAAAAACTGGTGCCACTTAAGTTAACACGTTCCCTGTCCGGGTGCCCCCAATGTGGGGCCATTAAGTTTTTTTCAGGAGTCGAAGTAGTGCCGTCTACCCGGAAACACTGAAGGATTACTTCTTCTTCAGCAGTATCATGTCGAGGTCTTCCAGCGTCAGCTTAGCGGCGTTGAACTGATCCTCTTTCCCGAATAAGACGGTACGATGAACCAAACACGCTTACGTGAGGTAAACGGCGGTTAGGGTAACGACGTTAGTATTCCCTTGCAGCTGCAGCGGCGTCTCCATCGCAAAATCCGTAACAATAAATGATATCTGCGTATTCTTCGAATTGGTAAGCAGCCATTTGAGAAAGAAGCTTAGTTATCAATATCGTCCGAAATGGAAAGACAGTTGAAAGTAATTGATTACGTAGGTCACTCAAAAAGTTTTGAGATGCTCGAAATTTCAAAATGGAGCGCACAATGTTTTTAAAAAGCAAATTAATTTAAAAATAGAACACCACTAGCTGAATTTAAAAAGGAGAACGATGTTCTATTCATTTTACTACAGCACTTCCCGCGTTTTTTGGTTAAAAATGGAACGCACTGTATGTTTTTAAAAAGAAAATCTAAAAGAACACGATTAGCTGAATTTAAAAAAGAAAACGATCCCGCGTTTTTTGGTTGAAACGATGGAGCATAACCGCGAACATTTCTGATATTATTATTAATTGTACATTTTTAAATTAAAATGAATGTTAAAATGTCATAAATTGTACCTGTTTAGAAAGCTTATGAATTGAGCAAACTATTCCTGTCATTTGTACGCGAAGTGTTGTACTTTTTTTTTAGTTATGCTTTAAAATGTTACAAATTTTGGAAAATAATTACTAGAACTTTTTACTTCAAATCCATTTATTTGCAAAATTTTGCATTTCTGGGTTTAGCCTAGTAGGTAGTGTCCCTGCCTAGGAAGCTAGCGGTCCCTAGTTGTCCAGACAAATTGGCATGTTTTAGGTAGTCTGTAGGTAGTACAAGCCTAGAGCATAGTTTGGGATTAAGTCAATTTTGTGAGAGTTTGACCTCTGATTTTTATTTATTTATGTGATACGCATTTAATAATTAGAAATAAAATATAATTGCGATAATGATATGACCTATATTGAGTGACTTACTGTAAATTGTGCATCGTTGAACTTCTTGACAAAGTTGGAACAGCCATCACCATAACAATTAAAAGGGTTCCGTAATACATCTTCGTCTAAAAAGTGCGGCCAAGTAAATGCGGCAAGCTCTAATTAAGAGCTAATGTTTTAACACTGTGATAAGAAATAGCCGTGGCTGTTCCGGCAACACGATCAGTCACAATGGTAACGACTAATTAAAGCGATAAACGTCAAATTAGTTTAAAAACATACATCAGCTATTTTGCTGGGCGTGCCGGTGGCTTGGCGTAACGTGCCTAAGTATTAAGGTCGCAGAACATTGTTCAGTGGATAGTCATGTCGCAATCGATAATGTATTGTCTGGAGATGAAAACGTGAATGTTTATTAATCTTCTTGCGATGGACCGAATCGTTAAGACAAGATATGAACAAAATTAGTCATAGCAGGGCAAATGAGGTCATGTTGGGGAATAGGTGTTAGAGTTTAACATACATAAAGAGAAACACTGAACTCGAGCGACAATGCATATAATCGGGCTACAACATAAGAGATAGTAATTAAACATTATAGTTAGAGAGCTAACTGCAAAATTTCGTACCGACTTGATACCGCGATGAAATGCGCAATGGTTTCCCATAAAAGCGATGGATGCTAACTCCGAATTTGATAGTCTTCCATGATGGAACTTGCCGAGCCGAAAGTAATTTTCGGTGTGTAAAAGGGGGTAACCTATCCGACACTAAAATAATAGTTATGGCATCAGTTAGAAATTTACAGGTAACTAGATACAGAAAAGCGAAATCTGACAGTATTGTTTTCACGGAAGTGCTGGGCAGACGCTCTTAAAGGTGACCCCTAAACATGTGATACCAGGATGAAACCAATTCCAGTCGATAGATATGAACCTTCATTTCAGGAATGTATAAGTCTGCCAAGGCTTTTTCTGCCGAAACACCTTCACAGACGAGATTATGTGGAACCTGTATTTTGGATTAGTACAGAATACGGACATTTTATTTTACGTAGTAAAAATGTATATGTATATAATATATACACCGTGTCCAATATATTTGGATACAACTATGAAATATCATAAAAATAAGTACACAAATGACATGAAAAGTATATCATATTAAAAAGAAACAAATAATGTTTGGGATCATAGCCTATTAAACCGCCACCGAAGGAGGCGCCCCCTACGGATAGATCCTGAACTAACCACCTATGTACCCGAAATTGTCATACAATTAAAATGCGTACAAATGACGTGATATCGAGTACTGAGTGTCGTGCTGTTCGCTGATTGGCTCGTTGTTCCCTCTCCCCTTTTTCCTTTTTTTTGTATTAACTTTTTTTGACATTACACTTTACTTTTTCGCTACTACCACTGGCTAACACCTCGTGTTTGATTTATACCAATCAACCCCTTCATTTTCTGGCTCTTAACCATACAATCGCAGTAGCTGGACTACGCCGCTACAAATAACAAATATTTACAATATTTTTTTTGGAATTACTTCGCCTTTAAGTTTCCGAACCAGGCTTATTAAACGTTTCTCAAACCCGTCACATGCGGCACGCACTACTTTCATAGGCATTTCATCCCAAATACGCTCGATATATTTTTTTTATTGGTCCAAATTTGATATTTTATAATTATTCAGTTTAGAGAGCATATACGAATATACGAAAAAATCCAAAGGATTTAAATCCGGAGAGCTCGGTGGCCATTCATTCTTGGGTAAGAAATCAGTTAAATTTGCCTTACACCAGGCTTGAACGCTGTTTGCGGTATGGGAAGGTGCTCCATCCTGGTGAAAAATGTAATAGTCATCTCCAAACATGCGTTGCAGATTTGGAGAAACAACTTTCTGCAGAACTTCGGTTTTGTAATACTCAGCGTTGGTTTTAACACCCTTATCGATGAATATCAAAGGAAAGGAAGTTTGCCCCGCTTACACACTGCTCCCCAAACCATTACCGAGGGGGCACCCTGAACGCCCACAACCGATCATTTTGAACATTGTGGGGTTGCTCTAAAACAAATAGATTTTCATCCGAGAAAACAAACTCATCCCCAGCGTGCCACGAAAGTATCGTATTTGATCGCTCCATCCTCTTCTGCTTAGACGCCTGGGAAAGTCCATGAACTTTACGTTTCTTGTACGCGTAACATACAAGATCATTTCTCAAAATGTTATGGACAGATCCTCTTGAAATGTTCAACTCGGCTGCTAGTCTTCGAATAGAGCGATGGTTTTTACGTCTGATTCGCTCCTTCACAATTTTAACTACCCGATCTGTTCTCGCTGATCGCGGCCGACCCGATCTCTTTCGATCTTCTGTTGAGGAGGTCTCTTTAAATCGTTTTAATGTTTATTAAACAAAATCACGTTTGATCCCAAGAGATTTCATCGTATTGAAAATGTCACTAGGGCACACTCGCCATTACGGTATTTGCTAACAATTATTTCTCGAAATTGCTTCATCGTGTTTAACCCATGAATGAAATATGGCAGACATTTGAAACTACTGTATCTTGTTTCTGTAAATATTAAAATTTTATAAATAGAACAATTTATTTGGAGCTTCATGTATTTTATAAACTCATGTATTTTTCGAGTGCGAAACGTATTGTATCGAAACTTATTGGACGCGGTGTATATATAAACTATTGTATTTTTATTATTTAGGTAGCGTGAAATGCCTAGGTTCGTGGAAGGTATCATCAGAAAATAAGAAGCCGAGTAATGCAAGAAATATTTATAATTATGTGACACGGAAGCCTAACCATGGCATTCGGAAAACAACAAGCTACGGCTTCACATTAGCCGGGACCCATCTACAGCAGTAAATAAGGTTTAACCCAGCACTAATTAGTGTCTAACATAAACACAAGAAAATATAAATTTTAAAACTTAAATAAAAACAAAAATACAAAAAGGAAGTGCAAGTCGCGGAATCGAACTTGCGGCCGATGTTTCGTAGTCGCGCCTTCTCCTACTGCGCCACGGTGTACTTAAGAGATGACTCGAATTATTGCATCGCCATGCATCGATACAGGTTGTGTATGCATTTATGATTCGACCAATCTATCCGTGATTTACAACCTCGACAAAAGGGCGTTTCCATAGGCTGTAAACAAAATGTAACATGTCACAGCACCCTGACCTTATATCGCACCGAAAGACTACCTAAATTCATTAGGTACGACTAAGACTTACCCCTTGTCACAAACAAATACACTTGTATTATACACTATTCACTATGAAAGTGAAATTAAATAAAGTAACGCAAGTGGATATTACGTAAAACTTGCACTTAGGACATTAACATAATTTCCGCAATATATTGGTGACTCCACATAACGACGATCATTCCGCCAATGCTTTTCTCACCCACCCTCATCTTTTCCGAATTAAAAACTTGACATCATTACCGCACGATTGTAACCAATTTCGAGACCCGTGGCGACCTCTATCGAGTGAATGGGGCTGATACCATTACAAGCGTCACTAACTTTAATGGTAGATTGTTAGTCATTTTCGTCACAGTGACACTGGAGATTCCCCAGCCTCAGACGAACCAAACCAGCCTAACATGACCTCAGTAAAAGTTGCACCGTTTTCGAGTTATACCAATTTAAAGATTTTTCCAATTTTTCACCTCTTTTGACATTCTAAGTGCTCGCATTTACTGGGATAGCTTTAGAATTTAGTTTTTTTTATTTGTGCGCGTTTATGAATAGTTTATTAAGATGATAGAAGCATTATTATGTCAATAACTAATGTAAAAGTTGGAAAAATACTGTAATGAACTTGACTTAAATTATCATCAACATAGTAATTTAAACTTTGAGCACCTGCCATAACTTTTTTTACTATAAACAAAATGAGCAAATAACTTTAAAAACATATCTTAATGCATAAAAGTAGAAATTCGTATGACATTTGCCAATATGGATCCTCAGAAATCAATGCTAATCATATAAAAAATTATCTTCTACTCTACGATATCTCATTTGTTTGTGCTCCTTTGAAGAATATGATTGATTTTTGGTTGACTTTGGTTCAAAGATAATAAAAAACGGGTTTAATTTTCATTCGTTTTTACAATAAATGTTCGAATCGTTTCCCTCCGACTCTAAGGCACAAATGGCATCTTCGAATAAAATTTCGGTTTAATTTTCGTAAACTGGTTTCCGATATGTCTCGGGCTGCATTGAAGACACGTCGCCGTAGTTCCTCTTCGTTACTTATTGTTTTTGAATAAATATTGTCTTTCAAACATCACCAAAAAAAAAAAAACATTTTACAAAGCGAAATCAACTTCCGTTAAGAGTGCCGAGTAGTCGTTTCAGTTCCACAAACAAAA
The DNA here is from genome assembly GCA_927399475.2 of Acleris emargana. Taxonomy (NCBI): domain Eukaryota; kingdom Metazoa; phylum Arthropoda; class Insecta; order Lepidoptera; family Tortricidae; genus Acleris; species Acleris emargana. The sequence goes on from OV656835.1 coordinate 25,701,472, forward strand.
TCAGAGTGACACATGATATCTTAATGCAAAAAAATAGGAATTCGTATCACATAACTACCTAACTTCGTACCTAACTAAAAAGTTGGCTATTAAAACGAGGTTTAATATTAATCAACGAGTATAGCACGAAACGCATGGTAACGAACTATGAGTAGTTTGGGTCACAGGGCTACAACTGCAATAAATTAATAACTATCCTACACGATACGAAGGAAGCTCAGTCAAGGTGAAAAGTTAAGGGTATTAAGAATTCCAAGAAGAATATCGATATCAACGGTGTTAAAAGCGCTGCTGAAATAAAGTAAGACAAGAACTGTGAGCTTTTTGTTTTCAATACTAAGACGAATGTCATCGATGACCTTAACCAAGGCAGTGACAGTGCTATGCCCGGGACGGAAGCCTGATTGGAGAGGGTTAAGGAGGTTATGCCTATTGAGGTGGGATAGAAGACGGCGATTCACGAAATGCTCGATAACTTTCGAAAGAACTGGAAGAATGGAGATTGGACGGTACTGAGCATACGAAGATGGGTTAGTGGATTTAGGAATGTCTCGAAAGACTGCGTGTTGTGTATTATATTGACTGATGATAGTCTTATTGCTAAGTTTTCATTGATTTGTGATGTAATGGAATAAATATTTGTTACTTAAGTGAAATTAAAACGATTTGTATAAAACGCTGTTTTATTTTAAATGTAGCAAGTAATTTTTCATGCTAATTACTAAGTTTTGTTTTATTTTAAAGCATATTTTATAAAAAAATCACAAAACCAAACAATAAAAACTATTGTTTACATAACCGTGTAGGGTTTTGTTAACTCTTGGCTATCGTACAAGTCGCGCTTAAGATTGTGGTTATTTTACCTCTTTTTTTAAAAATTTGATTGTATAAAGTAATAGATTAATAGATTATAATATAAATCTACACCAATCAATAGTTTAAGATGTCAAAAATTCAACAGGATGAGAAAAAAGTATGGACCCCGAAAAGAAGCTACCAAGTACTCGAGATAATCCTAATTTTGCCCAAGGAAATATTATTTAGATTTTCGTAATAAGAATAACTGCATTCACAGATTTAAAAAAATACCCGAGCAGAGAATTAAAAATTGGAGTTCATGGACTTCTACAATTATTAGACACAATCCCCCTTATTCATAAACCTATTTTAACTTAAAATGCCGTTAAAGTTCGTTTGACCTTTTTTTGTCACATTGACATTTCCGTTAGTAAGTACCTAGAAGGCAAACCCTATTTTAACTAATGGAGGCTTGAGTGACGTTTATGAATATTGGCAAATGTTTATAAGAGTGATTGTATCCATATTATGCAGGCATCAATTTAGTATAATAAAATAGTAAGTATCTATTTTTATTGCATTTTACGTTAGTTCGATTCTCGACTCGGTAAACTGAAAATCAAAATCTATGAATGCAGTTATTCTTATTTCGACAAATAAAAAGATGTTTGTTTTGGGTAAAATTTGCTATCTGGAAGTATTTAAGGGCTTCAGGGCCCAAAACTTCTTTCCATCATGTACATGCCCCAGGGTTGCACCAGGAAGCGTCACTTCATAAATAGGCAAATTCAAAAATAATCAAAAGCCGTAAAATCCAAAATTTTAATTTGTTTATCAACTATGAATAGCCGATTCGGTCAAAAAGATATGAATAGCGAATAAGGGTCTCCCCAAACCGATGTTCTCTGAGCCTACGTAAACTCGACCCGTTCATTGATAGCCGTGGTCTCCTCATGGTGGGGGGTAGGCTCTCACAAGCGACTCGACATCCGTTAATTTTGCCTAAAAGGTCGCACTTAACAAACATCTTGATAGACTATTATCACAAAGTTTATTTACACGCTGGGCCTAGGACCCTACAGAACATACTAGCTCAAAGATATTGGATCGTATCCGCTAGATGCATCATAAGGTCGCGCCTGTCGAAATGCATTAGATGTTTTAAGAATAGGCCCACTGTTAACCAGCCTAAGATGGGCTCTCTACCTAAATGTCGCTTACAGGACGCGTATCCATTTCACACAGTTGGTGTCGATATGGGAGGCCCTTTTTATACAAAGGAATCCAACCGTCGCAATGCGAAAATTTCGAAGGCCTATTTGTGCCTATTTGTCTGTTATTCAACACGCGCAGTACATCTTGAGGTAGTGTCAGCGTTAACGACCGAGTGTTTTTTGGCTGCATTTGACAGATTCACAGCTAGACGTGGTCTTCCACATATGGTTTGTTCAGACAACAGTAAAAATTTCGTTGCCGCTGGTAAACATTTGACTGAGGTGTTCGAGTTTTATAATTGTAATCGAAATCAACTCACTGACCAGTTTACAACGAGGAAAGTGATCTGGAAGTATAACCCCACGACAGGTAGCCATTTCGGTGGGATTTTCGAGTCCGGAATTAAGTCTACCAAATACCACCTCAAACGTGTTGTCGGTACACGTGGGTTACCGTTCGAAGAGCTTGGTACTCTGTTCGCATAGAGGCGATCCTCAACTCTCGGCCACTTTGTAGTCTGTCAAACGACCCAAATTAATTCGACGTCCTTACACCAGGACATTTTTTAGTTGGTCGTCCATTAGTTGCGGTGCCTAATTACGACTTAACGAACGCGTCTATAAATCGATTGACGCGATGGCAATGTATTCAACAAGCCACTCTGCACTTCTGGCGTCGGTGGAAATCTGAATACTTACATACGCTTCAGCAAAGACAAAAGTGGTTAGTTGATACGCCTAACTTGTCTATCAATGATTTAGTACTGATTCATAATGACTATAGCCCATGTCAACAATAGAGCTTGGGACGCGTGGAACAGGTTCATCCGGGCCCTGATGGTAGAGTTCGTGTTTTGACGGTCCGAACGAAAAATTCGAGGTTACAACGCCCTGTCAATAAATTGAGTCCTCTGCCAAACCAGCTGGACGAATAATAGTTTTCACGACCACAAGTTACCCTTTTTTTTTATAGTATACCTATTTCAACTACCTACATGATTAATTTATACAGTCCATTAGCTTTCTGATTTTCGAAACAACACATTTACACAAGCAATACAACATTTTCAACATTGTTCTTGTGTTTACCTATTGTGAAATCATTGTTGATTTCGGTGGGGGGGAAATGTTAGGAAACCGATAACTCCCTTCTCTAATCCCATTCCCCTAACGCCATCTATCGGAAGAAATCGGAACTTATCGAGCGCACCCCGCGCACACACCCCCCGCCCTAGACGAGTCAGTTTCATCACGACCGCGCGCGCGCCTGCTCTGAAGGAAAAAACGTGTTTTTATATAAGATTGAGACTAATTTGTGGCTAAGACTTAAAGGAAGTGTGGAAGAAGAGCAGTGAACCTTCAGCAAATGGAATAGTGCTTCGAGAACTCCTGTGTACAAGCTGAAAGACCTTCGTTCATCCAACCTGAGCCCACCTGTAAGTTCCTTAGTCCCCTTTTCTTTCTTGTCGGTTTTATAATGTCAATTAAACATAGTTTACGCAACAGTTAGTATCAACGTGAGTTGGGAATCTGACAGACGTGTTAGATTATTTTCCTTCATATAATTAAATACAAAACAAATATAAATTAAATACAAACGCATCAGTAGCTACTTCGGCCATCATCGGCTCTGTTCGGCCGTCGCCGGCTATGATCGGCCGTCGAAGACGCTGAACGGCTTCCGCCAGCTCTGACCGGTCCTTATCGTAGGTACTCGGCCGTGATCGGAGCTGTTCAACTCTTGCCGGCACCGAACGGCGGTTCTCGGAGATTTATGAATGCGAACGTGTGCTGTAGGCTGCTAACCGCGTCGTACAGATGCGAACAGCTTTACGGCAAAACGCCGTTTTCCCGTCGAAAGACGTCGTTCCGCGTCGGCCGAGCCGATTGACGTCTTACTCGGTCTTATTGCGTTGACATAAAGCTTTTTCCGTACGCGATTCGCCGAAACGGCGTCGACTAGTTTGGGGAGACCCTAAGACATAGATCGAACGGGACGAGTAGCGAAAGTGCCTAAAAAAGAACGAGACGAGTTGCCAATAACGCCAAAAAAAGAAAGAGACCAATAACGAATGTGACTAAAGATAAAGTGCGAATGATACTAAAACGACAGAGACAAACAAAAACATAGCCCTAAGAAGACCGTGACGAAAAACGAATAAGACTTATTAAGAATGAGACAAGTTACAGAATTGGACTTAGGAAGAGAGGGACAGATAGCGAACAAGACGAATAAAGAATGAGTGACGAATACAGAATGAGACGAAATAAGAATTGAACGAAAAAAGAATGAGACGAATAACTCTGATACCAAAAATCTAATCAAATCTTATAGGTCAGTTACTAGTAGAATGGAATGCTGTCAATTTTTTTTATTTTTTTTTGTTTTGTGGGCCTGAAACTCATTCAAAACGTTAACTAAATTATTTTAAATCTATTATATTCTATTTTGTTTTAACAATACTGTGAAGACTTGTTTTTTAAACTTGTCTTTGTATCCTAAAAATGGATCAGTAGTAGTGTAAAACTCCGTTGTTATACAGAGATTATAAAGTTGTCACTATAAATTACAAATAATTAAATTACTTCGCTACTACTGGACAGCAAAACAACAAATTATAAAATGTATAAAACATACGAGGGCTGTTCCGAAAATTTCTAGCTACTCAAAAAAACGAAGAAATATTATAATTATTTATTTACAGTTTTTCGAAATGTTCACCTGCAGCTTCGATGCATTTTTGCATTCTTCGAAACCAACTTCCAAAACAAGAAAAAAATCGATCTTGCGGAAGGTCGAAAAATACACTATTAAATTCATTGACTGCGTCATTGGAGTCGTTAAAAGTTCGTGCTCGCAAGGTTTTTTTTATTGTGGGGAAACAGGAAAAAGTCGCACGGAGCGAGATCTGGCTATATAGTGGGTGGGGCAATAGTTGTACACCGGAAGTGGCCAAAAATTCGAGGATCCGAGCAGCAGTGTGAGCTGGGGCGTTATCCTGGTGAAAAAGAAAGCCGCGGGTATCGCTCTTCGGACGATCCTCGCCAAGATGCTCCAAGGCTTGATGTAAGCACACTTCGGTATACCATTGACGTGACAGTTCTTCGGTTTTCTTGAAGAATAACTGCCACAGGACAACTACGTCGAAAAAACATGGCGATCATTTTTTTGTTGACCGTTCTACATCGAACAACTTTTGCAGGCAAGCCATCTTCCTCGAACACCCATTGAGTTGATTGTTGCTTGGTAAGTGGGTTTTAGCTTTATATCCACGATTCATCACTCTTCAGGATGCTTGACACCTGTTGTGATTTTTCGTAGTAAAATTTTCCGAGCATATATATGCACCAATCTACCCGCCAAGCTTTTTTTCAGTGAGCAAATGCGGTATTCATCGTGAACAAAGTTTCCGTAGTTTTAGTATCGCTTAAAATATTTAAATCTGCTTGTGATCCAATCTTCAGTTCACCTGTATCTCCCTATGTGTAATATTAATGTTTTCTTTAATAAGCCACTCCACTTTGATGACTTTCTCGTGAGTCACTGCAGTAGGCGGCCTCCGCGGTCTAACATCATCTTTGACGGAACTCACAGGGATCAGTTCGTTATTAAAGGCTACTACGATCGGGGGGAAAGATCTCTTCCTGGTGAAAGGAACTACACTACATAGGTCGACTGAGGGGGAAAGACCGTGAGTCTAAAGCCATTCTCCTAGATAAAATAGCGCTTGATTGAGATCACTTGAGGCTACATCGACGAGTGGGAAGAGGAGAACAAGACTAAGTCATCTGCATATTGTAGGATGTTGCAGAATGGTGAAACTGCCTCTTCTAGGTCATGGGTATAAAGGCTGTAGAGTAGCGGGTTTAGGAAGGATCCTTGGGGGAGGCCTTGCCAGATCGATCTCGGAGCGGAAAGGGCATCACGGTGCCCCACGTCATTAAATCTATGCATAAGGAAATTGCAAATGAAATGGGAAAGCTTTTGCGGCAAACTCAGCTTAGATAATTTATCTCTGAGTAAGGAGAGAATCACATTATCATAAGAAGATGATATGTCCAGAGAGTAAAGAGTGAATGACATTATCATAAGCAGATAATATGTCCAGAAAAGCTACGACAAGGAACACGTTCCTTGACACGGCAATCCCGATGTCAGTGGATAAGATGGAGATACTGTCCATGGTGCCCATTCCTTTCCGAAAACCAAATTGGATTTTGGCAAGTTTTTTTTTGGATTCCACAAACCACTCGAGACGTTTTTAATCATGTGATCCAGGATTTTAAGAAGACAGGTAGATAGAGCCATAGGCCGATGAGAGGATGGTAAATGGGGGGGATATTTCCCTGGCTTCGGTAGGGAGACAACTATTGGTTTTTTTCAGGCTTCTGGAACAAAACCAAGGTCGACAAAAATATTTAATATTTAAATAAATAAATATTATTATTTTTTGGTTGTTTGTCCAGAATGTGGAAAAAAAGAGAAAGGGATATTGTCAGGGCCAGGGGAAGTTTTTAAGGTGATCCAAGGAGGCAAGTAGCTCCAACCAGGAGAACGGTTGGTCGAAATTGCTAGGAGGACAGATAGAAGGGTAAGAAGAGGGAAGAGAATTAGAGTGTCTAACCGAAGAGGGAGATAAAGAGTCAATAAAATCCTGGAGCCAAACATTGGAGTCATAACTAGAAAGGTCGCGGGTTAGGTAAGATCCACGATAACGCTTTATGGATTTCCAAAGAATTGCAGCAGGCGTACGGGGAGATATGACAAAAGCTTATCCACCCATTATTTTTTTCTTTCGGAGCATACGTTTGTTCAAGGCCACTGTCCATTTGAAAGCGAGAAAGTTATCTATGGACATATTTCGACAGTACACTTCCTCAGCTTCCCTCCTTTGACGAATCAAATCCGAGCATTCAGAGTCCCACCAAGGGGGGGAGGACCTACACGCTTTACTCCTTTTTTTAAGTGGGATGTTCTTGTCTGCTTAAGATGGGACGATGGCATAAGGCCGCCAATATTCACAACCCCGAGTGTCCCGGGTTCGATTCCACATCGTGGATGAAAAGTTTATTGATAAATTTTACCACTTAGTTTGGAATTGACTAATATTTAGAAACTCCTTAAATCATCTATTCTACTAAAATATAAAATCTATGAAATAAAGACCAAATGTTTGGATGAAGTATGCGGTTTCTTTTGATATTTTTAGATCATTACCAGAAACAACACCATCTAGTAAGATCTTGTTGAACTACTACGAGCAGATAGATGGCGTCAGTGTGCCTCAGAGCACTATCTTTCCGAACTGTCCGTGCACCTTTGCAGTTGCTACTGTACATCAACTATTGCTATAGATTTCATGTTAACTTTCGAAAAATATTACTCCACCATCCGATCGTTAATTATTAAACAGTAAGATTGTATTATCTGGAATATCCTTCATAGTTTCGATTTCTAAACGAACGTCAACTGGTCCAGTTTACAAATGCTCATTTTGTCTTGAACAATTCATCACAAATAATGGAGCCCTTTCCTTAAATTGTATAAGGTCGAGCAGCGGATCTACAGGAAGGTTATAAAACGACGCATACATATCGTATAATATACTGTATTGGTTTTCATCAAATATTAAATTAAGAGCATCATACTCGTACGGATAATAATGAGAATTTAAAAATAAAGTCTCATTTTTAAGATTGCAGTGATCAAATACGGCATTATCTTGATGTTTTCTATTAGTTTGTAATCCAAAAAAAACAATATGTATATTGAGGCTCTTTTAGCTGAGAAGTGGTCTTTACTTTATAGACCAATAATGTTTGGTAGTCTTTGGTAATAATGGATATTCATAAAGATCCCAATTCCTAAATGGAATTTGCAAAGGTTTGTCTTTTTCCAAATGTTTTAACAAAGCAAGCCTTTGCTGGACTGAAACTTTGATATGCGGCATGCGCCATGGCCCTTACTGTATGCTTATCTTTACTGAATCATATTTTTCCCTTACAACTGTTAGGTATTATTACATTCTGTTAAGTATAAGCTTTTACAATTAATGTCTTTTTTTTTATCCTCCACAAAACCCACTAATTTATTTAGTAGCAAGAGAATGCTATATCGACCATCATTATTATCAAACCCATCATCGCGGCAGCTTTACTTTCTCCACTATTCATAGAGACTAGAGATTTCATCGTTGTTGTGATTCCGACATTTCTAATTCGATCTATTTCAACCCCATTCAACTCATATCTTATGTCTCGAAAAAGAAAGGATATCGCATTATTTGTTAACTTAATTTTCTTTTCCTCACTTTTGCCACTAGCAACGGATTTAGATGTTACAAAAAACCCTTCTATATATAACGCGCTGGCAAAGGGCTTTCTATATACAAGGTGTTACAAAAATACCCGTAAAGCCGAAAGGGGGTTAAATGGTGCCTTATAACAAGTCCATTTACAATATTTGAGAACTATGACTGTATGACTTACCGCCAAAAAAAAAACATTGTGCAAACCCTATTTCAGTGAAATGAAAGAGTAAACTACGCAGAATGTTTATGTACATTTTTACCTAATTCGCGAAACGGTGAAGAGATATAAACAAAATGAACAGAATTCGATTAGATACATATTACAAGTCGAATTTTGGAAGATTTTAAGCGAAGAAACCTAAACTAACTTACTTTTTCGTAATGAACGTGAAATTTACAGGAACGGTTCAAAGTGAGCTCCGCCTTGCTCAATGCACAACCTCGCTCGTCGGGATATGACTTGCGTGGCATTTCGCACCATCGTTGGTGTTATTGACGCGAACACCGATCTTACACGCTGCTCCATCTCGAAAACCGTCGGGCAATCGGAGAAATAGACTCTGTACTTCACATAACCCCATAAGAAGAATAATAAACCGTTGCCGATACAGTTCGCGAGCACGATTTAAATTGCTATCTTCATGGCCTATACATAACATCATATCGTAATATTCTGAGTTAGAAAACATCGTCATTTTGGAAAAAAATATGGAAAAACACGGAACAATTGTAGAATATCGATAAGAAGATTTGAAATTGACAACTTTTTTTTTTTCGCTTTGACGTTTTTTGAAGCCATTACTTTAAGTATAATGACATCATAGTATTGAACCTTTGTGGATGAAAAACAGAAAAACCATTAAAGTTGACAATTATTAAAATTGGTAGGTAGGCCTCTCTGTTAAATAATCTATGCTAACTCCGGTTCCCTGACATGACAGCTTACTAGGGTTGACAATATTTTTGGCTTTGATAATTTATTATATTTTTTACGGGGTATTTTGTAACACGTTGTATAAAACGTAAACATCTTGTTGATAGATAGTTAAAGTTATTCGTATTTCGTCATTTTCATTGAAGCTGTTATTGTTTGGGTTTCATAATTGAGTTGAGAGAGATTTCAATTTAGTTATCGAATTGCAGATCATCGGTTATTTCGAGAATTGTTCATGTTTTTAATCCAAGAGCGCGAAGAAACTCTTTAGTTCGTTTGACGCTGCGTTTGATAGTGGGGTTACACGGACTTTCTTTGTATTTTGTTACAGAGATCATAATTAAAAATGATCATTTTGATTTCCGCAAATGAAAACTTATTATTAATGTTTTCGTTACTAAAATTAATTAGATTTCCTTGTAAATCTAATATTTTTACTGTAATTTATGAAATATGTTTTTTTCTTAAGATGAATATATTTATATTTTTAGGTACTTCAATTACTTGATGTCCCGTTGGGCTGTTAGGCACGTATTCATAAATTGTATGTGTAGGCAAACCGTCCGTGTAGGAACCCTGAACGAGATCACATTCGATACGTATCACAGACGCAGCAATAATGCATACAGGGTTAAAAAATATATATATATATATATATATCACGGGACTATGTCACACCAATTGACCTAGTCCCAAACTACACTAAGCTCTAGGCTTGTACTATGGGTACTAGACAACGATATAAATACTTATATAGA